>CM053029.1:199765734-200236663 GCA_028564925.1 Lithobates sylvaticus
TAAATTGTGGGGCCCGTACGAAAATGAAGCTTGTGTGCAATGCTATACTGCCCCTGTACCATCAATAATTAAATATATACTACCCTAAATGTACCTCCAGTCATTAAAAACACAACTACTTATGGAGAAAAAGTCGATTTTTTTTTTTTTTATGTTCAAAAAAATTTTACCTAAGCAGCTCAATGAGTGAAACTGAGATTTTGGGGCAGAGAAGAATTGACACCTATGCAGCACTATAAATTTTACCAAAATACTCCGCTCATCTCCAATGTTCAAATTGAATGTGTTAGATTGTGGGTGCATTTACCAGATTTTTTGACATTTAAGTCAATACAATTTTTAAAAACACAATACATCTTACAATCAATACAGTCAATACAATTTTTTTAAAAACACAATACATCTTACATCAATACAACTTGTCTAACATGCATGTCAATGCCTATTGACACATGCATTGAGTGTAAATGACCCCTGATAGTGTTTTGGGAGCTGGTATTTAGGCTAAAGAAATTTGAAAGGCACATTCATATCTATTAAGGAGGGAACAAAGACAGACATCATTAGCACTAGCCTTACCACCTAAGGCAAATCGGGTTGAGGTTAGGACCTGTGTAGGCCAGTCAAGTTCCTCCACCCCAAACTCTCTCATCCATGTCTTTATGGACCTTGCTTTGTGCACTGGTGCACAGTCATGTTGGAACAGAAAGGGGCCATCCCCATACTTCCCCTAAAATTTTCCAAAATGTCTTGGTATGTTGACACCTTAAGAGTTCCCTTCACTGTAACTAAGGGGTCAAGCCCAACCCCTAAAAAACAACCCCACACCATAATCCCCCTGCCACCAAATGATTTGGACCAGTGCACAAAGCAAAGTAGCATAAACACATGGATAAGTGAGTTTGGGGTGGAGGAACTTGACTGGCCTGCACAGATTCCTGACCTCAACCTGATAGAACATCTTTGGGATGAATTACAGTGGAAACTGCGAGCCAGGACTTCTCGTCCAACATCAGTGCCTGACCTCATAAATGCACTTCTGGAAGAATGGTCAAACATTCACATAGACACACTTCTTAACCTTGTGGACAGCCTTCCCAGAAGATATTGCAAGTGGGGAAGGAGGTGGGGATTTTTACGGTGCTTACAAATAATAATGGAAACCGAAGTATAAAAAGGTATAAATTTAATAGGATTATAGTTAAAAACCAAACAGAGCCAAATGTTCAATAATGTTCAACATTTCAACATTTCAAGGTGGAAGTGGTCATAAAGACAAATGTTAAAATTGAGACAAGAAGATTCAAGTTCGTATAACCCGACATGTTTCTCCTAGTAGCTTCATCAGGGATTATATGAATTACAAAGTGTCTTCGAACTGTATAAAAATCACAGAAAAAAACAAGACATAATGAGTATGAAAAGAACAACAAAAATATATTACATTGTGTACAGAAACAAATTAATAAGAATTAGCAACAATTGCCAATGCTCTCCCCAAAGGGGGGGGGGGGGACCTACCGCCTCAGAACGTTCCTTGGTGTCCATCTCCCCATTTGTATACTTTCTCCACTCCTTTGTGCCCGTGTCCCTCCTCCCTTCACCCTTATCTTTGCCCGTGGGGTTGCGGAAAGAGAGGGGGCTGTCCGTGGTTTGCAATGTTCGGCTGGTCCCCACCTCCGGTGCTCGCGCCCACGGCCGCGCCCCATTTCGCCTGCCTCTGAGCATTGTGGTCATTGTAGTTTGAGGGACCAGGCGGGACTTCTGTATATTAAATACTTCAATATTTAACTATTTGGCATGAGGTGCCAACGTCTTGGGTGTTTTTCCTTTAGTCGGACATCTATAGAATATATATCACTTCCCAGAAGAGTTGAAGCTGTTATAGCTGCAAAGGGTGGGCCAACTCAATATTGAACCCTACGGACTAAGACTGGGATGCCATTAAAGTTGGTAATATGGTAATATAGTGTGTGTGTGTATATATATATATATATAGCCAGAGATGCTGTGCAAGTACTAAAATACGTTTGAAATGCAGTGTTGGACCGGGGTACCTGGGACCCATTAGATAAAGCAAGAGCATAGGCCCACACCTACTATCAAGTGGCATATGCAGTGTGTTGTTGGATGAAACTGACCATAGACATGATTTGACAGTGGTGGCGGTATGGATAAGGACATTTTAAAAGTTTTCATTTGGTTTTTCAGTAACAGGATAGTCAACCCTACTGACTATCTGCTTTTACTATTCACGTGTGACAAAAGACTGTCACTAACATCTCACATGTAACAACACACATTCAAAGATCCTTAACATGTGATAAAAGCCTGACAAAGACTGCTTGCTTGAAATAAAAGCCTGTCAGTTACCGCTCACATGTAACACAGACTAGTAGAGATTACGGTAACAAAAAGACTGTCACAGGTTACTAAAGATTTCAGACTTCTCATGTAGTAATGCACATTCCCCATTGACATAACTATTGTATTGAACATAGAGACACCACTAATTAACCCAAGCAAATATCATAATTCATCGCCTTATTTTAAAAGAACACTTTGTTAATTCAGTAGCAAGTACAAAATGGTAGCACACACCAGCATCAAAAATATTATATCTCATCAAAAAAATTTCATCAAGATCACTTAGCTGTAACTGCCCTCATGTGTCACTATCTGTAGTCAAAAGTGTGTGTTTTTATCAATCTTGTCAATAGAAAAGTTTTTGTTATGCCCTTGTAGAGATAGATACTGTGGATAGACAGATAAATACATAGATAGATTCCCTTATCCCCTAGACAGTGGTGGAAGACCCCCAGTTGGCTCGATGAGCTAGAACTTCAACTCAGGGTGTAATCCTTGACTCTTTGTGGGGTGGAAGAAATTGTAAACAATACATTTTAGGAAAGTTTAACAAAGTTTATTAGGTAAAGAGAGGGGTTCGGGTACACAATACCTGAAAACAACTAAAATGTAGACCCCAGGCTACTTACAGTCAATACAGAAAAGAACCAGCTTTAAGTTAGCACATTTATCCTTTAGATGAGCCTCCAGAAATCTTTACTGTATCTAGCTTAGGAACAACCTAACAAATGCAGAACTATAACAATTCGAGTTCAGGCTGACACTACAGCTTAGGGCAGGGTCCCGATAGATAGATCCCCATGACTAAGCTCCGAGGGGCCTGTTCTGCCAAAAACTGTCCCATCATCGGATAGTGTCCGCCCCGTACTGCGCAGGCGCAGGGCTTGCGCAGTACGGAGGACAAGGAGACTCGGAAAGTTTTCAAAGATGAACAGCGCCTGCGCACAGAGTCCAGGTTCAAGCCCCACCATCCAAGTGGACATACGGTAGCACTTAGTAACAGGGCCCCTCGCTACGCTTCAGGCACAGCCTCGCCTCACTCAGCAATTTTTTATTCTAACTTTGGACTTGGATGGTGGGGCTTGAACCTGGACTCAGTGCGCAGGCACCGTTCATCTTCGGAGACCTTCGGCGTCCCCTTGTCCTCCGTACTGTGCAAGTGCAGTATCCGACGGGGGACAGTATCCGACGGGGGGCAGTATTCGACACAACACCGGAGAGAATAGCATTGGGGGCTTGGCCTGGCTGGAGTCCAGGCTGAGGTTGTCACTTTCACACTGATTCTAGAGACTACACGGTTGTGTGGCTACAGGGATCCTTTCCTTTCGTACAAGATAGATAGATAGATAGATAGATAAATAGACAAATATGTAGCCCAGGTTGGCCACCTCTTTAAGATGTGGCAGCTGCATGGCCCAGGCATCATCATGCTGTGCTTCGGCCTGGCCAAATCATTCCCCGCTGGTGATAACTGAAGAAAGGATAGACCACAATTGGCTGAAAATGCAACCAGGAGACTTCCATCAAGGGAATTACTGAGAACTCACCAGAGGAGAAGGTGGCAGGGTGTGTGTGCTGCTGAGGTGTGGGAGACCCACTAGGCACCAGAGAAGGTGAGATTTCACAGTCCCTAGTGTCCCCCAATCCCCAAGGGTATGCTTTGTGTGCATCAGGAAACTACCGGAGGGGGCGGATACAGGACTATTCATCCTGCACAAAGAGAGAGAGCAGCAGTGATGGGTCTTAATACAGAAAGCTCCTACACAGAGGCAACTTTTCAAACTGCATTACTGTACAGACCTGTATGAAATACACAAAGTACACAAATATTCAAGTATGAATACTTCTTGAATTCAGACAATATTTATTATCCCAAAGTTCAATATTAAGAGTCTTTTTGCAGACAGCTGTTTTTATACATTCTTTTTGAAGCAAGAGAATCACTAAAGTGAGCATGTTGCTTTGCTCTCGGCCAAGTATAGGTTCACTTTAAGCAGCAAACAAACAATAAACAGCAAGTGCCCTTGTGACAACCCCATTACCTTTATCATCATTTCACATAGCCCAGAGCAACCAAATTCCATCATGTTTGTTGAGTTAGAAAATGAAAACATCCATTTGACCATTTGCTTTGGGAGGCATAAATATTCTCTTTATGCTAGGGTATGAAATATGCAACACAATGTGCAGGATAGACTCTAACATAAAAAATATATTTTTTTTTTGTTAATTTCAAGCTTACATGTTAGCAACATGTTGCTACTAACATCACTTCACAGCAGGTGCTTCTACGTGTCTACAAATAATTTCCTGTAAGACACCAAAGCATTAAAGCGGAGTTCCAGGCTTTTTTTTTTTTTTAATTAAAAGGTAGCAGCTACAAAAAGTTTAGCTGCTGACTTTTAATAAACAGCCACTTACCTCTCCCACAGTCCAGTGATGCAGCCGCACGGAGCTCTGCTCCTCTCCCCCTCCTTTCCGCGGCCCCTCTATTGAAACTGTGGGCACCAGGCCGTGATAGCTTGAGTCGCGCTGTGCTCTCTGATTGGCCAGAAAATTTTCTGGGACCTGCGACGTATGCCAGAAGATTGCCGAGAGGGCGGGACCGCCTAGGGGGAGAGGAGGAGTCGCCTAGGCGGCCCGTACTCGGAAGCAGGAAGTGGGACAGGAAGTCCCACTGAAAACTAAGCACCCACTACCCCCCCAAAAAAATACATGCCAAATGTGGCATGTAAGTGCTTAAAGCGCAAGTTGCACTTTTGGGTGGAACTCCGCTTTAACACACGTAAAATTAAAAAAAGTGTGTAACTTGGCAGGCACAACTTGGGCAGCATTAAAATTATAAAGTTTAAGTTTTACAGTCCTAAAATCCAAGACATAGTTAGTCTGGTTGAAAAAAGACACAAGTCCATCTAGTTCAACTAATTAAAAAAAAAAATAATAATAATAATACCATCCCGTGTACACAATCTGTGGCAAAGCATGATCCAATTTGCTACAGCAGGGGAAAAAATTCCATCCTGATCCCCCGAGAGGCAATTGGACATTCCCCGGATGTACTTTACCTATAAATGTTAGTACCCGGTATTTTTATGTACACCTAGGAAAGAATCCAACCAACCACCGCTCCAAGACTCTCCTTCCCAAGCGAATGCTCCTGCTCCTGTGTGGGAGCCCCAGGTGCTGGCTAATAGCACAATGATTGGAAATCAAAAAAGGAAGAACTCCGGACAGCCGCACACCAAGAAAATAAAATCCAAAAAGTTTATTTAAAAGCAAAAAACACTGCAATCCATACACGGCAAAAAAGGGGGGCACAGAGCTGACACGTTTCGCACCACAACTAGTGCTTACTCATAGCTCCTCCCTCACAGCCTCCCGCCTCCTTGGGCTTTTGGAGCTGTTCCAGTTTTATACGTGGGGGCTTATCCAGCCATATAAAGCTTCTGAAAAGTGAGTTAATAATTCTAAACAATTTGAGGGGAATCACCACAGGTGTGTTGTGCAGAATATATAGGAGTTGGGGCATGAAAATCATCTTTATTAAATTAATCCTGCCCACCAGTGGCATTTTGAGTTTTGCCCATATTTTGATCCTATCCCGAATCCTGTTCAACAAAGGGGTCAGATTGAGTAGAATATACTCAAGCGGTTCCCGCGTTACTTGTATTCCCAGGTATTTCATGCCGGTAGAAACCGGTATATTGTCTGACCTGCTTTGTCCGAGGTGTCATCCAGCAGCAATAGCGCTCATTTCGACCAGTTAATGGTCAGGCCCGAGTAGATTCCGAAATTTCGGATTATATCCATGGCTCCCCTGAGAGAATCCGAAGTATCTCCCAGAAGGAGCATGGTATCGTCAGCGTAAAGCATAACTTTTTCCTGAAGGTTCCCATACTGTAACCCAGTCACCTCTGGGCTTGCTTTAATCAGGGCTGCCATGGGTTTGATGGCGATGGCGAAGAGGAGGGGAGACAAGAGGCAGCCTTGAAGGGGGCCTCTATGCAGGGGAAATGTATCAGAAATGTGTCCCGCCTCCCTAATAGTTGCCCGGGGCGAACAATACAAAGGCTTCACCCAGGACAAAAATCCCTCGCCAAAGCCGAACTTACCCATGACAGCCCAGAGATACTCCCACTCCACGCTATCGAACGCCTTGTGGGCGTCGAGGGAGAGCAAGGCTCTGTCCCCCATATTGTCAGATTGTGTTTGAACATTAAGAAACAGCCTGCGTAGGTTAATAGCCGTAGATTTTTGAGGCATAAAGCCCGCCTGATCTGAGTGGATAATAGTGGAGATGGCACCGTTAAGTCTGATGGCCAAGACTTTGGCCAAAATTTTTATATCACTCTGCAAGAGCGATATCGTTCTATATGATCCTGGATCTAAAGGGTCCTTTCCTGGCTTTAGAATGAGAACAATACTGGCCCTGGTCATGGATTCGGGCAGTCTCTGGGTTTCTCTCGCATAGTTAAGTACCTTTAGGAGGCGGGGTAAGATTGCCTCTTCATATTGTTTGAACACTTCCATTGGGAGCCCATCGTCTCCTGGTGCTTTGGAGTTAGGGAAGAGGCTAAGGGCTCCCTGCAGTTCTTCAAGACTTATTGGGGAATCAAGGAGTTTGCGCTGAGAGTCGGCCAGTCCAGGCAGTCCAATGCAACCCAGGTATGCTTCTAGGTCAGAGGTCGCCCTAGATCGGTATAAATCAGAGTAAAACCTCACCAGTTCCATCATAACTTGGGCCTGATCATTCACCAGTCTCCCACCCTCTGTGCGTAATGCTCCAATAGATGGAGAAATCTGTGATGCTTGTACAATTTTTGCCAGCAGGCGCCCCGTCTGTTCTCCCTCTTCATAGAAGGCCTGTTTATTAAAAAATCTTTTCCGGTCGGCTGTTTCCCCAGAGATGCGGGTAACCGCTTCTTGAGCAGCCACCCATGCGGCTCTAGCCGCATCTGAAGGGTCAGCAATGTATTCAGCCTCAAGTCGGCTCACCAAGCGGTCTGCCTGCTCCTGTATAGCATGTGTCTTGTCCTTGACGGCCGTCACTTCTGTAATCATAATGCCCCTGAGAAACGCTTTAAACGTCTTCCAGGTCAGTATGAGATCTGGGAGGTCGTGGTGACGCCTCCAAAAATCTGAGATTTCAGCCGACACCCGGTCGTGAGAGAGGGAAATAAATGAAGCCAAAATGCATTAAGCTTCCATGGCGCCCTTTGCAGGCTTACCTCCTGCCTGGCAAGCAGGGAGACCAGCAGTGGCGAGTGGTCCGACACCCCCCTAACAAGATAGACTATGTCATTCAGCAGGCGCACTGTCTGCGACATGCAGAGACACAGGTCAATCCTAGAGAGGGAGAGGTAGGCTTCGGAAAAACACGAAAATTGCTTCTGGAGGGGGTTACGACCGCGCCAAGGATCCACCCATCCAAACTCCTCCGTAAACCTCCGCAGTGCCTTCGAGCCCTTGTGCGGGAAGCCGGGGGAGGTGGATGTTTGTCTAAGACAGGATCCATGTAGCAGTTCAGATCACCCACCAGAATAAGAGGGACATCTGGGTGTTCAAGCTGGAATTTCAGTAATACCCGTAAAACATTTGTGGAAAAGGGGGGTGGTATATAAACAGCAGGAAATATGCACTGTAATTGGTAGACCTTGCATAGTAATATCACATAACGCCCCTTGTCATCAATTAGTTTATCTAACAGTTGAAAGGGAATGGCACGGTGCACCATTTCGCTCACACCACTGGAAAAGGAGGTGTGAGTGGAATGGTACGCACTCCCCACCCATGAGAAGCCCACACACGAGACCGTCTCCGGTGTCAAGTGAGTCTCCTGCAATGCATAAATGGCGGGGGAGTGTTTTTTAAGAATAGTGGTTACCATTGTACGCTTTAGGGGATTTTGAATTCCCCTAATATTCCAAGACATTATAGATACTGTACCCATTTAACATAGCATAGTTCAATATTCACAGAATATAATATCGTATGTTCCCTAGGCGCTGTAGGGAGTGTGCGGCAATAACGCGCCAAGTGTGTCAAAAAAAGCCAGGTACCTGCGTTCCGGGAAGAATACCTGATTGTGTCCTGGAAGATGGGGCTAAACAATGCCCAGTCCCTCCTGTTCACTTGCTGGTTTCCGTCTGAGGTAGAGCTGCAGTGCAAACAGAACAAAAGAAGAGAGAAAAAGAGCACAACAGAAAAACGCACCCTAAGGGCCCTCTTATCCCTGCCGCTACCCATGGAGCAGGACTCCCAACATAGGGAGGAGAGTGACCCCATCTTCATACAAAGAAGGCTGCAGTCATTTAGTTGAGTGTACCATGAAAAAGATAGGATAGGCAAAAAAAACAGTGGGTCACTCATTCAACTTAACCCCCCAACCGTCGCCTAAACTGCGGCTTGAACTTGAAAGTGTTGCAGTTCAGTAGGTTACTTAACTATGTTATAAAGTTACTTCACTTGCTCACATCGCCTGTGGAATGTAAAGGGTATTGGCTTCCCAGCCCAGAGGTATCAGTCCTGGATAGGTCTAAGCACAAGTGGATGATCAGCTGATCAATCCCCGGCTGCTGCATCTCTGCCCGACTGTCTCACAGCATGTTCATTGGCGTCCAGCCACGCAGAGGCCTCCCCAGCGCCCTCAAAAAAGTGAGCCTGGCCCCCCGCAGTAATCCAGAGTTTTGCCGGGAATAGCATAGCATATTTGGCCCCCAACCTTTGGAGTCGTTTCTTAACATCAATAAATCTGGCTCTTCTTTTTTGTACTTCTGCTGAATAATCAGGATAGAATGAGATCCGGGCCCCATTAAATTGGATATTGCGTTGCTCTCTTGCCTGGCGTAGAACAATCTCTTTATCTTTGTAGTTAAAGATTCTGGCTATCATGGTGCGTGGTGGATGGCCTGGTGGAAGGGGTCGGGATGGCACCCTATGTGCACGTTCCACCGAATATATTGGGGTAAATACACCCTTTCCAAATACCTGTACCAGCCACTGTTCAACAAATTCCGTGGGGTCCCGACCCTCTGACTTCTCAGGGAGCCCCACTATGCGGATATTGTTTCTTCTCAAACGTCTTTCAATCTCGTCAGATTTAACTTCATTTGCTCTGGCAATCCTGGCTGTAATTTGGGCCTCTCTCATCAGGGGTGTCAGCCTGTCCTCTATCTCACTGATGCGGCCTTCAGCAGCAGTAGTGCGCTCCCTTGTTTTCTGTAAATCATGTCTAATAAACCCCAGCTCTTCCTTCAGGCCTCCAAATTGATCTTGCAGTATGTGGACCGAGGCTGTGCATTTTTGCACAGCTCTCAGTATGTCTGCTAGGGAGGGCTGCGCTGTCTCCTCTTCCTCCTCCACCTCCTCTGCTTCAGGGAGACTCTGGCTGGGAGAGGGTGCAGGGCCTGGTGTCTGTGTCTCATCCACCTGCAGCGTGTGAAACACTGCAGGGGTAGCTGACATGTCTTCCCCCCTTCCCTGAGTTGCCTGGGCCGTCATCTTCTGTGTGAAGAAGAGCATGTCTCTGGGGGGGTCTTTAGCTGCACTCTTAGGGGTTTTAGGCGGCTTACCCTGGTCCTTGGGCTTCTCCCAGCCGCGTGTGCACTGTGTAGATGGCGCGGCGGCGCCATGTTGGAAATCCGGCGGCCCGGTCTCCGCGTTCTTGCGGGTCTGCATTCCAGCAGATTTGCCCGGTAAGGGGTCCGGGGGCGGCCTGGGGGTCTCTGCTCTGTGCGGTGCCCTGCTTAGGGCTCAGTATCTGGCTGGGAAGAGGATCAATGGAGGATTTGAGCGGGAGCCCAGTGATGCACGTCCTCTCACATGCAGTTCTCGGCCACGCCACCCAAGAAAACACATAGTTACTACACACTACTTACTAAAGCTCTCTACAAAATGTCAAAAATACAAAAAAAAGAATTTGGAAAAATACTATATCCTACACACCTAACAACGTGTGATCTGTTAAAGTCAGCCAGAAGTCAGAGGAAAATGCTGGGAAAATTCTTCAGCATAAAGCACAGTGCTTTCAAGTACAGTAAGCATGCCCAGACTTCTAAGGGATTCATTGCTTACTATGTTTGCATTAAACATTCAGGAAAACATACTGTAGGTTTAGTTATAAGTTATGTCAGGTTTAGTGAAGCTTTAATATAGTGCTTTCTAAGTAACAATTTTATTGACGTTAATGCTATAGTCAAACTCTTCCACTTAAAAGAGAATATAAATATAGACATTCTAAATTTCTGTATAAAGTTTCTCTGGTGTCAACTGTGAAACCCCAACTTTGCTTAAAAGAGGAAAAAAATTATTCTGCTAAAACTTTATTGCACTTGGTTCTGTTCTGGAGATATCACAAACATTCTTCTATTGTTTAGAAGCTGTCTATTTACATCTAACCTCTTGATATTGTCTATGCTTAGTTTTAGATACAGAGAGGAGTTCTTATGAAAGTAAAAAGCAGTTTGGAAAGCAAAACTTCAGCCAAAAATAACAAGATAAGAATGAAAAATCTATAAAGCCCCATACACACGGTCGGACTTTTTCATGGATTTTGTCCGATCGGACAAGGTTGTTGAAAAATCAGACCGTGTGTATGCACCATCGGACAGTGTTCGTCGGTTTGTCAGACGGACAAAGTCTTATCTCCTGCTGGAAAGATTTGCCGTCAACCCGGTCCGATCACACCAAACCCGATCGTGTGTACGGTTGTCCGACCGGACAAAGTGCTACGCATGCTCAGATCACATTACAAGACCAAAGCTATTGGCTACTAGCCTCTACGTTGTCCCGTCGTAGGCAACAAACGTCACCACGTTCAGAATGATCGGATTTTCCGACAACTTTGTCCGACCGTGTGTACGCAAAACCAACATCGGACAAAGTACGACGGACATGATCCGACGGACCTGGTCTGCGGATTGTCCGACCGTGTGTATGGGGCTTTAGAGGTGACATAACAAAACCAGCTTTTGCTGAAATATTTGGATTCAATCCAAAGATTCTACAAAGTATTTGTTGCTTGCTGCTAGGTGTCTATAGAGTGATGGCCAGCATTAAGGATGAGCCAAACACCCCCCGGTTCGGTTCGCATCCAGAACATGTGAACGGACCGAAAGTTTGCGTGAACATTCGAACACCGTTAAAGTCTATGGGACTCGAACGTGAGAAATCAAAAGTGCGAATTTTAAAGGCTAATATGCAAGTTATTGTCCTAAAAAGGGTTTGGGAACCCAGGTCCTGCCCCAGGGGACATGTATCAATACAAAAGAAAGTTTTAAAAATGGACGTTTTTTCGGGAGCCGTGATTTTAATGATGCTTAAAGTGAAAAAATAAAAGTGGAATATTCCTTTAATACAGTTTAGCGCCAACACCTGCCCAATTGTAGTTCTGGGGTACAACCTGTCCTTTCACTCACAAGTCAATGGGGAAACATTATTCTGCAGTAGAGTATATCAACCCTCAGAAGGAGATGGGACCATTCACTCAGCCTATATTAGGAGGCAACCATTGGACCTCTTTCTGTGTCTCTGAGAAGTTATGTTTTTCCACTACATGGATGAGGTGCACCTGAAGTTAACACTTAAGCCTTCCTCCAGTCAAGTCTGAAATATCTAGCTCTTCAGGTTCTTTATTCACATTTTCAGTTCTTGGATAGGAAGTCATTCCACTTTGATGGCCCACTGCTTGACTCTTAAAGTGGGGTGTTCTTCTTAGGGTAGTCTCTCTGGCAATGGCCTAACGCTGGTAAACCCTAGCAAGGGGTTGGTGACACTGGCTACCTCCTAGTCAATGTTTGCCTTCTGGAAGAGTATTCCTGTCTGTGCGGAGTCATCCCTTTTATCAATATCTGGATGGGCACCTATAATGGAGCTGTGTGTTCAGTTGCAGGTGTATCTTTTGGTTTCCTGCCTACAGTCATCTTGGTTGTGTCCAAGCCTGTACGTCTCTACTGACATGCTATATCGGTTTTCCTGACCTTGTCAGACAAGAATCTATCTGCAAATTTTTCTTTCAGCCATTTGTCTGCTGTGCTGCTTGACCCTTTCCCTAATGTATTTCTCTGCTGCTATAACTTGCAGTTTCAGTTTATACTGTGGAATGGAATCCCCTCTCGCTCCTTTCTGCCAATAAAGTGGGCCCTAAGGTCCCCAGATGTTGGTACTTGGAAATTCACTGTTTCTTAGAATTTAACTATCTTGTCAGTTAAAACCTGGTCTTCTGCTGGGAGGTGCCGGATTATTCATATTTCTTCCCCCTCTAAAATGTTAATAGCCGGTTCTGCCTACTGAGAGGGTAGGATCCTAAATTATATAAACGGACTCTGCATTGTCTTGGCCCAATCACCCAAGTCCGGATCTTGCCCTTGTAACTTTACAAGCAGATATGGACACCATATCAAAGTTTGGTGTATACTCAAGACTCACTATTACTGTAATTGTGCAAAATCCACCTTGATGTTTTTAGACAGAGATGAAACACAGCCAGTGGCCCAATGGTACCCTATCCCCATTCGTTTAAATATTTGAGGATTCATATTATTCCAATTCTTACAATTTTTTGTCGGCTTAATATAGCCCCACTTCTAAACTCATTTAGAAATAAGATTACAATTTGAAACAAGCTAAAGTGATCGGTTATAGGTAAAACTATCTTTATAAAAATCATTCTTATGCCCTAAATGACTTTATTATCTCCATAATACTCCACTGGTGTTACCGTTAAAAATATTTAGGCCTGTAAACTTGACTGCCCTCAGGTCCAGACAACCCTATGCCTGGCTCCATGACTTTAATACTTCTTTTTTTTTACACACAATGCAAACTGAATAAAAACAGTAGCGCTAATAATCACAGTGTCTGTGAATAAACTAAATATTTAACCTGTGTAAACAATACTGAAAAATATGTATAAACAGTGCTAAAAAAACAACAACACAATTAATCACCTATATACATAAAGTGAAAAATTAAAGTGAAGTGTGATTATATATTTTTGCAGGTGTCCAAAAAAGGGAAACAAATCCAAACAAAAGTCCATAAACTGTTACTTGTAGTGATAATATTTCAAAAAGTGACAGAAAAGTGAATGAAAAATCCTGAAGCAAATAAAGTTTTGTTTTTTTTTAGTTTGTTTTTTTTGTTGTTTTTTTAGCACTGTTTATACATATTTTTCAGTATTGTTTACACAGGTTAAATATTTAGTTTATTCACAGACACTGTGATTATTAGCGCTACTGTTTTTATTCATTTAAAATCACTTTACATTATTTATCTATTTAAAGTAGCTGCTTAGTTTATTTTTATACACATAGGTGTTTAATTAATTTTTCTTTGTGCGCAGTGGTGGTGTGGAATAGTAGGAGGGCGAGCGATTTTCATACCAGTTTATTTTGATACACAATGCAAACTACTGAAACCTCTAAAGGTATCATATGCTGAATGCACAGTGAGAAAAGGACGAAAGGCCCGTCAAAGGGGAAGAGACTCTTTTAATGTTTCTCAAAAACTCCCACATTTATATGTCCTGTTAAAGTTGCATAGGATGGGGATTCTTGCTTATCCACTTTGCAGTAGATGTAAGAGAGTCCATGGGGATTTGACTCATTTACTGTGGCCCCGAATTACCCCTTTATTGGAAGGGTGTGATAGACATACTTCACAACATGTTTCTGTCTAATATTCCATTAGACCCTAAATGTTGTGTACTGGGCATTCTGTAGGAAGGGGAGTCTCGTGCATTTATAAGAGAGGCAATCTCTAGGGCATCATTTCAGTCCCAAAAATTTATATTGCAACATTTGAAGTCAGCCGATCCACCATCTTAAACGGATCAGAAATTAGACACTCTTAGATTTGAACTTTATATTTACCAGCAAATGGGTTGCCCGGGTAAATATGAAAAACTAAGGGCAAACTGGCTGAACACACCAAGTCTAAGCCCATTGGAATTAGTGATGGCAAGAATTCTTCAATGTCCTACGGGTCAATAGGGTGGAAGGCAATGCTTGGCTATATATGAAAGTAAGATCTTCTAAACCAGTATTGCTGCACTACAAATTTCTATGTCTATTGCTGTCTCTGTACACTTTAATGAGTGTCTGTGCTTGCTCTGGAAACCTGTTTACTGTTCAGTAATTTTCCTGATTAAAAAAAATAAAAAAATCTGAGAGTTTAATACTATTTTAATTTGTGCCTATAATATCTGACTACGGTTCAGCTTTAAAGCAATAGGACATAGAACACTTGGAAATACCAAATAAGAGAAATACATATATACGTTTTTTGACATCCCTGTTGTGATTCTGTGTTTTATTTTATTTTTTTAGTTTGTTTAAATTTTCTAAAAGAAGTTTAAAATATATATATCTCCATTCATTACAAATTTGTAGCTTTTCATACAGCCTGAAGAGGTTATGTGACTTTACAAAGAGATTCATTCTCTATGCAGGCTTGACCTAAATACTAACCTGTTAAAAGAAACTGACACAAGACACAAAAAAAACAATTTATAGCACAGTGCACTGCACCAAACTTACAGCTAAAGAGGTCAAAGCTGCAGCAATGTTGACAGGTCCCAGATGACTGTGCGGCGCGGAGGGGAAGTGACGTTTAGCCCGGGCACTAAAGGTGGCAGACTACGAGGGACCCCCTAGCAACAGGCATTTAGAGGTGAGTAAAAACATTTTTTTTTCCAATTTTTTTTTATTTTTTTATGATTTTTAAGCTAATTTAAATTTTTTGGTGGCAACACCACTTTAAGTGAACATGTGTTCAGACTAAGAGTTCGGAAGTATTTAATATTTTAAATAACTCCTCTTACCGTTGGGGTCCCCCAAGGTTCTGTTCTTGGACCTCTACTATTCTCGATCTACACATCCTTCCTGGGTCAGTTGATAGCCTCCCATGGCTTCTACTACCATTTATAGGCTGATGACACCCAAATCTATCTCTCTGCCCCTCAGCTTACCCCATCAGTCTCCTCACGCATCACTGATTTACTAACAGACATATCAGCCTGGATGTCAAACCAGGATGTCAGCCTGGATGTCAAACCACTTCCTCAAACTGAATCTATCTAAAACTGAGCTCTTAATATTTCCTCCCCATGTGTCCCTTCCCCTGACTTCTCTGTCAAGATCAATGGCACATCCATCAGTCCGTCCCCACATGCCAGGGTGCTAGTTGTAACCTTAGACTATGAACTGTCCTTTCAGGCCCACATCCAAATCCTGCCGCCTTAGCCTCCGCAACATTTCCAGAATACGCCCTTTATTAACTAATGACACCACCAAGCTTCTAATACACTCCCTGGTTATCTCTTGCCTCGACTACTGCAACTCCCTCCTCATTGGATTACCTTTACATAGAATCCCCCCTTCAGTCCATAATGAATGCTGCTGCAAGACTCATCCACCTTACCAACCATTCAGTGTCCTCCACCCCTCTCTGCCAATCCCTCCACTGGCTTCCACTCACCCAACTAATAAAATTCAAAGTACTAACAATACTTTACTAAGCCATCCATAGCTCTGCCCCCAGCTACATCACTAACCTAGTCCCAAAATACCAACCAAACTGATGTCTTCGGTCCTCCCAAGACTTCCTGCTCTCTAGCTCCCTTGTCACCGCCTCCCATTACTTCCTCCATCAGCTCATTCCCCACAGCTACAGTGGTGTGAAAAAGTGTTTGCCCCCTTCCTCATTTCCTGTTCCTTTGCATGTTTGTCACACTTAAGTGTTTCGGAACATCAAACCAATTTAAACAATAGTCAAGGACAACACAAGTAAACACAAAATGCAATTTGTAAATGAAGGTGTTTATTATTAAAGGTGAAAAAAAATCCAAACCATCATGGCCCTGTGTGAAAAAGTGATTGCCCCCCTTGTTAAAACATACTATAACTGTGGTTGTCCACACCTGAGTTCAATTTCTCTAGCCACACCCAGGCCTGATTATTGCCACACTTGTTCACAATCAAGGCATCACTTAAATAGGAGCTGCTTGACACAGTAAGGTCCACCAGAAGATCCTTAAAAGCTACACATCATGCCGAGACCCAAAGAAACTCAGGAACAATTGAGAAAGAAAGTAATTGAGATCTATCAGTCTGGAAAGGGTTATAAAGCCATTTCCAAAGCTTTGGGAATCCAGCGAACCACAGTGAGAGCCATTATCCACAAATGGCGAAGACATGGAACAGTAGTGAACCTTCCTAGGAGTGGCCGGCCGCCCAAAATTACCCCAAGAGCGCAGCGACGACTCATCCAAGAGGTCACAAAAGACCCCACAACAACGTCCAAGGAACTGCAGGCCTCACTTGCCTCAGTTAAGGTCAGCGTTCATGCCTCCACCATCAGGAAAAGACTGGGCAAAAATGGCCTGCATGGCAGAGTTCCAAGGAGAAAACCACTGCTGAGCAAAAAGAACATCAAAGCTCGTCTCAATTTCTCCACAACATATCTTGATGATCCCCAAGACTTTTGGGACAACATTCTGTAGACCGATGAGACAAAAGTGGAACTCTTTGAAAGGTGTGTGTCCAAGTATATCTGGCGTAGAAGGAACACTGCATTTCAGAAAAAGAACATTATACCAACAGTAAAATATGGTGATGGTAGTGTGATGGTCTGGGGCTGTTTTGCTGCTTCAGGACCTGGAAGACTTGATAAAAGGAACTATGAATTCTGCTGTCTACCAAGAGATCCTGAAGGAGAATGTCCGACCATCTGTTCGTGTACTCAAGCTGAAACGAACTTGGGTTCTGCAGCAGGACAATGATCCTAAACACACCAGCAAGTCCACCACCGAATGGCTGAAGAAAAACAAAATGAAGACTTTGGAGTGGCCTAGCCAAAGTCCTGACCTGAATCCTATTGAGATGTTGTGGTATGACCTTAAAAAGGCCGTTCATGCTCAAAAACCCTCTAATGTAACTGAATTAGGACAATTCTGCAAAGATGAGTGGGCCAAAATTCCTCCAGGACGCTGTAAAAGCCTCATTGCGCGTTATCGCAAACGCTTGGTTGCAGTTGTTGCTGCTAAGGGTGGCCCAACCAGTTATTAGGTTTAGGGGGCAATCACTTTTTCACACAGGGCCATGATGGTTTGGATTTTTTTTCACCTTTAATAATAAACACCTTCATTTACAAATTGCATTTTGTGTTTACTTGTGTTGTCCTTGACTATTGTTTAAATTGGTTTGATGTTCCGAAACACTTAAGTGTGACAAACATGCAAAGGAACAGGAAATGAGGAAGGGGGCAAACACTTTTTCACACCACTGTATTACCTTTTGTATCAATTGACCCTCCCTTTTTAGATTGTAAGCTCTGAGCAGGGCCCTCTGATTCCTTTTGTACCAAATTGTAATGTAACTGTAATGTCTGCCTTTATTTTGTTAAGCGCTATGCAAACTGTTGGCGCTATATAAATCCTGTATAATAATAATAATAATTTTGAACAAGCAGTAAAAGCACTTTAAAACAGACCCTTATTCATCTCTGTAGATATGGGCATTGTGGAGACATTCATCTTAAGGTTTCACAACAGAGATTCTAAAATCTTAAAGCCGTATTAAAATCAAATACAAAGATGGAATATATTACAGGTTACTAATCCCTAATTGTGGTGGCTGCATTGGTTATCTTTTTTTTTAGGCTTTTTCCCCTTTTTCCGCTTTTATTTTTACTTAGTTATCTGGCCAATACATGCTTCCTGTCTAAGGCCGACCATACATAGTTCAAATGAACCGGCCGCGATTCAAACCATTAATGGGCAGGTTGAATGTACCAAGTTGATTGATCGTTTAACTTGGGTACAATCAGCCTGCCGGAATTACTTGCTTCTTCCAGTGGGGACAGCTCCCCCCCCCCCCCCCCCATGAGAGGCTTACTCAGAGGTTCTTCTGGGCTACACTAGGCACTTTGTACAGGGTCACTGCCGCACATGGGGTACTTTTACTTGAGCCACACTCGTGACCCAGACAGATGACTAAAGATGAATGAACTCTTGTAAACTCTTTTGATGTATTAAGCATCAGCACGGTAACTTGTGCATTTAATGCCGCGTACACACGACTGGAATTTCCGTCAGACTAGGTCCGACGGTCTTCCCGATGGACTTTCGGCGGAGTTCCGATGGACTTTCTGAACGAACGGACTTGGCCACACACGAACTGACTAAGTCCGTTTGAAAGCCTGTTCATTTTGAACGTGATGACATAAACGGGACTAAAAAAGGAAGTTCAATACCCAGTAGCCAATAGCTTCCCTTGCCTCGTATTTGATCCGTCGGACCAGCATACAGACGAACGGTTTTCCCAATAGGAATTGAGTCCGTCGGATAGATTTGAAACATGTTCTATTTCTAGGTCCGTCTGATTTTTTTTATGAAATACAATCGGATTAGTCCACACACGATCGGATTGTCCGACGGACTAATTCCGTCGGACCTAGTCTGCCGGAAAGTCCGGTCATGTGGATGCGGCATAAGAGTGACACGCAGAGCCAATGCCCTCTCCACCTCTCGCCGCTTCCTCATTTCAAGTATGGGGTCCACCAGGCAAAGTTTCAAACATTTTGCTTGAAGAATAAGTTACCATGATGACATACACAGACAACAGTTCAAAATAAAGTACAATCTTTTCCCTAAAATCCCTAGTCCCTAACTACAGGCTTGTAGCTGCCCCAGCATACCTATTCAAACAGAAGTTCAATATTGGTTGAGCCTTTAGCTTCGATTTCATCAAGACACGGGCCATCAAGACTCAGGTAACGGCATCAGGCAGAACATCTCTCTCTGACTGTGTAGAACTTCTCCCCCAGGATCCGCGCCCTCGTCCCTTTTATAACACACAGGACCGGAGGGTCGGACAGAAAAAAAACGCCACGGAAAACCCAGGAGTTACAGTTAACCCCTAACCTCCTGCTGGGGCAGCAGTAACCCCCACCTGCCTACAAGCTTGCATTCAACACCTGAGCAGAAAATAAGCAGAGAGTATTTCCACTGATTTTGAAGCACTTTGTTGGGCATGTTGCAAGCTGCAATGTAAGTGTTTTTGCACATGTATCAAGCTTTGGGTGTTTGTTTTCTGAGCTTGGCAAGGGGAAGGGAGCAATTCTAGTGGAGAAAGGAGTTTTTGGTGCCAAAATACATGCAAATACATGTGTTTTCCGAGTTTACAGGTGCACCTATTAAAGTCTATGGGGAAAAAAGGTCAAAAGAGTGTAGGTCGATTGAGTGAGCATACAGGTGTGGACAGGAGCAAATAAAGCTGAAACTAAAACCCAAAACCCCAAGCTACAGTACCCAAATATGTCCATAGGCAAAGTTTTAAAAGCCTTTACAGGTTTAGAGTTTACTATGAATTATGACTCTAGAATTTTTGCTGCTCTTGTGTGCACGGGACAAAGGGGTGGCTTTTAAATATTTTTATTATTAATAAGTAAATCATAATCATATGACAATTTTATTTTCTTTAACACTTTAAGTTTTTTTTTTACTTTTGAACCCTAGTATTATCTCTGCTCTCCACTACAGCTAATCAAGCACAGATCTCGTTTGATTAGCTGAATCCATGGCCACAGTAGCCTGGAATGACCACTGTGAACCACAGGTTTTGCACAATAAATAAAAAAAGAGCGACAATTTTGAAAAAAACACATATTTTTACATTTTGCTATAAAAAATATCAACCAAAAATGTATAAAAAAACATATTTTACGTATTCTTCTACATATTTTTGTTTAAAAAAATCACAATAAGCGTTTATTGGTTTGCGCAGAAGTTATAGCGTTTACAAAATAGGGGATAGTTTCATGGCATTTTTATTAATATTTTTTTTTTTTACTAGTAATGGCAGCGATCAGCAATTTTTATCGTGACTGCGACATTATGGCGGACACATCGGACATTTTTGACACATTTTTGGGACCATTGTCATTTATACAGCAATCAGTGCTATATAAATGCACTGATTCCTGTGTAAATGACACTGGCAATGAAGGGGTTAACCACTAGGGGGCAGTGTATGGGTTTAATGTGCCCTGGGGAGTGTTTCTAACTGTGGGGGGGTGTGGCTACGTGTGACACACGTCACTGATCTCTGCTCCCAATCACAGGGAGCAGAGATCAGTGACACTGTCACTAGGCAGAATGGGGAGATGCTTGTTTACATTAGCATCTCCCCGTTCTTCCTCTCCGTGAGGCGATCGCGGGTATCCCCACGTTGATCGAGTCCACGAGACCCGTGACCTGACTCATGGTGGTCCCGGCCGGATCAGGCGGACCGCCAGCGGCGATCCCATGATGGCACAGCGGCAAATTTAAAGGGGCGTACGGGTACGCCCATTTGCCCACCCATGCCATTCTGCCGACGTATATCGGCGTGAGCTGGTCGGGAACCGTTTAAAGGCTAGGTTGCAGAAAAATAAAAGCTTTCTTTGATTTTCAGAACAAGGCCTTACCTTAGCCCCTGTTGTGTTTCTTAGAAAGTTTCAGAGTCTACCTCAGATAGATTTGGGAAATAAGAGCCAGTAAGACACAGGAAGCAGTTTACCAGCTGACTTCATTAGCACACACCCTGCACCCATCAATTAGGTTTGGGGGGCATCCCTCCACGCCTGAATTTGCATGGCTTGTCAATGTAGGCTGCCACAGCTACTATGGTTGCACGGCATCCACAGGTTCTCTCCAGACAGGCCTGGGCCACATGCTGAACTTTGTGGGGCCACATGCGACCCACAAGCCGTGGGTTGGACACCCCTGATGTAGTAAAAGGACCTGCCTAAATTGGATACAGTGTGAATGGATAGATAGATGGGTCCTCCTATTCCATAATTTTGGTAAATCTAAAGGAAATTGTGCAGAGATTTTACAATCAGATTGCATAGTGTATGGCCACCTTTATACATCTTAAATGAACTAGTCGCGCTTTCAGTGCCATTGAGTGTTATATGTGAAAAAACGATTGAAAAACGCAGCAAAACTTGTGACACGGCACTGTGTGTTTGCTTTTGTGTTTGGTGCGCCGTTCACAATTAATGGCATCAAAAGTGCAAATAGTTAATTTTAGGTGTATAAAGGTGGCCATACACTACACAATCTGATTGTACAATCTCTGTACGATCTCCTTTAGATTTACCAAAACTATATAATAGTATCACTCTGTATCATAATTAGACCCGTCCTTGCATTTCATAGTTGATTGTAGATCTAAAGGAGATTGTACAATCAGATTGTATAGTATATGGTGAGCTTTACAGAACCCAGGACATACTTTTTTCAATATTACAGCTCTATCTACATAGACTGGTATCCGATTGCTCAATTCCTGCACACTCTGATCACACAAGGTTTTTTACCTTAATGCAAAGAATGCATAAAAATAACCTTCTGCCTTTGCAACTTTCAGATTAACCCTGTCCACACTGCGGAAAGGATAATACAGCAGTAAAAAAAGGAAGAACTTCCACAGTGGTTACCAGCTACAGTCTAGATTGCAAGAAAAATATATAAAACGGTGCTGGTGAATCAGTATGATTAAGAAAAGTATAATTAGAAAATGACTACTAAAAAGATTCAAATTTGTGTCAAACTATAAGACAGTATTAACGTTTGCTTGTTAAATAGTAAAGAAAAAATCAAAGTCTCATTTCCTAGTACTATATATATAAAAATAAATGGACTACAATATATATATATGAATATACTGTAGGATCGCAATTGCAATAAATAGCAATACAAAAGCAAAAAGGTTGAGGTGTACGCTTTGATTTTCATTGTTTCCAGTCTCTCTATCTGTCTTCCTAACTCCAAACATCTTCTAAATATCTAATGTATGTTGTCTTTTGTCTCCGTCCATGGCACAGGTGCAGCAAACACAATCCCCCAGGAGCATTGTGTGCCATTGATTGGACTTAAAAGCTAAAAACTTCAAAAGTCTCACAAAGTAAAAAGAAAACTCCTTTCATATGACACTGAGGACACCTGCCACATTCTTCATCCTCTTTATGGAAAGGCTGGGTACACTTCATCCTCTTCATAGGAAGATGTCAGCAACAGAATATTCGAAGTGCTGGGAATTTCTAAAAAAAGATGAAAAGGAAGGTTGGGACGTGCAGATTATTTACAAATGTCTCCTAGTCACAAATCTAGGACTTTAAACTAAGCCAGACATATGAGGACAATCATTTCCATTTACAGAGTTGGAAATAGTAAGGTTGGCGCGGTATTCTTGGACCAGAACAGCAAGAGATTTCAGTACAATCACCTAGCCATAAATGCATTCACTTTTTTCATCAGTAAGGACATCATTAAGGGCACTTTCACACTGGGATGGGGGGGGGGGGCGGTAGCGGCACTTTACTGATGTAATAGCGGCGCTTTTTGGGCTCTAGAGGGGCGCTTTTAACCCACCCCTAGCGGGCAAATAACGGGTTAGAGGCACCTTTGAAGCACCCGCAAAGCACCGCTGCCGAAGCGCTTTACAGGCACTTCGGGAGCGCTGCTCATTAATTTCAATCGGCAGGAGCGGTGTATACGCCACTCCTCCAGTGCCCAAAAGATGCTGCTTGCAGGACTTTATCGAATGTCCTGCCAGCGCACCACCCTAGTGTGAAAGCACTCAAGCTTTCAAACTGGGGCTGCGGAGAGGCATTTTCAGGCTCTTTATATAATTTTAGCCCAAAGGCGCCTGAAAAATGCCCCAGTGTGAAAGAGATCTTAAGCATTGTATGTCAGGGCAAAATAAAAAAAGATATATGCAGTGCATCTGTTTACTACATACATACAGTATCTCACAAAAGTGAGTACACCCCTCACATTTTTGTAAATATTTTGTTATCTTTTCATGTGACAACACTGAAGAAATTACACTTTGCTACTATGTAATGTAATAAGTGTACAGCTTGCATAACAGTGTAAATTTGCTGTCCCCTCAAAATAACTCAACAAACACAGCCATTAATATCTAAACCGCTGGAAACAAAAGTGAGTACACCCCTAAGTGAAAATGTCCAAATTAGACCCAATTGGCCATTTTCCCTCCCCGGTGTCATGTGACTCGTTAGTTTTACAAGGTCTCAGGTGTGAATGGGGAGCAGGTGTGTTAAATTTGTTAAATTTTTTTATTATCACTCTCACTCTTTCATACTGGTCACTGAAAGTTCAACATGGCACCCTAGGCTATAAGAAGATTGCCAAGACCCTGAAACTGAGCTGCAGTATGGTGGCCAAGACCATACAAGGTTTAACAGGACAGTTTCCACTCAGAACAGTCCTCGCCATGGTCGACCAAAGACGTTGAGTGCATGTGCTCAGCGTCTTTTTTGGTTCAGATGGTGTCAAGCGTTTGTGGCAGAAACCAGGGGAGGAGTACAAAGACAAGTGTGTCTTGCCTACAGTCAACCATGATGGTGGGAGTGTCATGGTCTGGGGCTGCACGAGTGCTGCCTGCACTGGGGAGCTACAGTTCATTGAGGGAACTATGAATGCCAACATGTACTGTGACATAGTAAAGCAGAGCATGATCCCCTCTCTTCTGAGACTGGGCCGCAGGGCAGTATTCTAACATGATAACGACCCCAAACACACCTCCAAGACAACCAGTGCCTTACTAAAGAGGCTGAGGGTAAAGGTGATGGACTGGCTAAGCATGTCTCCAGACCTAAACCCTATTGAGCATCTGTGGGTCATCCTCTAACGGAAGGTGGAGAAGCGCAAGGTCTCTCCACCAGCTCTGTGATGTCATCATGGAGGAGTGGAAGAGGACTCCAGTGGCAACCTGTGAAACTCTGGTGAACTCCATACCCAAGAGGGTTAAGGCAGTGCTGGAAAATAATGCTGACCACACAAAATATTGACACTTTGAGCTAAAAATAGCCACTGATTACTGTATAAATGACAATGGCAGGGAAGGGTTTAAAACTAGGGGGTGATGAAGGGGTTAAGTGTGTCCTAAGGAGGTGTTTCTAACTGTGGGGGGAGTGGACTGACAGGGAGTAGACAGAGATTGCTGTTCCTGATCACTAGGAACAGACGATCTCTCTCTACTCCCCTGTTAGAATGGGGATCTGTTTGTTTACATTGACAGATCCCCATTCTGGCTCTCTGTGGAGCGATCCCAGGTGGCTGGCAGACAGATTACTCTGCAGATTACTCCACCGCACCCGAAAGTGAACAATCAGTCCCCTTTCTGACTCAATTAATTTTAGTGGGTCTGCATAACTGCCAGGCAACCAACATTTTTATATGAAGGCCAACATTAGTCCCTATTATGCCGGGTTTATTTATTGTCCCTGGCATTGGAATTTTGAACTTTTCTCTCTATAATTTGATGTTGTATAAAAATATATGAAATGTAGGTGAAGGTGCTAAATCTGATTCTTCTTTTTTTATTGCAGATGTACACGGTATTTACTGCAGGCACAGCTCACACGGCAGGTCTGCCCCAGTGAACGAAACAGAATGTGAAAGCTACATTGAGACTCCACCAGCATGTGATGTTCACACTGAGACTCCACCAGCATGTGATGTTCACACTGAGACTCCACCAGCATGTGACATTCACACGTAGACTCCGCGAGCATGTGACGTTCACACAAGGACTCGACTAGCATGTAATGTTCACACGAGGACTCGACCAGCATGTGCCGTTCACACAGAGATTCCACCAGTATGTGATGTTCATACGGAGATTCCACCAGAATGTGATGTTTACATGGAGACTCCACCAGCATGTGACATTCACATGGAGACACCAGCAGCATGTGATGTTCACATGGAGACTCCACCAGCATGTGTCGTTCATATGGAGACTCCCCCAGCATGTGACATTCACACAGAGACTACACCAGCATGTGCCGTTCACACGAGGACTCGACCAACATGTGATGTTCACACAGAGATTCCACCAGTATGTGATGTTTACATGGAGACTCCACCAGCATGTGACATTCACATAGAGACTCCACTAGCATGTGACGTTCATATGGAGACTCCACCAGCATGTGAGGTTCACATTGAGACTTCACCAGCATGTGAGGTTCACATTGAGACTTCACCAGCATGAGATGTTCACATGAAGACTTCACCAGCATGTGACATTCACATGGAGACTCCGCCAGCATGTGACGTTCAGACGGAGACTCCACCAGTGTCTGACATTCACACAGAGACTCCACCAGCATGTGACATTCACATGGAGACTTTACCAGCATGTGACGTTCACAAGGAGATTCCACCAGCAAGTGATGATCACACAAGGACTCCACCAGCATGTGACGTTCACACAGAGATTACACCAGTATCACGCTGATACTCCACCAAAATGCAAGGGGAACATCTCCAGTGAAGATGGGGCAAGGTTACAAGAAAGGATAGGCAGATACTAGTTGTAGGGGATTTAGTTACTGGAAGGATACAGAGGGCAATCTGTCACAAAGACCATTATCGCCGAACAGTATGTCGTTTACCAGGCACTCGGGTTTGAAACATTGCAGATGCCATGGACAGATTTTTGGATGGGGCTGGAGTGGATCCAGCTGTCATGTTATAGATCGGTACCAATGACAATGTTCGAGAAAGATAGAGCAACCTACAAAATGATTTTAGGGACTTAGGGTCTAAATTGAAGAAAAGGTCCCCAAGGCAATATTTTCAGAAATACTGCCTGTGCCTCGAGCCACACCAGAGAGGCAGCAGGAGCTTATGGTACTTAACAAAAGGCTGAGGAACTAGTGCAGGGAGGAGGGTTTGGGTTCATGGAGAACTGGACTGACTTTTCTGTAAATTACCGGCTCTATAGCAGGGGCGCATTGCACTTAAATGGGCAAGGTGCCGCTCTATTGGGAGAGAAGATGACCAAAAATCTGGAAGAAATTCTGATTGACGCTCCACCAGAATGTGTAGTTGACATTGAGAACCCACCAGAATGTGACTCTCATGCTGAAACTGACCCAAAATGTGATGTCCACATCACAACTACACCATAAAAGCAACGTTCAAATTTACTCCACCAGAATGTGGCATTCACATTGTGACTCGACAAGAATGTGACTCGACAAGATTAGACTCAACCAAAATGCCAGAGAAACCTTGGGAACATCTCCTCCAGTGAATTTTTTGGAGATGAGCTGAGTTGCTGAAAGCTAAAAAATTTTGCGCCCTAAAAGTCCCATTTCTGTTCATTGAACCAAATCTTGATCTCCTCCAGTAAAGATGAGGGCAAGGTTACTGCAAAGAATAGGAATATACTGGTGGTAGGGGACTCAATCATTAGAAGGACAGAGAGGGAAATCTGTCACAAAGACTGTTATTACCGAACAGTATGTTTTTTTGCTGGGTGCTTGTGTTCAGGACATTGCACATCAAATGGACAGATTGTTGGATGGGGCTGGGGAGAACCCAGCTGTCATGATACATATTGGTACTAACGACAAAGTTAGAGAAAGACGGTGCACCCTCATGAATGGGCTGACTTTTCAGTCGGTTACCATCTTTATAGGACTCAGTGAAAAGCCTAATGAACCCTCCCAGGGACCAACACGAGTCTCTATATTGGTGGCAGCTAAGTGAATAAGGTAAAATAAATGTAAAAATACAGTGAGTATACGTTGTGTTTAAAATCCACAAATATATGTCCACTTCCATAAATATGTGTGTAAATAAATAAACATGAGGGTGAACTAAAGAGGGTCCCGGGACCCAAGATTAGTGAAACATTCAAATGGACTCCATAACTGAATCCATGCATGTAGAACTCAATAGAGGTTTACAGGTTTGTATTGTCATTTGTACCATGAGTGGTTGGAATGGGCTTTTTGAAGCACATTTTTTACATCATGCTTTTTGAAGCGCATTCTTTACACTAATCACAATCATGAACATATTAGCTGTTTCCCCACTTTCAGTAAATAAATTGGATGTTTTTCTTTCCTTTTTACCTGGTACTAAATATGAATTTAGATTAATTCAATTTCTACATGCATGGATTCAGTTATGGAGTCCATTTGAATGTTTCACTAATCTTGGGTCCCGGGACCCTTTTTAGTTCACCCTCATGTTTATTTACACACATATTTATGGAAGTGGACATATATTTGTGGATTTTAAACACGACGTATACTCACGGTATTTTTACATTTATTTTACCTTATTTCACTTATTCAGATAAATCTATTCAACTTCTTCACTTTATTGCATTTTATTATAAAGGATTGCACTATTTTCACTTATGTTGTCACATAACATTGATTTACAATTTACATTCTATATTCCGTTATACACCACCTTTTACTTTTTACTTATAAGCTTTTATCCATTTATCACAACTGAACACATGTAGATATCTCCTTTCTGCACATTGGTTTTTATTCATTTATTTTTACCTATTTTTGTTTTTGGCTCTGCTTATACATCATACGATCATGGTTTTTGATTTGGGATTGATTACTCTGTAACATGTGTGGAGACCTCATGTGGTAGTTTCCCAGCTGTTCAGGCTTTTTGAATAATTACTTGGTCACATGGTATACAATTTAGAGTATATATTTGAGTCTCATTCCAATGACCGTTAGCTACGAGTAAGCACTTACTATAGTGTGAAACGCGTCAGTTTCCTGTATCGCTTTGCTGTGGTGGGTATTATGTGATCCCAAGTTTTAAATAAAAGACACAAGAAATTTTCTTCGGAGTGCGGCTGTCCAGAGTTTTTTTTCGCTTATCCTCATCTGTACATGCATTAGCCAGCACTTGGGGCTCTTTGTCTCTAGAGGAGAAATATTTGTCTTGGTGGATCTGCCTGGAGCTGTGGTGTTTCTCACCACTGTACCAACACAGATTCCTGCACTGGTGGCGGCTGCCACTCCAGTAACCGAAGGGTCTTCCCCTCAGCCCTCTATTTCCCTTTCTGCAGCTTCTGAATCACTATCAATATAGTTGAACAAACAAGACAATTAGCTATTCCTAGAAGAAGACTCAACAAAAAGTTTAAGGAACCCTCCCAGGGACCAGGTAAAGCTGTACCAACACAAGTTCCTATACTGGCGGTGGCTGCCACTTCAGTAACCAGAGGGTCTTCCTATCAGCTCTCTATTTCCCTTTCTGCAGCTTCCGAATCACCAACTATCAATGTATTTGGAGAAACAAGACAATTGACTATTTCTAGAATAAGACTCAACAAAAACCAACACAGGTTCCTACACTGGTGGCTGCTGCCACTCCAGTAACTGGAGGATCTTCCCATCAGCCCTCTATTTCCCTTTCTGCAGCTTCTGAATCACAAACTGTGAACTAATCTGCAAAAACTAGAGGAAAGGCTGTTTGTACAAGAAGACTCAGTGGAAAGCCTGAGGAACCCTACCAGGGACCAGGTAGGGCTGTACCAACACAGGTCCCCACACTGGTGGCAGCTGCCACTTTAGTAACCAGAGGGTCTTCCCATCAGTCTTCCATTTTATTTTTTAGAGCTTCTGGATCACCAACTGCAAATGTATCTGGGAAAACAAGACAATTGGCTGTTCATGGAACGTAAAGCCTGATGTCCCCTCCAAGGAACCAGGTATGGATGTACCAATACAGGGCCCCACAGTGGTGGCAAATGCCACGCTAACAACAGGAGGGTCATCCCATCAGCCCTCACAGGGATAAGGTACAGTTGTACCAACAGATGTCCCCACACTGGTGGCAGCAGTGTCACTCAGTCCTCCCAGGGCTCGATATGGCTGTAACAGACCTAGCCGGGACACAGGCTGTTGGAGGGGACTGAAGGCGAGCCTATTACCTTGCGATTATGGGCCCTGGCATTTGAGGGAACAGTGCTCTTTGAGCTGCAAGCCTGGGACCCCTGAGCTGGTGGTACTTGGATTCAGGTCCATGCTGGCCCCCCAATACACATAGAATCTGTATGTGTATTTGGCATATTAGCAAGAGACGCTAATGTCATGACTCATGAACTCCAGCCACCTGTCTGTTGTGTTAATGCATATAGTCTGGCTTGTAAGAGTATTCCACCTATTGTTGTATGTGCTAATTAACCCTGCAATTGAATGAAGGAGTCCAGTGTTGATTAAGATAATTAGCTCATGCTAATTAGGTTAAGCTGTAGTCATCTGGCTGTATATATGTGTGACATTTCAAATAAAGAGTCATTCCTGCTGTGCCCTACACTGGTGTTGTCTGGTGACTGGGTGAGCTAAGGGGTCTTGGATTGTGTGGTACCGGACAGAGGAAGCATTTACGGCGGACATCTTGGGTACGAGGTCCGTCACAATTGGCTGGCAGCGGTGGGATCGTGCTTCCTTGTCGTGAACACATCCAAACCATCACCTGGATCCAAGGCCCGCATAGCAGAGGTACAGATACGTCATCATGGAAGAGGAATTCGGAAGGAGGTTGCGAGAGATGCGGATACAGCACAGAGGACCAGTATCGGTGCAGGTCCTGCTGGGATGGTATGATTCTGTTCGCCTACAACTCTGGAAAGAAGCGCTAGCCTGTGAGCAGCGACACCAGGGAAAAGTTCTCCCCTCCATCCATGTAAGGTACTGGTCGCAGTATGAAGTACGAATGCTGTTATTGGGGGAACAACCAAAGCAGGAGTGGACAGCTGAGTTAAGCAGGCTGATCCGGGCAGAAATGCGTTTGGACGAGAGCTACAGAGCCCTCCGGTGGTATGTAGCCCAAGTGTGCCCGTGGACAGCGGATGACAGGCCCACGGAAGGCTTTGATTATAATGGCCTGGGATTGTTGTACTGGAGGCTGTCCGAGGACCCCGACTTTGGGAGTAATCTGGAGTGGCGTTTGGAGGAAATAATGGAGCACAGAGAGCAAAGATTGAACGTCTCGGAAGTGCTCTGGGCACAGGAAGATTTGGAGTTCCTGGCCGCTCAGGAATGGGAGCTGGAGATCGCCTACATACAGCTGCTAGACTCTGCTCAGCAGCAGGGTGGGGCTCCCTTTGCCTGGGACTATCAGGAAATACCAGCAGACAGCTCTGAAATCCTGGCTGAAGACTCAGCAATGTGGCATAGTAACAGAGTGCTTTGCCCACCTGCCCCCGCAGCTATGGACGCGGAGGTCTTATGGCGGATGCAGCAAGTGCTGACTAACCTTGACAAACCTGTTACTGCACAAAACGAGGTTGGATGGAGGAATATGCCTGTCCAGCAGCATGCAAGAGAATCGGCAGTGGAAACTCTGGAGATTGCTGTCCCCAAACCTGAAGTGCTGACAACAGAGCAGAGCTCTGCTAACTTCTGCCCAGCATCAACAGCAGTATCTGGGGAGTTACAAGGAACTTCCCCAGCTGAAGCGCTGGTCACCGGACAGAGGGTCCAAGACCTCTGCCCCACACCTGTGTCAGTTTTGGAGGCTCAGGGTGAGAAGGTGGTGATCGCTTCCCAGCAGCAGATACAGGGGGAGAAGAGAGAGGAGGTGGTTGTTGTCCCTCCTCAACAGTCGGCCAGGGTGGAGAAAGCGGTCTTTCCTCCCCAGCAAAGATCCGTGCACCTGGGAGACAATACGACAGACATGTCATCCCAGCGGCCAGATGAGGGAATGGAAAAGGAAGCAGCCGGCTCCCCTTCCCAATGGCAGCTACACAATTTGGGAGTGGAGGAAGCCAGCCTCCTGCCCCAACGGTTAACCAGAGCGGAGGATGTGGAGTCCCCAGCAGAAGTGCTGGCAACAGGGCAGAGTGCTACCCACCTCTGTCCAGCACCAGCAACAGCTGCGGAGTTCCAGGGAGCTGGGGCAGTCGGCCTCTCTCCCCAACAGTTAGCTGGAGGAGATGATGTAGGGAAGCTCCTACACCCACCTGAACTGCTGGCAACGGAACAGAGCGCTGCTGGCCTCTGCCCGCAACTAAAACAGGACAGATTCCCTGTAAAGGTGGATGGGAATGCAGTCTCCACCAGTATAACCCAGGGATGCTGGGCGGTCGGCCCAGATCCCCAACAGCAGGATGGAGTGAGCCCAGTCACCCTGTCTTCTCTCCAGCGGCTAAAAAGACTCCAGGGAGAAGGGCCAGTCCAGGCCTCTCCCCAGCGGCGGATATGTTCTATGAGAGAGGCAGAAGTTGGCTGGGTGAGTCGTGCTCTGTTTGGAACAATTTGTTTGGGGTACTGTGTGGGTACAGGCATTAGAGCACTGGAACCACTGACTAACTTCGGAGTCAACCCGTCTGGGGTCTCCTCCTGTGTTAGTCTCCTGCCGAAAGGGGAGAAATGTGACAGACCTAGCCGGGACACAGGCTGTTGGAGGGGACTGAAGGCGAGCCTATTACCTTGCGATTATGGGCCCTGGCATTTGGGGGAACAGTGCTCTTTGAGCTGCAAGCCTGGGACCCCTGAGCTGGTGGTACTTGGATTCAGGTCCATGCTGGCCCCCCAATACACATAGAATCTGTATGTGTATTTGGCATATTAGCAAGAGACGCTAATGTCATGACTCATGAACTCCAGCCACCTGTCTGTTGTGTTAATGCATATAGTCTGGCTTGTAAGAGTATTTCACCTATTGTTGTATGTGCTAATTAACCCTGCAATTGAATGAAGGAGTCCAGTGTTGATTAAGATAATTAGCTCATGCTAATTAGGTTAAGCTGTAGTCATCTGGCTGTATATATGTGTGACATTTCAAATAAAGAGTAATTCCTGATGTGCCCTACACTGGTGTTGTCTGGTGACTGGGTGAGCTAAGGGGTCTTGGATTGTGTGGTACCGGACGGAGGAAGCATTTACGGCGGACATCTTGGGTACGAGGTCCGTCATTCACATAGCATAGCTTTAAGAAAATTGCAAAAATTGCTGATCACCATTAAAGGCGGAACGCCATGCAAAATATGAAAAAAACGGCTGGGGTTCTGGTATCAGATTTGTAGGGGCCATGTTTCTTTTGTAATTTTTTTGCATGTGATTCCCTCGTTAAAGGTAAGCAGCAAACTTTAAAATTTTTAATAAGTTTTACTCCGTGACTGAGAACATGTAACAGATATAAAGTAGATGTTATCCCAATATGGCTGCAAAAAGTGGAAATACCTTTTAGGTGATTGCCCCATTCAAGGGGTCACCATTCAGACGCCCAAAAAAACAGCAGAGGCCAGCCAGCAGACCTGGGCACGGTAGATGGAGCTGGTAGCAGCTCCACAGACAATCATAGACAATAATGATGGACTATCAGGGCATCTTTGTTGCCCAATCCACCATACTGGGAATGGATTCTCTACCATCTATGAGGAGCCAGGCTTCCATATTCAAATGAGTTGTCCAGGGGATAGAGGCAGTGGGATGGATAGGGGGATGGACAGGGGGACAGTGGGATGGATGGGATATGGACAGGGGGACAGTGGGATGGACAGGGGGACAGTAGCATGGATAGGGGGATGGACAGGCGGACAGTGGGATGGATAGGGGGGTGGAAAGGGGGACAGTCTGATGGATAGGGGGATGGACCGAGGGACAGAGGCATAGATAAGGGGATGGACAGGGGGACAGTGGTGGACTGTATACCTGTCTCCTGCTGTCCCATTCTGTAAGCTGTGGGTTGCTCCCTGTACTGAAACTGATCACTGCACTAGCTGCTCCTTCTGCTGGGCCCTATGAAGTCAGATGATCCTGTCAGCCCAGGAGACACACAGACAGGGAGAAGAGGGGTCCTTTAGCTGCTGGTGGTCTGTCCTGTGAGATGCCTGCCATTTTTGGCCACTGTCAGAATAATGTGTCCGGGTGTCTGGCAGTCAGAAACCCGGGCACATGATGCAAAAACCGGACTGTCTAGGTCAAAACCGGATAGGTGGCAAACCTACCCCTGGGTTATTCGATTTCACTGATTGGGTTTAGATCTATTTTAATAAACTACAGCATACTTCTGCCATCTCCACAACACAGGAGGTAGGTGTTTTGTAGTTCATGAAGGTAAATTAGGCAGAGTTTATTACTTTAAGATTTTGCACGCTTTTTTAATGCAACCCTCCTATCGTTTTTAGCCAAGGATGCTGCCATCTTAGCCCCTGTCTGGTCTTCAACTTCCATGACGCTGAACATGTAATCAGTTATGACACCAGCCATTTGATGGTTTGACGGTTTGGTTGAGAGCACCACCAATGTGACAGTTACATTCCCGGTACTTGCCATGAATGTAACTGTTTATTAAAAGTATTAGATTGATGGGTTTAGTTCCATGTTAACTGAACGTTCAGTTATGCCGCGTACACATGACCGTTTTTTCCGACGGAGTTTCGCTGAAACTGTCTTGCGTACACGCGATCACACCAAAGTCTGATCGTCAAGAATGCGGTGATGTACAGCACGTACTACGGGACTAGAAAATGGAAGTTCAATAGCCAATAGCTGCCATCTCGTACTTGTTTCAGAGCATGAGTCGTTTCTGGTCCGTCGGAACAGCATACAGACGAGCGGTTTTCCCGATAGGAATTGGTTCCGTCGGAAATATTTAGAACATGTTCTATTTTTAGGTCTGTCAGAATTTTTGAAAAAAAAAAGTCTGATGAGGCGCACACACGATGGGAATATACGATGAAAAGATTCCGTTTGACTTTTTTTTTTGGTTTTGGATAGAGTGTAGAGGTATTAGAATGCCCCTGTTATGCGGCGTACACACGCTCGGATTTTCCAGCGGAGGTCCGCCAGACTTTCCGAGCGTGTGGACTTGCCCACACACGCCCCAGACTTTTACGGCCGACAATCCGCGGGAAAAAGTCAGCGGGACTTTTGAAATGAACGGACTTGCCGACACACGATCGGAAAGTCCGTTCATTTAGAACGTGACTGCAGGTAGACGGGACTAACGAAGGCAGTGAATGCCGCCGCGCTAGCCCCGTCACCTGGTATGGATTTAAAGGGCAATCCCTACGCTGAAAAAACGGCATGGGGGTCCCCCCCAAATCCATCTCAGACCCTTATCCGAGCACGCAGCCCGGCCGGTCAGGAAAGGGGGTGGGGACGAGCAAGCGCGCCCCCCCCCCCTCCTGAGCCGTACCAGGCCGCGTGCCCTCAACATGGGGGTGCCCTGGGGAAAGGGGGGCCCTGCGGCCCCCTCACCCCAAAGCACCTTGTCCCCATGTTGATAAAGACAAGGGCCTCTTCCCGACAACCCTGGCCATTGGTTGTCGGGGTCTGCGGGCAGGGGGCTTATCGGAATCCGGGAGCCCCCTTTAATAAGGGGGCCCCCAGATACCAGCCCCCCACCCTATGTGAATGAGTATGGGGTACGAAGTACCCCTACCCATTCACCTAAGGTGTAAAAGTGTAAATAAAAAAAACACACAATTTTTTTTAAATATTTTATTGCACAGCTCCGGGGGTCTTCTTCCGTCTTGGGGGGTCTTTTCGCCGGACTCCTCCGTTCTCTTCTGCTCTTTTACCTAGCTCTTTCACGAGCGGAGGAGCCCGGCTTTCTTCTTCGTCGCCACCGTCGTCGTCTGGGGGGTCTCGTTCCCCATATGATGTCACAGTCCCGAAGGATGCTGGGACTGTGACATCATATGGGGGTGGGGTCACCATGTGACATGAGTCGGTGGCCCCTCCGTGTGCGAGGCAAGTCCGTTCATTTCAAAAGTCCTGCGGACTAGCACACAGACCGCGGGATTGTCCGCCGGACTGCCGAGTCCAGCGGACAACTTTAAGTCTGAACTTAAAACTTAGTCCGCTGGACTTTTGGGAGGAAAAAGTCCGCCGCCGCCCACACACGGGCAGATTGTCCGGCAGACTCTAGTCCAGCGGACAATCCCGGGGGAAAGTCCGCTCGTGTGTACGCGGCCTTAGGGAGATTCATCCTCTCTATTTGACCTGTTTATCTGTACCATTGAAAGTGAAAATAAAAGAAATCACTAATTTTGGGTTGTGCCCAGAAAAGTATTAGGCTGGGTTCACACATGTGGGCGGTGCGAATTGAAGCTCAGGTTTCCATGCGAAGAGAAAACTCAGTTGTTCAGCGTTTCATGTCAGTTTTTGATCAGTATCAGCTCAGGATTGCTTCATTATCAGCTCAGGATTGCATCAGTATTTTATCCTGTTCACAACAGAACACATCTGCGAATCAGATGCGTGCCCATAAAAGATAATGGGACTGAACTCGCACCTGAGCCGCACCGCACTGCCTAGAAAACGCACACGTTTTTTGTGCAATGCGGTGTGCGAATGCACTGCAGATATGTGAACCAGCCTCATTAAAATGAATGTATTTTGAAATGTCCTGTGAATTGGATGCGGTGTAAGCTGCATCTAATTCGCATAGGTGTGAACTGGGCCTTAGAGGGGAAATCTTCCAATTAGAACATTAGTTCTGGTGACCTTGATCTTGACCACAGATCTCTCCATAAAGATGACCTGTCATGCACTATTCCTATTACAAGGAATGTTTACAGATGGAGATCTGACTTGGAGGCAACTTCCATTGAATTCTATGGGTACAGGTCGCCTAGAAGTCGCCTTGAAGTAGTACAGGAAACTGAAGTCCGCCGGACAATCCCCCCGTGTGTGAGCGCCGGCGGACTTTTTGGCGCCAGTTAAGGTTTTAAGTTTTGTTTTAAAATTGTCCGCTGAACTTGGCAGTCCGGCGGACAATCCCGCCGTTAGTATGCTAGTCCGCCGGACTTTTGGAAACGAACGGACTTGCCGGTCATCGGAAAGTTTGTTCATTTAGCACGTAACTTCAGGTAGACGGGGCTAGCGAAGGCAGTGAATGCCGCCGCACTAGCCCTGTCACCTGGCATGGATTTAAAGGGAATCCCCCAAATCCATCTCAGACCCTTATCCGAACACGCAGCCCGGCCGGCCAGGAAAGGGGTGGGGACGAGCGAGCGCCCCCCCCCCCTCCTGAGCCGTACCAGGCCGCGTGCCCTCAACATGGGGGGTGCCCTGGGGAAAGGGGGACCTTGCGGCCCCCCCACCCCAAAGCACCTTGTCCCCATGTTGATGAGGACAAGGGCCTCTTCCCAGCACAGCGCGGCTCTGCCATTCCGGCCAGAGAGAGCGACGAGTCAACATCGGAAGAAGAAGAAGAAGAAAGCGACGACAGCGGCAAGAACCGAAGATACCCGGAAGTCCCCGAAGGCGGTTCGAGACCCCCAGACGACGGTGGCGTCGACGAAGAAGGTAGCCGGGCTCCTCTGCTCGGTAAAAAAGCTAGGTAAAATAGCGGAGGAGTCCGGGAAAAGACCCCCCAAGACGGAAGAAGACCCCCGGAGCAGTGCAATAAAATATTTTTTAAAAATTGTGTGTGTTTTTTTTATTTACACTTTACACCTTAGGTGAATGGGTAGGGGTACATCGTACCCCATACTCATTCACATAGGGTGGGGGCCGGGATCTGGGGGCCCCCTTATTAAAGGGGGCTCCCGGATTCCGATAAGCCCCCTGCCCGCAGACCCCGACAACCAACGGCCAGGGTTGTCGGGAAGAGGCCCTTGTCAAGGTGCTTTGGGGTGTGGGGGCCGCACGGCCCCCCTTTCCCCAGGGCACACCCCATGTTGAGGGCACGCAGCCTGGTACGGCTCAGGAGGGGGGGGCTCGCTCGTCCCCACCCCTTTCCTGGCCGGCCGGGCTGCGTGCTCGGATAAGGGTCTGAGATGGATTTGGGGGGGACCCCCACGCCGTTTTTCGGCGTGGGGATTCCCTTTAAATCCATACCAGGTGACGGGGCTAGCGCGGCAGCATTTACTGCCTTCGCTAGCCCCGTCTACCTGCAGTTACGTTCTAAATGAACGGACTGCTCCGTGTGTGGGCAAGTCCGTTCATTTTCAAAAGTCCCGCAGACTTTTTTCCCGCGGATTGTCCGCCAGAGAAGTCCGGGGGCGTGTGTGGGCAAGTCACACACTCGGAAAGTCCGGCGAAGCCCCGCTGGAAAGTCCGGCGGTTTGTCCGCCAGACTGGGTCCGGCGGACAAAGTCCGATCGTGTGTACGCGGCACAAGTCGTTGTAGTGTGAACCAACCCTAAGGGTTCTGAGTAATTTTCTAGCCAAAAATTATGATTTTTACATGTAGGAGCGGAGTGCCAGAATATGCCTGAATGGGAAGTGGTTAATGTTCAAGGCCACTAAAGGCAGCATGCATACAGTTGGTAAGGTTGAATAAAGACACCAGTCCATCCAGTTCAACATGAGTGTGTCTGTCTACTATTTTCCATACATTACGTTTGCTTATATGACAGGTTTCCTTTAGCCAGGGCTTGTTTTTCATCCAGACACAGCAGCGATTAAAATGACATTGATGTAATCTAGTAATTTGGTGTTCTGTAAACATTTTGAGAATGTGCAAGTTGAGTTTGCCCATTGGAGACGTGCTGTCTCTCAGAATGAAATGGCACGGCGCAGAATAATATGAGAAAAGCATGACAGATCCCACTTAGAATCACACGTGAGAAGCTTGAAGAGTCAGGGTGCAGTTAATTACACAAACCTCACCTAGAAACCTGGGTAGACATGTTGACCCAGGATAATGTTTCCTGGATAGCTGTAGCAATTTGATTTAGCACGTTGCCTGAAGTTTTTTTTTTTAATGAGCTGTGAATGGCACTGGATTGTGGGTCACTCTGCTCAGGCGATGACAGTTAAAAGATTGCTAGAAATAAAAAATTTTAAGGAAAAAAAGCCTCTTTTTGTGGAATACACGGATAGAACAGGTAATATGAGGCCATAGATTGAAAAATATATAAAAAAATAAGAAAAGGAATACTGCATCTTGCAGACTCCCCGCTGAATAACATCTGTAGAGTGAGAAGATTCAATAAAATTAGTTGGCGGTGAAAGCTTTAGCTTGGATTCTGAAGTATAGTGTCTTTGTAGACCTGGCAACTAACTTCTTGGATGTACCCCGAGCAAAACTATCAGTGATCCATCTGAAAGACTTCCAGAACTGTCTGGTCTTTGAACATTACATCTCTAATGTCAAAGAATATGATTAGAAGCAGAAGCAGCGTCTTCTGCATGAATCTGACACCTACTAGATGGGATCTCATTCCATACTGTATGTGAAATGAGGAGGCGATGTCTCCTTCTATTACCCTAAAGTGTGACCTCCTTTTTGTGTAGTCTTATTACTCATGCTATTACAGAAAAACCTTGGATTGCGAGCATAATTTGTTCCGGAAACATGCTTGTAATCCAAAGCACTTGTATATCAAAGCAAATTTCCCCATAGGAAATAATGGAAACTCAGATGATTCGTTCCACAACCATTTATTCATAAGTCCTTCAGTTTATAGTCCATGTAAAAAGATTATAGCAATGTGATAGGTTGTTTAACCATAAAATGTCCATCACAAATGGAAGCCTCCACAAGGGGATTAAAAGCAAAATTCAGAAGGCGCTACAGAGTATAAAATTTAAGAGAGGCACCTCTAAGTCTAGCAATATGGTTACATTTAACGAAGGTACAACATTTAGCAACTCACATGGTTGATGATTAAAACAAGCACATCTAAGTATGCAGGCATCCGGGGTAAAGCTGACCACATCAACCATCCCTATCCCCATCTCACCGCTGTCAGTCTGAAATCGTGACCGAGAACAGTGGCGGCTGGTGCTCAAAATTTTTGGGGGGGCGCAAACAAACTGAAAAATACTGAAAAAAAAAACATAAATTGCAGCCACTGTGCCCATCAAACACAGCCACTGTGCCATAAAACACAGCCACTGTTCCATTAAAAGCAGCCACTGTGCCCATCAAATGCCCCCACTGTGCCCATCAAATGCAGCCACTGTGCATATGAAAGGCTGCCACTGTGCCCATCAAACGCTGCCACTGTGCCCATCAAATGCTGCAACTGTGCCATCAAGTGCTGCCACTGTGCCCATCAAACGCAGCCACTGTGCCCATCAAACACTGCCACTGTGCCCATCAAACACTGCCACTGTGCCATCAAACGCTTTCTGCTATTAAACATATCCAATAATTATTTTTTTTTTTTAATTTAATTTCTTCATAAATTTAGGCCAATATGTCTTCTGCTACACGTTTTTGGTAAAAAAAAATACCAATAAGTGTATATTGATTGGAATGCAAATGTTATAGCATCTACAAACTAAAGGTATATATTTAAGGAATTCTTTATTTTTATACCAATAATAGCGGTGATCAATGACTGTGATATTGCACTGGACATTCGGACACTAACTGACACTTGACACTTTGCAGGAACCAGTGGCACTAATACAGGGATCAGTGCTAAAAATATGCACTGTCACTGTACTATGACACTGGCTGTGAAATAGTTAAACATCTAGGGCAATCAAAGGGTTAACTGTGTGCCTAGCCAGTGTTTTTGTGTACACCGTGTTCTGATTTCACTAGGGGAAGAGAAGGATTCTAGTCCCTGCTTTGCAGAGACACCGGATCGATCCCTTCCCCCCTGTCAGAACTGAGATATGCCTTGTTTATATATCTCAGTTCTCTGTGTATTGCCGAGGATCGGCAGGTGCCAGAGGACATTGAGTGCCCAGCACCCGCAGATTCTGTAAAGAATGATATCTAAAGCAGAACACCAGTGCGCCCCCTGCAGACAGAAATGCAGAATTACGTATATATACGTGATCCTGCGCACATCTGCCACCCTGTAGCAGTAAAACTGCTATAGGGCAGTTAGCAAGTGGTTATATAAAGTTTATTCTGCTTATATTTTGCCTTCCCCACTTCCTACTTTCCCCTCTCATCAACAAGCTAATTACATTTTTTAATAAAACATTTCTGTCCTATCGTTTGGGCCAAGCTGGCCCAAACAAACTGTTTCTATGACAGCACAATGCGTGTGCTGTAATGGACTGTGGTAGCATTAGCTAAATAAAGTAAGCTGCGTTGAGTTACGGCAGCTTCTGTTGGGATTAGCGTTGAGTTGGGATTAGTGCTTCTTCTTAAGAAAAAAATAGTGAATTGCTAATAAGCGTGCTTACACAAAAAACATCTAGTGCATATAGCAGAAACATACGTGTTTACATATAATATATGCAGTATAAGCAGTTTCACACATGTAACCTAAATAAGAATATTTTAAATATATATAGTTGTCCAAACTTCCTTAGGTTATTAAGTGACCAGTCCCAGTGCCAGCTTAAGACCTTGGGGGACTCGGGGCACTTCACATTCGGGTGGCCCCTTTACATAGAAATTTTGTTGTATGACAAATAAAAAAGTGAACTGAATTGAATGATAAACCGCATTTGTCCTAAAAAAAAAATTAAGATATTAAAGCGGATGTAAACCCAATTTTTTTTTTTTAATGTCATAATGTAGAGAATAATATTTCCTTTCATTTGAGCCCAGTCTTGCCACACAGATTTACTCGAGGCCTGAGCAATCCTCTTTTATTGTTCATTTAGAGAAATCTTGACAAAGTCTTGAAAACTTTGTCAAAAACGCCCCCTTGCTGTGATTGACAGGTGATTTACATATCTCATGCTCAGGCCTCGAGTAAATCTGTGTGGCAAGACTGGGCTCAAATGAAAGGAAATCTTATTCTCTACATTATGACATCAAAAAAATGTGGGGTTTACATCCACTTTAAGTTCAAAAGAAGACACTTATCTAATATTTTCTTCAATTTCATTGACTGTAAGAATACACATTACACAGGTAATTGGAACTGGCAAGTCATACATCACAGTCATGCATTACACTACAAACAATATTTTCAAAAAGTCTTTCTTCCTGCACTTAGCATCTGCAAAATCTTTAAAGCAGAATTCCACTCAAAAGTAGAATTTCCACTTATCCGTCTCCTACCCCCCCCCCCCCCCCGCCCTCCGGTGCCACATTTGGCACATTTCTGGGTGGGGAGACAGGTACCTGTTTTTGACAGATCGATTGGGGTGCCGACGTCGTGGAATCCCTGGACAGGTATGTGTCCATATATTAAAAGTCAGCAGCTGCAGTATTTGTAGTTGCTGACTTTAATTTTTTTGTGGGGGGGCTGGACCTCCTCTTTAACTAACTCATCAAACTATATCTCCCTGAGGACACGGCTTTCCACAGCCAGTAGGCACAGAGCACTTAGTCTTTCATAGGTCATCATGGTTCTGAGATAATTTTTTATCAGTGCCAGTTTTCTGAATGACCTTTTTCCTGAACAACTATTGGCCATCATTACCACCTGGAAAGGTATCAGCAAGCCCTTCATCATGTAATAAACCTGCCTGATGGAGTGAGACATGAACAATGCTTGGCAAAGGCTGCAACTGGACAAATCAATGGGCATACTACTTCATAATAATTTTCTCATTCCACTTAAGAAGTGCCTTAATACCACCACTGTGCTCTAATTGATGTACCCTCCCCTTCCAAGTTGGACCCTACTGTTGTAGGAGGTCAGACAGAATTTGGTTATAACTAAATTGTTCTCCAGGTACTCCTCTCAGAGCCACTATTTACCAGTTTTCCAATGACAAATCTCCGTTCCATTAAAAAATAACCATGCACTTTCAAATTTCATCAACTATACATCAAGCCACAAGCAATAACTAGTAAAAGGAATCCAAGATGGTGCCCTAGCTCTACCCAACGTGATGACATCACACTGCTCCGCCCAGCTGACACATTGCATCCATACCGGACTTTCTCAAAGGTTCACAAATTTGTTTCAAACAAGCACTGTATTGGCCTCCTGTTTTTCAATATTGGGGTCCAACTTGGTGAGGGTACGTCCATTAGAGCATAGAGGTGGTATTGAGGCACTTATTAAATGGAATGAGAAAATTTGAGGTATGGTGAAGATCTAATTTTACTGAACACAGGATGATTTATTGTATCACTTGTGGACTGGTCGCCTTATATCCTAGAGATGTTTTGACACTTATATATATTTAAAATATTCTCATTTAGGTTCTGTGTGTGTAACTGCTTATACTGCATATATTATATGTCAACGCATGTGTTTCTGCTATATGCACTAGATGTTATTTTGTGCATAGTACACTTATTAGAGCTCTTCACAATTTTTTTATTTTTTCATTGTTTTTTGTGTTTGTATGGCACACATAAGTGGCAGCTGCTCTTTGATATTGGTATTTCTTTAACACTGTGGTAAGAGATATTTTACAGGAAGTAACGTGGGGTCTTATATATTTATTTTTTATTAGTGCTTCTTCACCACTCAGAAAAAGCTTTGTATTTTTATCATTTTATAACAGGCTTCCTCTGAATGACGTCATCTGCCTGACTTTCCACCGTAGCCAATCAGAAAAAGCCTTGTATAAATTGATAAAAATACAAGGCTCCCAAATGGAGGAGAAGTTGCACATACTGCTGACGGAAATTGTGCCACTTTCTACATTCATTTTGAAATTAAGTTACCATTTTAAATTATAATGAGGTTTTATAATTGGGTTTAAATATATTTTAAGTGTACCACTTTCTATAAACTGTCTACACTGAAAATACACGTTTCTATAGATCCCTCTTAGTAAATGTTGGTAATAATGAATACAAATATCTAACAGGGAAGTGGTGGCTTGTCTGAGTTGCAAGAGTTTCAGAAATCCCTAAAGAGCACAATGGAATTTAGGGAAGATAAAAAAAATACAATGAGTTATTTTAGTTTCTCATACAGTCCAGTGACCAGTGTCTCCAGCCTCGCTCACAGTTGGCTGGCCTGCACACCCAAACAACTCCTAATTCACTGCATGTCATAGATATTTCTTTTTGTCCTTTCTAGTAGGGTCAACATATGGAAGAATTCAAACTCGAAAAGGCAGATCTACAGTATTCATTTTAGGCAATAAAATATTTTCCACTAAAGGGAGAAAATGCAAGAGTGTTGCCGTTTTCTCAACAAACTAATACATGATGGGAGTATCCAAGTTGATTCCTGCTTGCAATTTTACTATCTGAGTACAATGTCTTATTGTTCTTAGTCCTCTAAATATGAGAAAAAATGATAAACTCAGTAAATGAAAATATTTGCTGTTATGTGCATATTGTATGTGGTCCTGCTCTCATTATTGCAGAATGTAGGCCATGGTACAGGAACTGGGATCATAGAAGTCACAGTTGTGATGGGGGTCTCATTTACTGAGAAGGTAGCCTTCTTTAAAACTGAACTCCAGGTAACAGCTAAATACACACATGAAATACATACAAAGGATATATTGTATGTACCATCTGTACAATTCTGAGATTTACATAGCTCAGCCACATAGCATAGCTCTGTCTTGCAGGACAAGAGACTCGATTTTGCGCTGCCATAAGTAGGTAACACTTAGGGGTCTTGTCCTTCCCCCAGCCTTTGACTGGACAGTGAAAAGAGAAGCACAAAACTAATGAGCTCATCTCTCTGCTTTCTCCTCCTATTGTGTTTATTGTTAGCACATGAGCACTGCAACACTACTCATTGGCTGCTTGTGCTGCTTCTCCTTCCTCCATTCTGAGCTCTGTTGTACAGGGACTGCAAAAGGATGATACAAAGTCAAAGTAAGATACTTACTTTCAGTAAGGGGGTACCAGCAGACAAGATGGTTCTTCTTGTATTGGCGCCAATTAGGCAATTTAAACTGGGCCTATGCTTCAGTGCTGTCTTGTCTAAAGTGTTTCCTTGCATACTTGCAACCTGTTTAGGTGGGTGCAGAGTTCAGGTGGGTTCAGGTGGGTGCAGAGCTCAGGTGGATGCAGAGTTCAGGTGGGTGCAGAGCTCAGGTGGGTGCAGAGTTCAGGTGGGTGCAAAGTTCAGGTGGGTGCAGCGTTCAGATGGGTGCAGAGTTCAGGTGGGTGCAGGGTGCAGAGCTCAGGTGGGTGCAGGGTGCAGAGCTCAGGTGGGTGCAGAGTTCTGGTGAGTGCAGATTTCAGGTGGGTGCAGCGTTCAGATGGGTGCAGCATTCAGGTGGGTGCAGAGCTCAGGTGGGTGCAGGGTGCAGAGTTCAGGTGGGTGCAGGGTGCAGAGCTCAGGTGGGTGCAGGGTGCAGAGCTCAGGTGGGTGCAGAGTTCTGGTGGGTGCAGATTTCAGGTGGGTGCAGAGCTCAGGTGGGTGCAGGGTGCAGAGTCCAGGTGGGTGCAGAGTGCAGAGCTCAGGTGGGTGTTAGGTGCAGGGTGCAGAGTTCCACGCTCAAAGTCTTCCCCCTCCTAGCACAGATCCCCATCCCCTTTCCTGTACAATTGACACACTAAATGCTTTTAATACCTCCCCCAAATCTCCCCTCCAAACACAGACCTCATATACAGCGCAGCTCAATGCAATGTGGGAGATGCCTCCTCCCAGGCTCCTCCTTGTGACCTGCCATAAGACACGCCGAGGAGGACCTCGTAAAAGCTTCCCCGGGTTTATGTGACAGGCGGGGGCAAAAGATGCTGCGGCCGGGTGCCAAGAATCAATGCACTATACAAGCCCAGCGTTAATACAGCTGCTGCACCAGGGAGGGTTCAGTGCAGCGGACATGGGCAGCTACATTGGGCATGCTGGCCTCAATGGCTTTGGAGCTTGACCTGAAGGTGGGAATAGAAGAGAAGCTTGGAATTCAGTGTCTGCAAGAAACTCCTGTTATAACCTGGATCCACTGGTGGTGTCATCGGCGTGGTGGACCTTTTTTGCACTGGGACAGTAGGTGGCAGCTCAGCGGAAGAGCAGGACATTCTCAGCGATCCAACCACTGAGTTATGGACTAATCCACTGTGCGGCTTGGAACAGTGCACTGATAGTGGCACACAGTTTTGCCTTTAAATGCTCCCGATACATCTACCTTTGTAAGTAGGACCTTTTTACATTGTTTTAATAAAGACGTACATTAACATACTACACCAGAGCAGTGGCGCTGTCTGTCCCTTCTCCTTCTTTTATCTGCTGTGCTGGAATGCTCTGTTAAAGAAAGGGTGTGATGCATCTTGGTCCGCAGGCAGGTTATGGTGCCCAAAATGATGTACAAGGTAAAATGTTGCTGAGTGTAAACAATGCCTTCCACAAACAAGTTGGTACACCCTTGTATACTGAGTAGGTGTGATCAGGATCCCAGTAGGCCCTAGGCAGAGAGTTTTGACTTGCACAGCTCAATGTAGAGAATTGTTTCTCAAGATTACTGCTGGTCTGCTATCAATTTATATGTCACATACAGTGATTAACTGCTCCATGAGTAGTAAAAACTCTTACGAATTAGTATGTTGATCTTGCCATAAATACAGTCTTAGTCACTTCATGTGTACTGAATTGAAAGCCCAATCATATTCTCTTTCTGTAAACTACTAATCCCCTTTCCCACCATGTAATGACATGAAGATTTATTTAAAGCCTAGCCTGGGAGACAACCATGACTCTTTCTATAGATACAGAGGATGAGTAAATGAAGCCATCCATGCACTGGAAATGTTTTTTGAGTATCTGTTTTTTTATTCATGCTTAATTTTTGTCCTTCACTTGACCTGGTGTATGGGTTTTTCACACGTCTCATCAATATTATACATTCATATTCAAATTTGGGATGGAGACCAATTACTGATGGTGCCATGGACCACATCATTTTATTTATTTATTTTTATTTTTTTCTTCATGCACTGGAAATGTGTTTATTACCAAATTTACCAGGTGACAATAAAAGTAAAAACGCCTGAAAAAAAAAAAAAAAAAAACAATTCCAGCCACAAGCTCTTTTGGCCATGATTCTCTTCACATGAGTAGACTTATTTCTGCACTCCTGTGAACCAGATTCAGCCAATAGCAGGCTAAAGCCCACTGTTGGCTGAAGTCATAGAGCCAGACCAAGCTCCTGATAATAATGTCATGAACTGCCCAGGTGCCTGACTGGCAGTTGACTCAGCCTCTCAGCGAGACAGGCGCTCCCGCCCCTGACACACCGCAGAGCTCCAGTGAGCGCTGGAGAGGCAGAGCAAAGAGACGGTGACTGACAGTTTGCTCATTGAAGATTAAGAAGTGAGCAATCAATGGTAATATGATTGCTCATTTCTTAGTCTAATGCCCCGTACACACGATCGGATTTTCCGACAACAAATGTTGGATGTGAGCTTGTTGGCTGAAAGTCTGACCATGTGTATGCTCCATCGAACATTTGTTGTCGGACTTTCCGACAACAAATGCAGGTTCTCAAATTTTCCGCCAACAAAACTTTGTTGTTGGAATTTTCGATTGTGTGTACACAAGTCCGATGCACAAAAGTTCACACATGCTCAGAATCAAGCAGAAGGAGCCGCACTGGCTATTTAACTTCCTTTTTCTCGGCTCATCGTATGTCTTGTACGTCACTACGTTCCCACGTTCGTAATTGTTGGCCAACATTTGTGTGACCGTGTGTATGCAAGACAAGTTGGAGCCAACAACCTTCGAACAAAATTCCACGGTTTTGTTGTCGGAAAGTCCGATCGTGTGTACAGGGCATTAGAGTTGACAGGGGACAGCTGACAGGGGACACCTATGCAGTCACATAGGTGAGTATTTATGTTTATTTTAAATGGATAACCTGGACTGTTACACAGTACTTCAAAAAGGTAGGTGAAGCAACAAACTTAGAAAAATCAGGGCTGTGGACTTGGAGTGAGAAATTGGGGGGGAGGTTTACAATGCTGCCCATTTAGGGCCTTTTGGGCCTGTATTTTCACTATGCTCCCTTTTGTGGGCTACACCACTTGTCTTAAAAGACATTGCTCATCTCCCACCAGCTGTACTTATTTGCAAGTATTTTTACATTTGGGTTTTTCAAAATCTACTGAAAATTGCAAAGGGTCATCATTACTAGATGTGTAAAGGTTGCCCCAATTTCCAATTAGGCTGTTGTCAAAATGTTTCCAGTGAATGCCAGTTTTGGGTGCATTTGTTTTGTGCCATCAACTCGGTGGTATAATCACCTTCTCATTTAATTTTCATCATTTAAAACTTGCAATTAAAATCAGGCTGGTTACAGTCAACATTAACATATAAACCCAATGGGTCACCATGGCTTGTAATATATTTTGCAAATCAGCAGATAAAAATAACAGGAGTTGAGAACTTCAGTGGTGCTGCTATCAGCATTTCATACAGCTGTCGTGTAAACTGAAAACTACACTAATTTATTTATTCATTCACTGTAAGATTCTAAAAAGCAAAAGCCTTGGGGTGTACCGCTGTACATTCCAGAAACAGGGTGCAGTTTGCACATAAGAGGAAGCAGAATGTATTCATTGTCTTTATGAGAAGTATAAGAATGAAATCTGAGAATTTTGTTTGGGGGTGGTGGGTGGGGGGTTGATGAGATTTGGGAATTGAAAATAAATTAGGAATGGGAGTGTAATTGGAAACAAGAAGAAAAACATATCAGCAGCTGAAATGTAATGGCCACAGGCAAAATGTCCTTATTCTATATCCACAGTAAGATTTAATTTTATTACAGATTAAATGGGCAAAATCGATGTTTGCAGTGGGATATTGTATGTGATATGAGTTTGTAATTATCCTTACTTTGGATATCTAGGACTTATTCTTAAAGAGATATGCAGCCTTGAATAAATAGTTTTTCCATAAAATGCTCTTTATAGTGATTAGGGATGAGCAAAGGGACGTCAGTAAATCTAATTTTACTCTCACTAGGGGAAACTCTCGTTTACTCTCACTGATCTGCTTAGTTTACATTTTATTGAGAAAACATATATATATATTTTTTATTAAGAGTGTTTTTTTAGGGTGTATTTAACCACTTCAATACTGGGCACTTCCCCCCTTCCTGTCCAGACCAATTTTCAGCTTTCAGCGCTGTTGCATTTTGAATAACAATTGCGCGTTCATGCAACACTGTACCCAAACAAAATTTTTATCATTTTGTTCCCACAAATAGAACTTTTTTTGGTGGTATTTGATCATCACTGGGATTTTTATTTTTTGCGCTACAAATGAAAAAATAATGAAATTTAAAAAAATAAATTAAAAAAAGGTATTTCTTTCTTTCTGTTACAAAACTTTGTAAATAAGTAAGTTTTCTCCTTCACTGCTGGGTACTGATGAGGCTGCACTGACAGGCACTGATGAGGCAGTACTGAGGAGGCGGCACTGATAGGGAACTGATGATGAGGCACTTATATGCAGCACTGATAGGCACTGATGGCCACTTATATGTGGCACTGATGGCCACTGATAGATGGCACTGGGCACTGATGGGTGGCACTGATAGATGGCACTGTTAGGCAGCACTGATCAGAAGGCACTGGCAGGCATCACTGATGGGCACTGAGTGCCATCCCTCTTGTGCATTAATTGGCATACCTGGTGGTCCTGGGTGCACATCCTTGGTGGTCCTGGGTGGGCATCCTTGGGGGGGGGGGCTGCACTGATAATCAGTCAGCGCAGACCCCCCCCCCCCCTGTCAGGAGAGCAGCTGATCAGCTCTCCTCTACACGCCCCTGTCAGTGAAAGTGGAGGAAAAGCCGATAAACGGCTCTTCCTATTTACACTGTGATCAGCTGTGATTGGAGGCTCTTTACCAAGATCGGAGATGCGGTGTGTCAGACTGACACACCACACAACCGATTGCCACGCTGCGCGCCACAGCGGGCACACATTAGCTTGTTATCCTGCTGGATGTCATATGACGCCCAGTCAGAATAACTGAACCACTTTCCAGCTGTCATTCTGCATACGGTGGGCGGGAAATGGTTAAAGTGACACTAAACTTTCTTGTTTTTTTTAATCTTTTCAGGCTTGTATTCTTAACTCAAAAGTACCTCCTGTTGTTCCACTCCTCCAAATCTCCAGATTTCCTTTTTTTGCTGATGTGATCTGACCCCCTGTTAGAGGGTGGCTACGTTCATTCTCCATGGTCCCAGTCCCACAGTATGTAGGAATGTAGCCACACTCTCTTGCTTGCTCCCAATATTGACTAGGATTATGGCCTATGGGATTTGTAAAGTGCATAAAGCAATGCACATTACCGCAAGGAGGTAGAAAAACACAGTAAGAAATGATTTTGTGAGAAAAAGATTACAGAACCATTACTGTAAATATTGGCTGTGGACGGTTTATTTTTGGAGAACAAGGACATTATTTAGAGTCACCTTAAGGTAGTTGAGTTTATTACATTTGGGGCTCCTTCAAACAGGTGAATATCTGCATATGACGGATTCCAGCAGCAAGAATCAGCAAATTCTTCTATCAGATGTTTTAGCCCCTGCAAGGGCATGACTGTTGTTAATCCATCTAAAACCAATAAAATGGGTGTGACTCCTTATATTGGTGGTCAGTGTAGAAGTGAACCCCCTACATTGGTGGTCATTGCGGAGGTCTCTTTAATTTTATGTCTAGTATAAGCAGAACATCAATCTGCTACTTCTTCCCCTCAAGGAACCAATGACAACCTTTGGAGAAACCCCAGGATTCAGGAAGGGTCCTGCTTTAGGGTAGGTTAGATGTCTGCATCCCCTGCCACATTTAGTGGTTTCTTCTAAAGGCCACTACGTCACTACAGGACACAGTAGTGACATAGGGGCTAGTAGGGAGGTCCACAGAATGGGCAGGAAAGGAGGTACTCGACACACCTGGAAGTGAGAATCTGTGAAGATCCTTAGATCAATAATGCAAAGATTCCACAATGGCCATGGGGTAAGTATGAAGTACCTTCTTTTACAGCAGCATTTTTATTTCAGTGTTTTCAGAAACAGAATCACTTTAGCTTCCAAGTACTGTATTATGAGTTGACTTGTACAGTAAAAAATCAGGTAACTCTTTTTTTTATTCTTTCATAGAAAAAGTCCTAGAACTGCACAGTAATAATGGAAAAATATCACAATGCATGTTCCCATTTAAACAGGGGTCAAGTCCTGGGGAAAAAAGTGTGGGAACTCCCACCCCAGATCCACTCCCCCATCAAAAAAATAAAAATGATACGCTCATATGCACGAACGCTTCAAAAGTGGTATTTTTCATCCAATTTTCGTATTGTGTGTATGAAGATTAACTGTTAGTACATAAAAAAAAAAAAAAAACAATCCTCAATAAACATAAATACGGTAATTCTCTGAATAATCAGCATTCATTCAATTGTGCTTCCATGCAAATGTGAACATCATGTTCTGATCTTTATTGGGGAATTTTATTTTGTATATAGAGTGTTTATGTGGTGAGTTTACACTTTTCATTGAACAGAGTTTGGATAACACAGGGTTAAACGGAAAGATCATAAATGAACTGCCCATTATCTGGACAGAATGCTTGGGGAGATAGTGATGTGTTCCTGCTTAGGAGATGTATGTTAGCTTGGGGGGGGGGGGGGGGGGGCAAACTCTGCAGGGCTCCAACACACACTCGCTGCTATTCCAACCCTTCACATATTTCCACATAAACTTCCCCTGGCATTAAACTTTGCCAGGTATTGTGCTCAGCTTACCACCCCAAACTGATGTTCCTCCCTCAGCTCACCTCTCTCCCTGCATGTCCTGTGAGCAGAATAGCTGTGCTCCTCCTCTGGGTTCTCTCATCATATGGCACTGAAGATATAGGAGGGGGGGGATTCAGCAGGACACACAGAGCAAGTATAGGAGACTGGGGGGGGGGGGGGGTGAGGAGACAGAAAATCAGGAGAGGCTGGCGGGGAGGAGGGCATCACGAGAGGTCTGACTAAATACAATCTCTTAGCAGCAGGGACCTGATCTACCCGTCAGCTAGCTGTGATTGACAGGTAGATCGAAGCGGAAGCTGTCATGGGGCCCCCCTACTGACAATGCCTGAATGGTCCACCCCTGGTGTGCGTCAATTACTATTGCGAGCTGTGTCAGCGGCTGCTGGTGTAGCACCTGCCACACGGCTCGCATACTTCAAAGTCTTGCAGGACACGGCTGCTAAAGGGAACTGAGTTCCTGTTGTGGAAAAAGTACAGGAACTCCGTTCCCATGCGTTCCCGCAGGACTTGATCCCTGCATTTAAAGGTTTAGTTCACTTTTAGCAAAAAACTGGCTATCCAGGTAAAGGATGCTTGTAGATAAAACCAAACTGTACATCTTAGACTAAAGTTGGATAACGTCCTTGTTATAGCTGTAAGTCTTTTATGTACCTCCAGAGGTCTAACTGAAAAACTCCCAGAGGTGGCATTATCCCATTCTGACTTGTTACTAGGACATGCTAAGACACTCCCAGCCATTAGTGCTCACTCCCATCATTACAAGAGAGAGCTCTCAAACCCCAGCACATGTGTGGTCCACTATCCTCCTTGTCTCTGCATTCGCTGACTTTAGAGCTACTGGGACAGGGGAGGGAAAGCGCATGCAAGGGGGTTTGAGTTGGCTGGGAGTGTCTTAGGAAAGTCCTAGCAACGAGGCAGGACAGGATGATGCCATCTCTATAAAAAGATTGCACCCAGCTTGTTCTTTAACCAGATTGCACCTGCTTGTTCTAGCAATAGATTGGATCTGCTTGTTCTATAAATAGATTGGACCTGCTTGTTCTAGCAATAGATTGGATCTACTTGTTCTATACACAGATTGGATCTGCTTGTTCTATAAATAGATTGGACCTGCTTGTTCTAGCAATAGATTGGATCTACTTGTTCTATACACAGATTGGATCTGCTTGTTCTATAAATAGATTGGACCTGCTTGTTCTATAGATTGCACCCAGCTTGTTCTCTAAATAGTTTGCAACTGCATGTTCTATAAAAATAGATTGCACCCAGCTTGTTCTATAAAAGCTGTAGATTGCACCCAGCTTGTTCATATACATAGATTGTTCTATTTTTGGAACAAGCGACCGCAAACAGCTACTCCCAGCTTGTTCTATAAACAGTTTGCACCCATGTGTTCTATAAATAGATGGCACCCAACTTGTTCTATAAATGATGGCACCCAACTTGTTCTATAAATAAATTGCACCTGATTTTTTAGAAGAGGCTTTACATCTTTCCTGAAGCTTTAATTGGTTAGTTCACCTTTTCTAAAAACCTGCCTATGCAAGTAGGGGGTGCCTGTGGATAAAGGAATAAACTGTGCAGTTAGGAATAACTGAAAAAAAACGGTAATTCTTTTAGCATACTGGTTTGACACAATTAACATTTCTAGATGTTCTCTCTAACATACTGTAGCAAATCTTAGCTTTTTTTTTTTGTTAAGGTTCACTTTTAGTGCTAGTTCACACCAGATGCAGTTCTGTGTGCTTTTTATGCACTAAATGCATGCACAGTCTTTTCCATGTATTCCATTTGTAGCACCCTGATGTTTAGGCAGGGTTTCTGTTAAATTTATTTGCCAAGTGATAGTTGCCTTGGCCAATTGTTAGGAGGTCAATTGATTTCGCCCTAATTCTGGAATTGCTGCACTTCTCTCTTCTGTCTCTAGGTGGCCGGGTGTCTGGTGACATTAGATAAGACAAGGGCATTGCAAGGACAGATTAGGATTGAATGGGGTGTCTCAGCCAATGGGCAGTGATTTTGCTGGGTCCCTTGGCCTGCTGGGAGAACCTATTTATTTGGGTGGCATCAGGTGATCGGGGTTCTGTGCCACCTGGACGGCTGTCTGGGCGGATGTGTGTTGTATTGCCCCGGGCTGCTAGGCCAGAAACCTAAGGCCTATCCTGGGGACATCTGGATACTAGACTATCTGAGAGCCTCTCCAGAAGTAGTGCAGGGTGCGGGCTTGTAGTCCAACCAGAAGTAACAGTTCCACCGGCCGGGGAATCAGTCGTGGTCAGAGGTAGAGGGGAAGCTGTCGCCAGAATAGGACCATCCAACATGCTCCCAGAGACCACAGTGAGTAAGCTGAGGCCAGTGCTAGAGCAGACTTCTTGCCAGCCGGGGATGGTGAAGAAGTGGGAAAGCATCAGCAAGTGCCAAGTCAGGGACCCAGTGGGACAGCAGAGGTGTACGGTTGTGGAGTGCCAAGCCAGGGACCTAATGTGTCAGCAGGGGTGAAGCTTGAGGAGTATCTGTGAGTGCCAAGCCAGGGATCCAGCAGGGAAGCGGGGGTGACGCTTGAGGAAGATACTGAGTGCTATAGTGAAAGAGCTCAGGGGATCCAGTGGCTAGTGGATCTGATGTCTAGTGAGAGAGACTGGGTGCTTGTTGAGTGAAGACCCACAGTGACTGAGTGTGGGGTAAAGAGAACTGTTTGTATTGAAGATAGTTGAATACCTTTACCGTTAGTAACAGCTACAAGGTTGTTGCCATAGGAGAAAGTGGTCCTACCTATAGAGAAGTGGTGTCCTGCTGGAGGCCTTCTCCTATATGGCTGTCTTTCTATAGAAGTCTTGGAGTCTGCTAATTATCATTGCATCTACTTAAGGGTATCCTGGCCCTAATCCTCTCTCCCACAGTTCTGTTTAAGAGACAATACATTTCTTTACTATTCAAAAAGTGTCTGGCGCCCACCTGTTCATCTTACATTACACCCATCATGCCTTGTAACCCACTCTACACTGAAGGATGTCAGCTGTCCTTAACTCTGGAGGTCACTATTGGGTTTCAGGGGCCCATAACCTACCAGCATGTCTTTGGAGTGTGGATTGGGAGATCTTTCTACAAACCCACAGCAGCTTTTATATCATCACTACATTTATGACTGTACTTCCTTAATTAATGATAGGCACTCTACTTTTAAGTGTAATATCACTGCCCTATGATTTAGTGTAAAGTTGGATTGAGGTATACATACCTCCTTTCCTGTTGAATGTGCCCATGGTGATATTTTGATATTTTGGTTTATTATAGGGGTCCCTCATCGCAGGTGTGCCGGTGCTCTCCTCTCCCTTCCTTTGCCTCAAGGTGCCCCGGTGTTCCGCTTGGGCGTGTCAAGATTAAGTGTGACCCCTCGTAAGTCACATATTGGCCTGGACGTTGATCCTGCCTCGACCTGCTCGTGGGAGCCACAGTTGGGGACCACCTGGAAAAGTCGAGGGGAGTTTTATGAATCCCCATGCAGAAAAACCATTCTACGTACCACACGCATTCTGGTAAATATGCGCATTAAAACGATGTTATCCTTTCGCCACTATGCATGGATACAAATGCGACATATCCATCAATATTTAATATATAACTGAATAGTTGCTGTTATGTTGTTTATTTTCTCTATTCCAACAGACAAAAACACTCTGAAGAAGACCTAGACAATTACAGGTCGAAACGCGTCAGTTTTGCTGCACCATATTGACCCCCCTGCTTTATTAGTTGAGGTGTTAGGTGCTATCTGTTGGCTTTGCCTGTGTGTGTATTGTACAGTTTTATTTCGTTCTGTATGGGCTTATGTTTTATATTCCACTTGTCATATATGTGATATAAATAAATACATTAAACCCATTTTGTTATACTGAGTCTCTCACTAACCACTAACTTGTATACATCCTTTTAAAAACCATTGCTGCCTAAAAACCCCACCACTCCAGGGGGAACTTTCCTTTTTTTTTTTTTATATTCATTCCCGGGGTGAGCGGCAACCCATCTCCTCCAAATGTGTTATTCTTTCCTTTTTTCTACATTTATGACTGTATCTTCTAAATTTTACATTTCAGATCCTATCATGCTAATGTAGCTCCTCTCAGGATAACATGTTATTCTTTCCTAACATATATCTTCCATTTTAAACTCCTACTAAAGCCTAGTGATTATCGATCGTGCTTCTCGCATTGCCAGTCAGGCATCCAGGGCGGAGCTTTTGGCTGACAAACCGGTTTTATGTAACAGTAAGGATAAATCTCAATCCATCCCTACTTTTTCTACCCCATATAGTTTGGAATTTCAAAAAATAGGTAGAATTGTAACTAAATACCTTCCAATTTTGTCCAATGACCCAATTTATTCTAAAATCCTCACTAAAGGCATACGTACGGTCTCTAGGAGAGCACCGTCCTTAGGCAGTCTTTTGTCCCCTAGCTACTTTTGCAGCAAAAATCCCCCTTCCCATTGGATGCATTTTAAGGGTACCTTTAGATGTGGAGGCAATTCCTGTGTATACAAAACCTTTAAAATTGGATCCTTTATTAATTGTAATACACGCTATCTCATTTATGTGATTACCTGTCTCACATGTTCAACTCAATATGTTGGCAGAACTATCCGTAGATTAAAGGACCGCTTATATGATCATCTTTATGACATTGACAAAGAACACGGTACCAATGTAGCCCGACATTGGAATGAGTTTCATTCAGGTGACACATCTAGTTTGCGCATTCAGGGCGTTGATAAAATCATACAACCACCTAGAGGAGGGGACAAATTTGGGCTCTTGTGTAAGCAAGAGGTTAAATGGATTTTTAATTTAAACACTAGACAGCCTGCAGGAATGAACTTTGAGTGGGATGTTTCCCACTTTTACGAATAGCACCAATTCTTTTGGGGTCCCTCTGCCCACTATATCTTTTTATGTAACAACTTTCCTTGCTTCCTATCACTGCATTTTTTTTTTTTTTTTCCCCCTTCACTACTATTCTTTCTTTCTTTTTTCTGTTTCCTTCCTTGTTGGCACTGACAATCATAATGACATTCTTTGCAATTAGCACTTGTCATTATTATCCTTCTAGTAAAAACACCTTTCTTTAGTCGCAGGTTGCATGTCGCATGTCACATGACATCACCGTTGATTCAATAGGTACTTTAACGGTTCGCCATGCATCCCACCGAAGAGAGAGATTAATATAAAACTGTTTAGCTACACAAGCTATATACATCTATGGACCACGATTTTGTGATCTGTTCTAGATCTATAGTATTAATAAGGCTCTACTGCTGTTCTATAGTCCAGCTTTGACATCCATTTCCTCCATTTACTATTGGGCTTTACTGATTTTATATTATAAATGGAGGTCTATTCTGTAGACTTCTATATATTATATACTTTATTACACAGTATATTTTACATTGGACTTTCTCTCTTTAGGTTTCATTTCAGTGCCATAAACACGGGGTTTCTATTTGCTCAGATTTCTTGCATTTTTTGCATTTTTTTTGCATTTTTTGCATTTTTTTGCATCTTTTGCATTTTTTTGCATTTTTTTTTGCATTTTTTTACATTCATGTGTCGCTAATAACACGGGAACTCCTTATATACATATATTTCCTGATCATATACATATATATTTTTTGGTCACATATTTGCTTGCGATTCACATTGAATCGCTGTATGTACATCCCGTTCCTTTTTATTACATTCATTGCATTCTGTGTCATATACACAGTTCATCCATACAGACTCGCAGGTTTCATTATATAGGTTTATTTGGGGTTTCAATTCTAATTAATGTAGTGTTATCATCATATTTTGAATTCCTTCAGGGTACCTATATATATGTATTTTTATATATATTCTATGCGTGTATATATTCTTACATATATTTTTTACTTTTTACATGCTATGTTCCATATGCCACAGCACAGCCTGAATGGTTATATAGATCCTCATCTACCGCCATTTTAAATCTTATTGCGGTGACAGATGTGGGTTCTTTTTTTTTTTTTTTTTACACTCCTAATGCGATTTTGTGTTGTGCTGCATTTTGGAATTTTGCCATTTTTGGTTTTACCTCAAACATCTACGTGGGTTGTTCTTCATTGTATACGGTATCCCGTTTTTTCATATTGGAAGTTTGTGCCGGTCTCTTTTGTATCATCTTTTACCCATTCCCATCTTGGATGTTATGTACATATTCTTCAGATTTAATTATGTTTTTCTTTTTTGAATTGTGCATATACCCTTGTTTTTGCAGCCTTTATACAGTGGACCACAATGTTGACACCTACGTTTTTGTACACATACTTATTCTCTTTGTATGTATTTCTTTTGTATTTTTGTACTAACCACACATTTATATACATTTTATTGGCATGTAATTTGTTGTTGGTCTTTATCCTGGCTGTCCCACCCATACCTTTATTCCAATGTTTTTTTCTTTTGGGATTTGGGTGTGGGCTGCTGCAGCCAGGTGAGATCTTTTGAATGCAATCACCAGAATGATCAAGCTGTAGTGCCCTGATTGGCTGTTTAGTCAATGTCGGTCACCTGACTTTAGCTATATATGTTTTGTTTTTTGCATTCTATCTTTAGCTATGACTAAGCGCTTTTGAGGCGTGAAACGCGTAAGCTACTGTTGCTGTTTTGCTGTATCGCATGAGATGTCACTACTTTGGATTTTATCTTTTGCCTAATAAAGAAGTTTTTGCTGAAGTGCGGCCATCCATACTTCCCTTTTTCCTCTCTGTTGTGAGCAGAGCCTGCACCAGCTGTACCGAATCAGGGTGGACATCACTTTGCCTCCAGACTCAGAGCGGTATTTATATTCTAAAGCCTAGTGATATCCAAGTCTTGATTTTTTTTTTAGGTTTTTACATTACACAGAATAATATTCAGAAATAATTGTTCCATAAACAGTATCCCAACTAGAAAGACCATGTTCATCTTGCTTGGTATTCCCTGTTGGACCCTCCACGGATCAGCTTATTGAACAGTGATCAAAGCTGTTTGCATCAAAATGCAAGCATCAGTATGCAAGCAACTGATCAGGCAGAGGAGTTGCTTGGACCTATACATGTGATTATTATAAGCAAATTAGGCACAAACATGTGGAACACGGTACTACTGAGATAATCTAATATGAAAACAGGAACTGAGGCTGTATATCTATTAGACTTATATTAATGTATTTGCTTTGTCCAAGCTGCTGTTGTATTATTCTTTATTGCTGTGTGTATGCACTGCCAAGGTAAACAGGAAAATCATTGTCTGTGGGATAATCTTTTTATTTTCTTTTCCACAAGGCAATCCAGTTAGTTTCTGTTTGGATGTCATGGAAATTCATTGCAAGGCAATATTAAAAATAGAGGGGGATAAATCAATTTGTGAATCATAAGTGATCACTAGAATCTAAATTTGGGTGATTTAATAATGACATAGGACCCCTCCCAGTAGATGTCATGCCTAACTGAATAACATTTTGGTTGCATATAAACAAACAAAAAAAAAAAATAGTAATTGATAAGAATGGCCAGTTGCAATTGTTTTATTTTTTATTTTAATGTAAAGCAGATAATCTACATTTTGGTCTTCAATATCCTGAAACCTTCTAGCGACAGGAGGACTGATTTATTACATACTCTATGTATTTATTGAATGTAGTGAATACAATCAGCGCAATTGATACTTCAAAAGAAACGAAAATAGAATGAAAATAAAAATTTAAATAAAAGCATCAATAAATATAAGCAGCAATTAATATAAAAGTGTTGCTAAAGCCAACCACTATAAAAGTGATTCCAAAACACCTATAATAAATAACAAAATAAATCAGTGTAGTGCAGCAATAAAATTTATTGATAAACAGTCGAAAAAGTCCCATAAAGTTGTGTATACCAAAACACACCCAAAACTGGTGAAAATATTGTGAATATATGAAAAAACAAACAAAATTAAATCTTCAATAAATATGTGAAGAAATGACTGTGTATCAGAGCACCCCATGCCTGCTCTTTTCATGCACAGTGACAATCCATGACATGACCATTCCTACTGCGCATGCACAAGTCGTGCTGCACTGTCAGAATGATCCCTATGTCTTCTGGGACCTGTGTGCGTCCCAGAAAGCAGCAGGGGGAAGGAGGAGGGGCCGGAAATGTCCCCTTCTCCTTTTGGGTGGAGCTCCGTTTAACCACTTGCCTATTGCACACTTTGACCCCTTCCTGCCTAGGCCACATTTCAGCTTTCAGTGCTGTCGCACTTTGAATGACAATTGTGTGGTCATGCAACACTGTACTCATATGACATTTGTATCATTTTTTTGAGACAAATAGAGCTTTCTTTTGGTTGCATTTAATTGGCACTGGGTTTTTTACTTTTTGCTAACTAAACAAGTAATTTTTCTCCTTCACTGATGTGCGCATATGTGACGGCACTGATGGGCACTGATAGGTGGTACTGATGGGCACTGATAGGTGGCAGTGATGGGCACTGCTAGGTGGCACTGACAAGCACTGGTTGGCAGCACTGGTGGGAACTGGTTGGCAGCACCGGTGGGCACTGGTGGGGCTGCACTGACCATCAGGGCCCTATAAGCAACAATGATAGGAATCACTGATAGACACTGACAGGCACTGATTGGCAGCACTGATTAGCACTGGTTGGCAGCACTGGTGGGAACTGGTTGGCAGCACTGGTGGGCACTGGTGGGGCTGCACTGACCATCAGGGCCCTGATGATTAGTGCACTGATTTTCAGTGTAGATGTCCCCTGTGTGGATTTGCTGGTTATCGGCTTTCCTCTCCTCACGCGCTGTCAGCGTGAGGAGAGGAATGCCGATAACCAGCAAATCCTGTTTACACTGTGATCAGTGACTGTGACAATCACAGCGACTCTTTACCACGATCTGTGATCAGCAGTGTCCCAAGGACACAGAGATCACAGATGGCTGCAGATGCACACTACAGGGGGCGAGCAAAAAGCGTGATCATGGGAGGACGTCCTCTCACCAATGTGTGACCACGCTGTAGCCGTCATCCAGCTATAGCACGGTCGTGTAGAGGTTAAGCTTTGACAAAGAAACTTTAAACTGTTTTGTTTCTATGCAGAGCTGCACCATTTTTTTGCAGTCTCCAGGTTTAGTAAATCAATCAACTCCTTATGCTTGTTCTTTTGACCATTGTCCACAAGACTGAAAATTACATCTATAATTTTGGAGTTGTCAACAAAGCAAGAGGTGAGTGTAAACCAATAAAACCTTTATTCCAGTGACAACTGTCTAAGACGAACATTTCTCTCAGTTTGGGGAGATTTTCTCTCACTTTGGGGAGATTTTCTCTCATTTCCTGTTGCATCCTGAGGACAGGAAGTGATAGCACAGACAGGAAAAAAGAACATGAACAAGGTTTTAAGCTGCCCATTGATTTCAAATGAAAATTCATAGGAAAAGAATGTTCTAAGAAAGATCATATGTTTTTCTACTTATTGGTGGGGTCAAATGGACATACATTTTTGACCGCAGTGATGAGAAAATTTGAAGGAGCGAGATGGAAACATGTTATTGAACAAACACATTTCTAACAATTTATGTGGTTTCCATTCAGTAAAGCCCATTCATTCCATTTCAGTCAAAGACTAAAAGCAAACAAAAAAACTTTTGAACTTGAGTATTTTCGTACAAATTTTCTTAAGACTTTTCCTAAGAATTTTTATTCAAAATTCTATCCATCTATGGCCAGGTTTGCCTTTCTCTATTTTATCCAAAATAAAAATACATTTTTGCCTATACATACTTTAAGAAAGAAGGTACGTTCCTTCATTTTATGTAAAGGTTTCTTAGCTAATGTTTTTATTTAATCCAAATTGTTTGAAATTGTATGAAATTAATTGTAGCTAAACTAAGCAAGCTTTAATTTGTGCTTCTTGTTAGCCTCTTGTTACATGATTCTGTTGCGGAATCGGTATCTGGTGATAAGGTGCATATGAGCCACGGCACATCCTATTGGATGCCTAAAAGGATGAAAAGGGGGATGCATGGCGGAAGGGGTCGTGATACACACCACAGGAGGGGGAAGAAAGCCACCGGACACGCTGCCCTCCCACTTCCTATATGGGGTAGGTGCTGGGCTTTGATGTCCCGGCTGTCCTCCCAGGGGGGGTGGGGGCATTGCCGCCGCCACCAACCAACCAGGGGGGATGGCTGTTTGCCGCCCCCCTAAAAGAAAAAAACACTAGTTACCACTGCTACAGTATAAAAAATGGAATGCACTCTAGCTATAAGGTGCATTGTGGCTTTTTCCTATGATTATAGGCTGCAGAGAGCCAGACAGACCTTATCATTAAAGTGGATGTAAACCCTCACATATACCCAGTGAAGTGAACAGCCTCAGATGATACACAGAGATGAAACAAATCTCCGTACATAGGTTTTACTTGTTTATTTGCAGTTTTCTCTACCCTACACGCCTTCAAAAGGGCAGAAAAGTGTTAAAAGCGTTCTTCATCTGTCAGGAGCACAAGGGAGGCTGCAGTACCTGTGTGTGAGAGCTGATTGGAGGAAAGGAACACACACTCCTCCACACAGCATAAGAACTGTGTCCTGAATAGACCAGCTCCGTTCTATGCTCTCCCTCCCCCCTCCCTCCAGACACAAATGTATCTCATGTGTCGGGAGACTTCTCAGAAGTGACTCATGCTGATACCAGAGGATTGAAGCACCAGAGAGAAACGACACTTAGAGCTTTGGAGAGAGATAAGTTAACAGCTAAGCTATTAAATCTTCAGTAATTTTTTCAACTTTCCAGCTATTAAATCTTCTTGTTGTTTTAACTTTGGATAGTAAAACATTGTTTTTCTGCCAGTAAATACCATATACAGCCCACTTGCTATTTCTTGTCTGGTAAAAAGCCTAGGCTTATGACTCTAGTGAGAGTTTGCAAGTAAGGGGAGGGGGATGAGTCATAAGAGGGCCAATGAAAGCTGTAAGGCTGCAGAGCTGGGGGTGTGCCTGTGTAAATCCAGGAAGTGAACAGGCAGCAGCTTCAGCTGCCACAGTTAAAATGGCTGCAGTCAGACTTAGTGGAGGGAGATTTCTGCAGCATATTTGACAAGTACAGAATCACATTAGATATAAAATAATATGCAAAGTGGTTCGAGGGACGCTTCAGAATGGCAAATATGTTTTTATTACAAATTATGTGAGCACACTACTGTTCCTCTTTAAGAATAAAGGGCCAAGCAATGTCAATATTGACCCTGCCTCTGTTTCCTTCCTCCTCACTTAAACCTTATTATTGGTTCATTTTGTGATGAGCAACCTCACTGGCCAATGAACAAAAGGCCAGAGATAACCGCATGCATCTCTTTCATCCCTCTCTATAGGTAGGGTTGCCACCTCATTCCTTTAAACGTGAACACATTTTAATTACACAGGTTCTGAGGCTATATAAATGCAGATAAGGCAGCAAGTGAGTTTAATTACCACCTTAATCAGCCACAGAACCTGTGTAATTAATATGTGTTCGGGTTTAAAGGGATGAGGTGGCAACTCTATAGGTTAAACACGAGCGCTCAACCTGGCCTTGATGTTTACAGCAGTGCCAGCTGTCAGAAGTGCCTGGTGATCGTGTCTGCATGGCTGACCATCCTGCTTTGTCTATGGGCAGGTTAGCCCATGAACTTTCTGGGCACAGACATGTTTGTCAAGTCTATCTGCATTTGTTTAACAGTGTCTGTCTGTGCCTGTCAACATCAATCAGTCTGTGTTATCATTGCAATCTATGCAGGTTGGTCTTTAACAGCTCAAAACAACTCTCTTCTTTTGCCTGTTAGTGTCCTTTTAATTAAAAACACAATTCCATTCCAACCTCACAATGACTTATTGCCTTGTAAAGCATTCAGTTAAGTTTGAGCACCAAAGACACCCTTCGCCTTGCAGGCTGATGAGGATCATAAACTGTTGTACCCGCTCACAGCCACAAAAACACTAATGAAGTATGTGTAAAACTGTCACTGCTCCCAGGTATATTTATAACTTCGGCCTTTGGCAAACAAAATGTATGCAGAAATAGGAGCAGTAGGAGATAGATAGATAGATAGATAGTCAATATCGAGGCAATCAAAAGATCAATAGACATAAAGAAATCAAGACAATAAAAAGATCAGTAGATATAAAGATGGATAGATAGATAGAAAATCAATAGAAAATAGATAATAGACAGATATTAAACATCTATTATTAGAACTTTTATTTTATATTTCTGTCTCCTATGGGACAAAATACATGAAGTATCTTGTCCCATGCTTCCAAGAACTTTATTACCTTAGTTATGACTACTGACCTGGCTCCCTCTTCTCCTTCAGCAGCCAATCCAACAACCGCTAAGAAGGAGACGTCCGATTCATAGCTACAGCTTGTCTTGGCTGCAAATACTTTCCCCGAGAAAAGCAATGGCAAGAGAAATGAAGAGGATGACATATTTCCTCTCCCTGTACTTTCCTCTTGCTGCTGCTTGTCTCGCAAAAGTGTTCACAGCCAAGACAAGCTGCAACTATAAAGCGGACATGTTGGATCAGACGCAGCAGGAGGGGAGGGGTCAGCTTCTTTAGGGCTCATACACACCAGCTGCTGCATTGCAATGCAGTTGCTGGTGTGCAGTGTGGTCCGGCCAGACCAGCACAGTGTCGATGCATCAATACCAGTGCATCACACTGTTTCCTTTACTATTTATTGAAGTGTTACACAGTGGCATTTCGAAGAGTTAGGCTGGCTTCAGGCGGCTGCGAAGCGCACTGCACAGAAAGGTCTTTAGCTCCGTTTCAGGGCCGAATTCAGCCAGAGATTTGGCCCTGATTCATCTCTGAACAGGGGAACGGGGACAACCAGCGTTCCTGTGTGATACGCAGCCGGTTCCAGTGTGAACGGAGCCTTATAGTAGCTAGCGTGTAAGCAGGTTGTAACAGATAGTTACGGTAGGTGATGTCCTGGCTGGGAGTTAATGCCTTTCCCGGTTCTTTGTTTTTTTAGCAGGCACTTCTCTGGGTCCAGCCCATTATTCCTGTGGCATATAAATTGGGACAGTGGCCTGATACAAAGAGTTTTCCCGTAGATATTGAGAATTGAGAAGTAGTAGAAGGATGCCATCCATCGCCATCCAGTTGTAGAACTATGGGAACTTGGGGTTCGCCAGCAGTGGAGTATGCCTCTGAAGGACTTGCATCTGCATGAGAATGCCTCTGAAGGACTTATAATTGCTGGACTACACCTTTACAGTTATGCCGTGGCAGCACTCAAGCCTGTATTTAGAGCTAGGAAATAGGAAAAATGAATGCCTTTGTCTGTTGGACAGTGAAATGTCTACTTGCATCTTTCTTAACTAGTAAAGTATTTTGAAACTTTGTCCTTGTCTGGTCTGAAGTTACTTAAAGGGGTGTAATGTATGTAACCAGCATGCCCATAGTCACAGAGTGGGTCTTAACACATTGGGGTATAAAGACATTGGTGCCAGAAAAAAAACCCTGATGGCACACATTTTTAGACCAGTCTTTTATTTTAAAAAAATTGCCAATCACAATGTCCAGCAATACAGTTCCATGTCAACCACAATGAACAACACTACTGACATGATCCTTTCCTGATGACTGCTCAACGTGAATGACAGCTCCTGGTACCTGAATGTAAACAAAGGGATAGAATCATATTTGGTCAATAACGTCACGGCATTACCTCTCTGGTTAGAAGGTAACAGATGCTCTTTAAGGTGATATTACAGTAAAAATATGTAAATACAAATATTTTACATTCAGGGCTCATTCACATAGGCCCAGAGACTCCTACGCTATCAAAAACTAGTCTATCTCTGCACCCTAAAGTGACATGTGTTTGTTTACAGTCACCTGTCCAAATCAATGACAGGCTGTTGCTGTATGCTTGTAACTGCACATCCGAGCATTTATTTGTATACACAGGAATAGATGACCACTCTCACGTCTGGGCACTATGGTACGCTCGTTTTTCACAGTATGCGGTACAGCAATTTGAATTTGTGGTTATATGAATTATCCCCAAGTTTGCACAATAAGCTGTAATGGAAACGCAGTTACTGTGTATTTTTGAAATATTACGGTAGGTAATAGTAGTTCAGGCCTCGAAACACACAGGTGTCAAAATAAGGGCTTTTGTACTCTGGCTTTTGTTGACATCAGAATGGCTTTTTATCCTCATAGAAATCTTTGGTAATGCAAAATTAGCTTCATGCAGCTTAGAGGAAGGCCAAATACAGAACAGTATAGGCATGATTCAACGTGCTGTATTTTGTTGCCATTTATATTTTTGTATGCATTTCCATGTAATATTACAGAACTCCTTTGTACTTTTCTCTCCTTTGTTCTCTCCTACTTTCTACTTATTCTAAATTTCATGTTCTGTTATAAATCAGGAACCCCATACTGTAATGAATACAGAATATTTTGCAAATTTATAATATTTCTTTATGATAAAGAAAAATAAAAACTAAGAAGACTTTAAGCAGAAGGAGATCAGACATGGGAGTAAGTCACACATGTGCAAGTCATAAGCAAGTCTCAAGTCGTAACCTTCAAGTCATAAGCAAGTCCCAAGTTACTGTGGCGAAAAGCAAGCAAGTCAAGTCGAGTCCCTGCTAGAAGTCAAGCAAGTCAAGTCAAGTCATTTGTTTTGGTCAAGTCACAAATCAAGTCAAAATACTGATTTACCACCTTTAAATGAGTTAAAAGTCAGTGTTGTTCAGGAAAGGTTTTATTTTAAAAATAATATTTTCAACATTAAACTTCAAAATAATAAAGTATATCTAGACACTTGAATGGTGATGAGCCACTTACAAATAGTTTTTTTTGCTGTTTGTGAAATTTTTTGCAAATGCAATGCATTGTAAAGCTGGCCATACACCTATAGATTATCTGCAGATTTTCTATGGTTAGATGGAAAAAGGGCAACAGATTTCTCTATGTTCGCTAAACTGTGTGGATGGAGGAATCTCCCACTTTTTCCATCTAACCATAGAACATCTGCAGATAATCTATAGGTGTATGGCCATTGGCCAGCTTAAGTTACAATGCATGAAACATTAAACTTCAAACTAATAAAATATATGTAGACACTTGAATGGTGATGAGCCACTTACTTACAAATTGTTTTTTTTTTTGCTGTTTGTTTAATTTTTTTCAAATGCAAAGCATTGTAAAGCTTGCCATACACCTATAGATTATCTGCAGATTTTCTATGGTTAGATGGAAAAAGGGCAACAGATGAGATTTCTCTATGTTCGCTAAACTGTGTGGATGGAGGAATCTCCCACTTTTTCCATCTAACCATAGAACATCTGCAGATAATCTATAGGTGCATGGGCAGCTAAAGTTACAATGCATTGCATTTGCAAAAAATTAAATTTGATAGTACTTTCTCGCTCAGTTGTGAGCGATGGGATCGCATTATCACCCCACCATGGCTGAACACACGTTCAACAGGTGCGCTTGATGCAGGGACTGACATAACTCTTACCGCTACCCTGAACAAAGAGGGGAACATGTGCCTGTTCATGGCCCAAAACTGAAGGCAACTCTGTCCATCACAAATGTCTAAATACTGGTTCAGCTGAATTTGGGGAGTAGAACATGAATCTTTCTTTTGTTTTTTGTGGTATGCTGAGAACAGCCCAGACTGACTCTCTGGCTCTGCCACTGGCATTTGCTCGTCTTCATCGGTGGTTGGTGGGGTGGGCTTGCAGTCCTCTTCTTTGAGAATCAAGTCTGAAGAACACAAGCATAAATGGTCACAACACAACTGAAATATCAAAAGCAACCAGATCATGACAATCTAGTGCATAGGTCTTCAACCCTCTCCTTGGGGTCCCCCAAACAGGCCATATTTTAGTTTTTCCTCATGAAATAACACACCTGATTTGATTAATCAAAGGCTTAATGTGTAGTAGTTGACTAATTGAAACAGGTGTGTTATTTTAGGGTGAAAACAAAAACACGGCCTGTCTGGGGATCCCTGAGGAGAGGGTTGAAGACCTCTGAGTAGAGTATATCAACATACTGACATTCTTTTATAGCCTACAATCTGGCATTACATTGGATTATTACAAAAACATAACATACTTTTTATCATCGCAGACACAGCCTCCTTGATATTTTCGGGAGCCAAAACATCATGGGTCAACCACATGGTGCCAAATGAAGGATCCAGCAGAGCAGCTTTTAGGTATAGAGGGTCAGAGAAGGGTAAGGTTGCTACATCATTGTGTTCATCTGCCATCCTCACATTGACAAAGATCCCTCCGAATCGTCTTTTGAGTGATTCTTGCAGGCTACGGATCAAGCCACCAAGGTAGCGCACGCTCTCTTTATGATTTTCCAAGTGGTGATTCAGAGAAAGGATACAGGGTACAACAGCACTTATTGTCACAATTTTTTCTCCCTGTGAGAGGTCTGTGGCTTCTCCAAAAGGTTGAAGGACATCCACGAGTTCCTTAATCTGATTCCACTCTCTAGCTGTGAATACAGTCTCTCTGTGTCCCCCATCTTCAAGAATTCTAGTCAGTTTCACCTGGTCACAGCTGACCACTGATTTCAATTGCCTCAGTGTGGAATTCCAGCGTGTGGTAACAGCGGCAGGGATTCCACGCTGTCCAAACTCCTCTTCAAATTTTTCCTTGAAAGAGGTGCTTGTATGTAACAAGGAGCTCAACCTGGAAGCTTTGGCGAGAGCTGCATTGACTAATTTAGTCTCCTTAAGTCCATCACCTATTACCAATTGAAGCGTGTGTGCAAAACATTGAAGTCTAGTCTGGGTTTTTGCACTCAAATAATTGTCAAGCATCTCCTGTTCTTCCATTGACAAGTCATTCCAAATGTCCGAATCATCAAGGTCATCGTCTTCTTCTCCCTGTCCTGGAAAACATGTAGTGAATGCTTTTTTCATGTTTGCAGCGTTGTCACAGATGATGTGGTCTACCTTTTTTTTAATCTTGTACTCTTCACATACACGCTCAAATTCCTCACAAATTCTTTCCCCTGTATGGGGACCTTTGAAGCGGTTGCACGCAAGCAACTGTGATTTCAACTGAAGACGGTCTTCCTCAATGTTGATCCAGTGCACTGTGACTCCAAGAAAGCCTCTCATCCTGCGGTCTGACCATATATCTACAGTCACTGACAGATGATCTACTGCTGCGAGTTCATTTTTCAGCTTCATTTGCCTATCTGCCACCAGATTGTCAAGCTTGCCAGTAATTGTTCTTCTACTTACTGGAGAGTACTTGTTGTCTACTATTGACAAAAAGCGACGAAAGCTTTGATGTTCAATGATGGATAGTGGCATGTTGCAGTTTATAATGAGGTCTGACAGGATTGAGTTTGTAATTGCCTTCTGCTGCTGGTGGTTGCAGTGGTATAGCTGCACAGTCCCCTGTGCGATGAATTGTGAGATTTGAGGCTGGCTAGCATCAAAAGTCCCTTTGGTATGGATGTACTCTTCATATCTATAGAGTAAACAGAAGAGAGATGGAAAATAAAGTTAGCTATGTGATTTATTGATTTTAACAACAATACACTCTGCTCCCACCCATACACGTTACTGTACCTACCTTTCTTTGTGGGTTTTGTAGTGACGGATGAAGTTGGATGTTGTGGTTGACGTGTCTCTTATTTTTGAGCTGCAGACCTTGCACATCGCCGTTCTCTTCTTTTCGCCAACATCTAAAACATAATCCTTAAATCCAAATTTAATTATTTTTGGAATCGCTCCCTCCATTATAGCTGTCTTGTGCGTTGGTCTCTCAGGGGCGGATCCAGAGTATACTGTGTCGGGAGGGGCACTGCCAGAAAATAAGGTGTTGCTTACTTACAAAACTATTTATTGGCACCAGTGACACCAATCCAATACAGTGACTAGTGCTAAAGAAAATGCGCTGTTACTGTATAAATGACACTGGCAGGGGAGGGGTTAACACTAGGGGTGATCAAGGGGTTAGGTATGCTCCTAGGGAGTGCTTTCTAACTGTGGCAGGGATGGATGTGTTAGAAGAAAAGAGAGATCTGCGTTTCAGCTTAGACACAAGATCTCTCTCTTCCTCTGTGGCAGAACAGCCACACGTGACACCCAAAATGTACTGGGCTGGCACAGGCAAGTTTTTACTGGCATTTCCAAAAATTAAAAAAAAAAATACAGTTGTAAGTGTAAATTTTAGTATTTAGGCAACAAACAAGTAACATGTTCAATTATTAATGAACTCACCATTCAGTTGCTAGGGGTTGCTATACATTACTGCCCACCATTTGGTTGTCTAGGGTTTGCTATACATTACCGTTCTTATAGTACACTCTCAGCACCAGCCTCTGCCAGCTACTCTCTCACCGAGCCCTGCCTGGCATGCAGATCACGCCTGCAGTCAGACGGGCAAATACTTCAGTCTCCTGTGCCAGTTTTGCCCCGGCTGTCTGTGACTCTCTGGAGGGGGGCACACCGGACCCTGCCACTGTCATTGTTCCCCCAGCTGCTGCTGATCAGTAATGGCAAAGCAGCTGGGCAGACAAAGGGGTGGCACAGGCCGGCAAAAAAAAGACTGGTGGGAATGGAAGCACAATGGGCCGTTCTGAGAAGCTGCCATTTAAATAGGGCAAGGGTGGCCAGTTTACCACTGCTGTTTTAAGAATGGGCCAGGGGTCCTCGTGATCAGTTTAAAACCAGCTATGGGGTGTGTGCAATTAATCAGTTGGGAGGTGTGCAATGGATCCGTGTATAACCAAGTATGGGGGTGTGCAATGGACCAATTTTTTATAATCCGCTATGGGGGTGTGCAATTGATCAATTTATAATCCGCTATGGGGGTGTGCAATTGATCAGTTTGACCTGGGAGGTGTGCAATTGACTAGTTTATAACAAGCTATGGGGCTGTGCAATGCCAGTTAATAATAACCAGTGGATCCATTGCACACCTCCCAAGTCAAACTGTCTGATTAATTGCACACACCCCATAGCTGGTTTTAAACTGATCAATTGCATACCTCCCAAGTCAAAATTAATATTTGCACAACCCTATATCTGGTTATAAATGAATTGCACACCCCCATAGCTTATTATTATAAGCAAATTAATTGCATGCCCCCACAGCTTGTTATAAACTGGTTAATAATTGCGCACCTCCATATAAACTTAAACTGATCTATCGGACAGCTTCCAACTCATTAATTGCACAACCCCATAGCTGGTTATAAGCAAATTGCACACCTACAGCAACTGGTCATAAATATAGTACTACTAAACATTAGGACCTCACATAGGATCAATGTAAATCAATGAATGAACTGACAATCATAGGAAATAGTCATATTGGAGACAATAGGGGCAATTATTCACAATGGCCCCTATTGTCTCCAATATGTGTATTTCTTTCCTACGATTGTCAGTTCATTAGTGCCAATGTTTTTTTTTTTTATATGAGTCAGACCCCTTGGACTTAATGCTGTAAAAAAATAAAATGAATAATTTGCACAACACCGACCGTATACTGTCAGCGCCGGTGTACCTGGTCGGCGGCGTCCCATCAGCGTCCCGGCGGCCATTCCACGTGTCCACTTTCCAGACCCCAGTATTGCAAAATCGCGCCTCTTCATCGTCTGTGATAGGCGGAACACTCAATTTATTTCCCAGCATTCAGTGTTCCGCCTATCACGGCTATCCGCTCATCCTCATAACACAGACGAGGATGAGAGGATGTCCGTGATAGGCGGAACACTGCCTGCTGTGAAATTGAGTGTTCCGCCTATCACAGACAAGGAGGCGCGGTTCCGCCTATCACAGACAAGGAGGCGCGGCTTTTACACTGCAATGGTTAGTGGTAGTAATGACTTGCCAAGTCATAGGGCCCAAGTCAAAGTCAAGTCACAAGTCATTAGTGTCAAGTCAAAGTCAAGTCGAGTCATTTGTTTAATTTTGTCAAGCAAGTCGCAAGTCCTCAAATAGCCGACTCGAGTCTGACTCGAGTCAAGTCATGCGACTCGAGTCCCCCACCTCTAGATTACCCCAGTCCGGTAGTGGGTTCTTCTTTTGGGGGAGCGGCAAACAAAGAACACCCGAAACAGCAACCCCCCCCCCCCGGGCGGTCTGGCACTTACTCGTGGGGCTGTGGTGTCCTCTCCGGTGTCCGCTCCGCCAGCTTCCTCCACCATGTATCTCCTCTGCCGCCAAAGCGCTAGGCTCGCCTGACGCTTTTGTCAGTCTGGAAACAGGTCTCACAGACCTGTCTCCTGATTGGTAGGGAGGAACTTTAGTGAGAAAATAGCGAAAATGAATTAGCTATGGTCACACAACTGGGTGGCACCAGTTGTGTGACCATAGTTGTGTGACCAAAAACACCTGTAGCACGCTCTACTAATAGGTAGGTGCTAGTAATAGGATTTTTACTAGAAGACTGTCAGCACAGGCACATTTAGGCAGGCCTATGCTGTAAGCTAGGCCTGTCTGTTTTGACCTGGGGGCTGGAAGTGGTTAGTGTAGCAGTGGGTGTGACCACCTGTGCTCTAGTTCTGAGGCGCCTCCCCTGCTTCCAGGGAGAATGTTCTGGAATAGGGGCAGGGCCTGAGACCGGAGTGGCGGGCAGCTCATGTGGGAGCCCTGACCAACCCTCAACTGGTATTGGCAGGGGGCGGCCTCCTATATAAGCTGAGCAAACATGCCACTGGGGGGGGAGTTGTCAGTTGAGTGAAGTGGAGGATGGAATACTAGACAGAAGCAGGAGGGCACCCCCATCTGGGGGGGGGGGGGGTGCGCCGATCGCAGGAGCAGGTCCAGGGAGAGCTGTGAAGGAATTTTGCCATTACACGGTCATTGGCAATGTCTTTACCATTACACGGTCATTGGTAAAAACACTCCTGGAGCAGAGGGGCAGGTGAAGCTGTCGGAATGTATGGTCCGGACAAGTTCTCCATCAAGGACTCAGAGCAGAGAAAGGTCTGTGAGTGTACCACAGTGGAGGGCTGGATGTGCCAGGAAGTCTGAGGGAACTTTGCTTTTACACGGTCATCAGCAAAGTCTTAATCATTACATGGTCAATGATGGGGGTCCTGGATCAGAGGAGAGACTGTGGGGATATCCGTCAAATCGATGTGGCCTGAGGGCACAGGATTTGCAAGCTGGGCTGGCTGGGGACAGTAGTCCACCATACAACATGTGCTTTTAAACTACTAGGCTTCCGGGGAGAGGTGCTGCAGGTCTCTGGCCTAGTAGCAGTGAGCAATCAGAGCCAGCTTAAGGATTTATTCAGAGTGGGTCCTTCTTGCTTACAGAAGAGGATGTGACATTACTTTACTTCAGGATAAGCTTTGTGCAGGAGGAGAGGAGTTCTGGGAACATCACCCTTACATGGTCATGAGTGATGTCCTCATTCCTTACATGGTAATGGATGGGGAATGCCTGGAAACAATAGTCTGCCGGAGTTAAGCAGAGGTGGAGCAACAGTCTGCATGGTGATGCAGGAGGAAGATCATAGCAATTAATAAATGCACATCATCTCGTCTGGCTCTAACTATGTGCTAGTGTGTGAAATCTTTAAAATATGATGGCAAATGAACTATCCTATGGGTATCCCATATACCCTTTTCCCCAACCAAGTTGTACCCCCCCCCCCCCCCCCCCAATAAACAAAAAAAAACCAGAAAAAGACTGTTCATTGTCTCTGGAAGTGATGTTTGTGAGTCTGGCAGCGGGGGGTAAATTGCTGGATGTTTGTTACTAGTGGCGACCTCACCGCTACACACCTAAAAAAAAAAAAACAAAAGAACAAAGAGCTGTGTACTAAATATAATGTAATCTGTAATAAAGTGAATCAGCTTAAAAAGCAAAGTCCCAGCATAAAACAAGAAGTCCATAAAACAATAAAACAATGGCACTGATGGCAGCTCCCTTGAGAGTGAAGCAGACTCTGGAAGCCTTCTTTTCTCAAAAAAACACCCAAACCGCATTGGAATCCATGATCCGGCGCCACTGATATGTAGATCAGGGGGTCAGACGCATGGATAGGGGATGCGGCACCCGTGCTCCCTCTATGGACGGCTGCCACTGCCCCAGTCTCCTGGGGTGAATGACAGTCAGCATTAGGGATGAACTGAACACCCCCCCGTTCGGCTCGCACCAGAACCCGCGAACGGACCTAAAGTCCGTGCGAGCTTTAGAACCCTATTAGTTATAATGGATGCGAACGTTCGAAATTAAAAGTGCTCATTTTAAAGGCTAATATGCATGTTAATGTCATAAAAAGTGTTTGGGGACCTGGGTCCTGCCCCAGGGGACATGTATCAATGCAAATTTTTTTTTTAAAAAACGGCCGTTTTTTCAGGAGCAGTGATTTTAATAATGCTTAAATTGAAACAATAAAAGTGTAATATTCCTTTAAATTTCGTACCTGGGGGGGGTGTCTATAGTATGCCTGTAAAGGGGCGCATGTTTCCCGTCTTTAGAACTGTCTCTGCGCAAAGTGTCATTTTTGAAAGTAAAAAAGCTATTTAAAAAATCACTCGCGGCTAATGTTAATTCACGGCTCCCGTAACACAGAGAACAGTGATTCATTGAAACTCATTCATAAAAAAAAGTCATTGATAGAAAAAAAAAAAAAAAAAAAAAATGAAAAAAAAAAAAAAAGCGTAGGGGTCCCCCCAAATTCAATAACCAGGCCCTTCAGGTCTGGGATGGATATTAAGGGGAACCCCAGCCAAAAAAAAAAAAAAAATGGCGTAGGGTCCCCCTCAAAATCCATACCAGACCCTTGAGGTCTGGTATGGATTTTAAGGGGAACCCTAGCCAAAAAAAATGGCGTGGGGTCCCCCTCAAAATCCATACCAGACCCTTATCCGAGCACGCAACCTGGCAGGCCGCAGGAAAAGAGGGGGGACGAGAGCGGCCCCCCCTCTCGCCTGAACCGTACCAGGCCACATGCCCTCAACATTGGGAGGATGCTTTGGGGGTCTAAGACCCCTAAAGCACCTTGTCCCCATGTTGATGAGGACAAGGGCCTCTTCCCCACAACCCTGGCCGGTGGTTGTGGGGGTCTGCGGGTGGGGGGCTTATCGGAATCTGGAAGCCCCCTTTAACAAGGGGACCCCCAGATCCCGCCCCCCCCCTGTGTGAAATGGTAAGGGGGTACAAAAGTACCCCTACCATTTCACCAAAAAAGTGGCAAAAATGGTAAAAATGACAGGAGACAGTCTTTGACAATTCCTTTATTAAAATCTTCTTTCTTCTTTCTTCATCCTTCGGATTCTTCTTCTTCTCCTTCCATCTTCTTCTTCCATTTTCTTCTTCCTCCGATCCGCTTCTTCTTGCGCTGGTCTTCTCGTCCTTCTCGTCCGGCATCTTCTTCCGTCCGGGCGTCGGTGTCGGTGCCTTCATGGGCCGCTCCGCGCAATGGGAGGCTCCCGCTGTGTGAGGCTCCGCTCCATCTGACAGGTCTTTTAAAACGGAGGGCACCTGGTGACCCCGCCCCCCTCTGACGTCATGGGGAAAGCCATCATGGAATTCCCCATGACGTCCCTGTGCGTCAGAGGGGGCGGGGTCACCAGGTGCCCTCCATTATAAAAGACCTGTCAGACGGAGCGGAGCCTCACACAGCGGGAGCCTCCCATTGCGCGGAGCGGCCCAAGAAGAGACAGAGACACCGACGCCGACGCCGACGGAAGAAGATGCCGGACGAGAAGGACGAGAAGACCAGCGCAAGAAGAAGCGGATCGGAGGAAGAAGAAAATGGAAGAAGAAGATGGAAGAAGATGAAGGAAGGAGAAGATGAAGAAACCGAAGGATGAAGAAAGAAGAAAGAAGATTTTAATAAAGGAATTGTCAAAGACTGTCTCCTGTCATTTTTACATTTTTGCCACTTTTTTGGTGAAATGGTAGGGGTACTTTTGTACCCCCTTACCATTTCACACAGGGGGGGGCCGGGATCTGGGGGTCCCCTTGTTAAAGGGGGCTTCCAGATTCCGATAAGCCCCCCGCCCGCAGACCCCCACAACCACCGGCCAGGGTTGTGGGGAAGAGGCCCTTGTCCTCATCAACATGGGGACAAGGTGCTTTAGGGGTCTTAGACCCCCAAAGCATCCTCCCAATGTTGAGGGCATGTGGCCTGGTACGGTTCAGGCGAGAGGGGGGGCCGCTCTCGTCCCCCCCTCTTTTCCTGCGGCCTGCCAGGTTGCGTGCTCGGATAAGGGTCTGGTATGGATTTTGAGGGGGACCCCACGCCATTTTTTTTGGCTAGGGTTCCCCTTAAAATCCATACCAGACCTCAAGGGTCTGGTATGGATTTTGAGGGGGACCCTACGCCATTTTTTTTTGGCTCGGGTTCCCCTTAATATCCATCCCAGACCTGAAGGGCCTGGTTATTGAATTTGGGGGGACCCCTACGCTTTTTTTTTTGTTTTTTTTTTTTTTTTGTTTTTTATTAATGAATGACAGCTCTCTGTGTTACAGGAGCCATCAATTCATTAGCCGCGAGTGATTTAAATAGCTTTCTTCCTGCAAAAATGACACTTTTTTGCAGGGAAAGTTCTAAGCACAGGAAACCTGCCCTCCTTCACAGGCCACCTATAGACACCCCCCAGATGTGATACTGCAATGCTGTTCTAACAGCATGCACACACATATCCCCAGAAATAAAGCACATATTGTTGTCAGCAGTCAGCAGCACACTGACACTGTCTGAAACATAATATGCGAGGCCGCCGGCGCGGCGGCCTCTTATACCGTGGGGCGTGTACTAAAGCCCCTGAGCTATAATTGGCTACAGGCATCCTGCCTGTAGCCAATTATGGCTCTCCTCGCTGCCGGCGCTGTGATTGGCCAAGCATGCGGGGTCACAGTGCATGCTTGGCCAATCATCAGCCAGCATTGCACTGCGCGGGCCGCAATGCATTGCGGGGCCGCTCGCATCACACGAATTTGATGCGAGCGGCCCCAATAGTTCTGGGCTCGCCGAGCGAGCGAACACCCGGTGCTCGATTCGAACATGGGTTCGAATCGAACACCGGGCTCATCCTTAGTCAGCATCATACAACCCACTTCTTCTGAGTTCAGGCTCTCATTGACCAACCCCAGCCTTACAAAGCTTACATTAAAATAATGTAGATATTTGATGTATTAACCACATGCCGACCGGGCCATAGCCGAAAGACGGCTACAGCGAGGCCGGCTTATTCTGGAAGGGCGTCCATGGACGTCCTCACAGAATCGCCCCCCCCCCCCCCCCCCCTGGGGCGCTCACCCGGGAATTTCCGTGACTATCGGGTCCTCTGTACCCGGGGCTTCACGGAATGTGGTAAAAGGCAATCACAGAGGCCCTTTACCACGTGATCGCTCCGTCCAGTGACGGAGCGATCACTTGTCAACAAACCGGAGCTTGTCCGGTGCAGCTCCTCCGCAGAGGAGGGAGCCGGGTGCAGCAGCGCTGTGGGCTGTCTCTGGAGTGCCCACAGCGCTGATCTGTGCCCATCCATGCTACATACCTGGCTCATCCATGCTCCATATGTGCCCATCCATGCTCCACATGTACTGAAAACATGCCTCATATGTGCCCATCCATGCTCCATATGTGCCCATCTATACTCCATCCATCCCTGGCTCATCCGTGCTCATCCATCCCTGGCTCATCCATGCTCCATCCATCCCTGGCTCATCCGTGCTCCATCCCTTGCTTATCCATGCTCCATCCATCCCTGGCTCATCCGTGCTCCATCCATCCCTGGCTCATCCGTGCTCCATCCATCCCTGGCTCATCCGTGCTCCATCCATCCCTGGCTCATCCGTGCTCCATCCATCCCTGGCTCATCCGTGCTCCATCCATCCGTGCTCATCCGTGCTCCATCCATCCCTGGCTCATCCATGCTCCATCCATTCCTGGCTCGTCCATGCTCCATCCATCCCTGGCTCGTCCATGCTCCATCCATCCCTGGCTCATCCGTGCTCCATCCATCCCTGGCTCATCCGTGCTCCATCCATCCCTGGCTCATCCGTGCTCCATCCATCCCTGGCTCATCCGTGCTCCATCCATCCCTGGCTCATCCGTGCTCCATCCATCCCTGGCTCATCCGTGCTCCATCCATCCGTGCTCATCCGTGCTCCATCCATCCCTGGCTCATCCATGCTCCATCCATTCCTGGCTCGTCCATGCTCCATCCATCCCTGGCTCGTCCATGCTCCATCCATCCCTGGCTCGTCCATGCTCCATCCATTCCTGGCTCGTCCATGCTCTATCCATTCCTGGCTCGTCCATGCTCTATCCATTCCTGGCTCGTCCATGCTCTATCCATTCCTGGCTCGTCCATGCTCTATCCATTCCTGGCTCGTCCATGCTCTATCCATTCCTGGCTCGTCCATGCTCTATCCATTCCTGGCTCGTCCATGCTCTATCCATTCCTGGCTCGTCCATGCTCTATCCATTCCTGGCTCGTCCATGCTCTATCCATTCCTGGCTCGTCCATGCTCTATCCATTCCTGGCTCGTCCATGCTCTATCCATTCCTGGCTCGTCCATGCTCTATCCATTCCTGGCTCGTCCATGCTCTATCCATTCCTGGCTCGTCCATGCTCCATTCATCCCTGGCTCATCCATGCTCCATCCATCCGATCTCATCCATGCTCCATCCATCCCTGGCTCATCTGTGCGCCATCCGTGCTCATCCATGCTCTATCCCTGGCTCATCTATGCTCCATCCATCCCTGGCTCATCCGTGCTCCATCCCTTGCTTATCCATGCTCCATCCATCCCTGGCTCATCTGTGCTCCATCCATCCCTGGCTCATCCATGCTCTATCCATCCCTGGCTCATCCATGCTCTATCCATCCCTGGCTCATCCATGCTCTATCCATCCCTGGCTCATCCATGCTCTATCCATCCCTGGCTCATCCATGCTCTATCCATCCCTGGCTCATCCATGCTCCATCCATCCCTGGCTCATCCATGCTCCATCCATCCCTGGCTCATCCATGCTCCATCCATCCCTGGCTCATCCATGCTCCATCCATCCCTGGCTCATCTGTGCACCATCCGTGCTCATCCATGCTCTATCCCTGGCTCATCTATGTTTATCCATGCTCCATCCGTGCTCATCCATGCCCATCCATGTTCATCCATGCCTCATCTGTGCTCATCCTTGCCACAGCCATGCCACATCAGTGCTCATCAGTGCCACATCCATGCCACATCAGTTCTCATCCATGCCGCATCCTTGAGACTACAGTGCCCATCAGTAAATCACAAAAATTGAATAGGTAGTCAAATTAGATTTGAAATGCATGTCCCTGATGGTGCTCCCTGCATGTTGGGCCTATGTATGTGGCCAGGCTGTGGAAAAGTCTCCCACATGTGGTATCGACATACTCAGGAGGAGTAGCAAAATATATATTGGGGTGTAATTTTTGCTATGTACATGCTATGTGTTAGAAATATCTTAAATGGACAACTTTCTGTACAAAAAAAAAAAAATTTCCTTTCCATGTTTTCCAAAAACGTATTGTGATATTGGGGTGTTTAGCTCAAGTGGATAGATGCGTCTTGGTGCAGTTAGTCCACATCAGACAGACATTTATGTTTAAGGGCCTGGTAGCCCACATTTATTAAAAGGGAAAAAAAAACAAAAGTCCATGCAGGAATCCCATGCAGGGGTCTAAGCTTCAATTAAATACGCAAAATCCAAATGAAAATGCTAGCCCACCTGGCTACTCTTCAGCAGTACTGCTGCTATAGGTACTTGCCCCTCAAACGAGCTGCTTGGATGCACACAGTCTTAGGCTCCTTGGTCGCACACAGCTTCAGGCCCTTCAATGCACGCAGCTTTGGGCTCCTTGGACGCACACAGCTTCAAGCCCTTCAACGCACACAGCTTTGAACTTCTTAATGCACACAGCTTCTGGCTCCTTGGACGCACACAGCTTTGAAGCCTTTCAATTCACACAGCTTTGAGCTTCTTAATGCACACAGCATCTATCCTCACACAGAGACACTCAGTAGCAGCCACTGCTCCAATTCCACCTTCCTTTCATTCCCCCTTCTGCTCTCACCAGCCCCTCGTTATATGGGCTGTGTGCACCTGGGCACACACCCTGCTGGCTGTTCACAAGACCCGGACACAGGGTTAGAGATCAAATCCCAACCAAGACTCTGAAGGATCTCCAAACTACAGAGCCCCTTTCAGAAATACCAAGATCCATGGAAAACTGACAGAGCAGTTTTCTGTTTCAAATCTACGCTCTGTAGCTCTGCAATCCACCGATATGCAGACTCTGTGTCCACTTTAACCCCATTTTCATAGGGACAGAGCCTCGCTCTGCCACATACCCCCCCCCCCCCCTCTTGTTTCGATCCGGAGGGAGAAACATCTGCACCCATCATAGCGGTTGGGACACTTCTGTGCTGGCCATCAGCCATGTAGGCTCAACCCTTTTTTCGGGTGTGCTTCCAGGTACATCCCACCTTGGATCTTAACAGGGTCCTATAATTCTGCATACTCTGCCTTCCCTCTCTTCTCTTGGGGTCCCTGAGCATACTCTCCTCTCTTGGGGGAACTTTACCTTCCCTGATCCTACCTTTCAGCTAATGGAAGTCAGTTTTATCTTTCACCACTGGTCTTTCAGGTTCAAAAACCTCTCTCTGGTTACCCACGGCAACCACATCACTTTTAAGAGCACCAAACATTAGCAGATCATACATTTCAATGACACCCTGTCGAACACAATCCGTGCCATCTATCTCAGTAGTTGTTAGAACCAGACCCGAGGAGGGACAAAACACAGGCAAGTGATTACACCCCACGGGTCCATAGCACAGCTTCACCTCACCTGTTGTCCAACACTCCATGGGTAGCTGATCTAAGAAATCACACTGATCCAAGCACAAACTACTTCTTTCGGATGTACACATTACATTGTTGCAGCAACCAACATTAGCACTTTCCTTTACAGTGTCTCCAGGTACTTTAAGTTGTACCTCTTTCCTAATGATAGAAAGCATCTCTGCTAGTGATGCATCTATTCTGGGCAATTCCTTCTCTTAAGGTTTAGCTAGTGAGACAGTATCCACGCCCTCTATTGACCAATGCTCAGCCGCACCTTGGACCACACCAGCAGAGATGTTTATAGTCACTACACCAGCCGGAGAGACCTTTGATGTCTCCAACAGTTCTCCTGGGTGCCTTCCATACCACTCAGTAACTGGGAGCACTCTCTCAGAGAACCTCAAGACTATTTGCCACACTGTTAATAAGCATTGGTCCCACCAATACCATTCTTGATCAAGGCTTCCCAAGGCTTCCCAGCACACCACCTGGCTCCACTTATTGGTACTACGCAGCACCACCTGGTCCGACTGCGTTGGAGACACCCAAGTGTACAGTGAGTGCGTTTTTACCAACTCCAGCATTTCAAGTAAGGTCTCTGTCAGCTCTAAACATCCCATGTCTAAATACCAGACCTTTCTAGGGACTTTTCTCCCATCCAACACATGGAGGGGCTCATCCACTGCAGTTTGAGAAGTTGAGACATTTGAAGAGACCTCCACCTTCTTGGAGGAACCCATCATCACCGCCTGTTTCTCCCCTGGAGCGCTATCAGACACATGTCTCACACTTATCCCTTCTGCACCAGTGTCAGTGAGCCACTGCAGGTCATTACAAGTCACATTGTCACCTTGACACTTGAGCTGTTGGGCTGTGGACAACCCATCTGCTATGCCAGCATCCTGAACAATTCCTTCAGACTGGAGGGCATTAATCTTTGCAGAGGCAAACGTGTCCTTGAGCACCAGCCGATCTGCAATCCCTCCATTGGGCATAGCAGGTGTTATGTACACAACATTATTTAGTATTGCGATTGCATTCTCATACCAATTATCCCAGTCTATTGTGGTTCCATCACCTACTCTAGAAGGCCCCACAGGAACCTGGGATTCACTAGTCAAAACATCACCTGTGTCATTTCTATACATATCCCCTTGGGATGACACATCATCTGACAAGGCAGGCTGTAATATATGTGTAGCGCCGGGCTCCTGACAAGCACGCGCTATGTGTTTTATAAATGTAATGTTCCTAAAACCACAGTTGGGTTTCAGGGTTAATTGTTCTAAATTATGGTTTCAGTGCCAGTCTGGCTGGATTGCAATGTATTCTGCTTGACCATAGGTGTCGTTGTCACCTCTGGCAGGGACTAGAACGCAGTTTGGCTGGACGCATTGGGTGCCAATCTCTCTCGGAACAAACCAGTGGGAGTGTCGTCTCACTGAGCATTCTGGGAGAGGGTACTTAAGGTACTGAGAACACCTGCTTCTGGGTTCCGGTCCAGAAGATCTTTCTGTCTGTTTGGTCCTGGTCCTCCTGACCAGCCCTCAGGGGCCCTCATGGCCTGGGGTGCGGATCCATCCAATTCAGAGTCTCTGGGCTGGCTAGCCTGAGGCACAGTAACTGGAAGGAGGATTCTAAGGTGGTCCGGTGCCGTCTCGTCTTTGGAGAGGCCCAGCAACTGAGAGAGCAACCAGGGGAGGACTCTTCGGGAGAGGGCCATGCACAAGGCTGGTTTCTCAGCAAGAGCCTGGAAGCTAAGTTGAAGGACACAAGGTGAATCCACACTCGTGCGGTATCGCCGGGTCGGCTACAAGATACTGGTACCGTATGAGGGTTCTCTAAGTCTGTGGCAGAGACTTTATTCTTCAGTTACAACCAAGTCTGGCATAGACTTTATTCTTCAGTTACAACCAAGTCTGTGGCAGAGACTTTATTCTATTTGAACACTCTATCGGCTGCTAGGCCCAGTGAGAGGAGGTTTATCCGATAGCTGTGAGAATCCAGTTGTGAGTGGCTATTCTCTGGATTTACATGTTGAGAGACTTTCAGTTTGAGCAGTTCCAAGAGTACCTGAACTTTTCACCTAAACCCTCTATCCCTATTGAGAGACTGAGTTTTTGAAAATAAAAATCCCAAAGCGGATCCAGTGTCAGTTTCTGCAAATTCTTTGGGCCATCTACCTCGGGAAACCCCTAGACATCTAAAAGGTCAAGAAGGTAACGGTAAGCCCAAATTAAACCAGCAGCTCTTTCGGGGGTTAGTGCTACATATGCTTTTGCCCTACCTGCTCTAGGGGCGCTACTGACACACACAGCTTTGCACTTTCAGATTTTGCAGGCTGAATTAACCCCTTGAAAACTGGGTTACACTTAGGGTTGTGGGGCTGCGCCCACACACTCTCACTGTGTGACTCAGTCTTCCTTTGTTTCACCAGAGTAGCACCACAGCTATCCTGGAAAACCTCTGGCTCCAACACATGGATACCCCATGAGACTTCCATGCACAATCCTGCGCTTCTGGTTGTCATGGGAGATATCCTACTCCCTTCATTGGTAGCAAACACATTTCCAACATTTTCAGACATGAAATTAAAGGAAATGCATTTTTCAATGTCATTATCACCAATACCATCACATTTGCCAACAGTAACGCATTTGTCAGCATAACCATCAGAATTTTCATTATGTGTAGACATAACTGCTACTTTTGTGGATTGTCTATTACCCACCACAGCCTGTGAGCCTCTCCTCACAGCACCCTCTATCTTTAAAGGAGAACTCTTTCCTCCTTGGGCAGCTCCATAGCTGACCTGGGAAACTCTCCGCTCCATCACTGCAAGCCAGTGGCGGCCCGTCCATTGGGGGCGCCCGGGCGCCGCCCCCCCCCCCCCCCTCCTTGCAGTTAAAAAAAAAAAATAATAAATAAAAAAAAAAAGTTAAAAAAATAAAAAAATTATCGGGCGCCGGGCATCTGAATTACAGTGGGGGGGGGGGTATTGCTGGAAGCGCCCCTATTAGAGCTGTAAGCTCTAATAGGGGACCCTATTAGAGCGGTGTGCTCTAATAGGCTTCCCTAAGTGTAAACAGCGGGCGCACGGCTGTGCGTTGGCTGATTACACAGTATTGTGTTAGAGAAGCGAATACATCGCTTCCCTAACACAGACCCGCCTCTCAGCCAATCAGGTTGCCAGGTCTGTTACCTGTAACCTGATTGGCTGAAGTCACAGGCGCTGTGATTGGACGCTAGGCGTCCAATCATAGCAAAAGACAGGCGCGGGAGAAGAAGACCTCGGACGGACGATAGCAGAAGACAGGAGGAGCGTGGGAGAAGAAGACCTCGGACGATGAGACACCGCTCGCCGCCTGACGCCGTCACCAGCTGCACATCGAGACAAGGTAAGTGCAGAGGGCAGGCAGGGGGCACAGTGGCAGCACTTGGAGGGGCACTTAAAGGGGCACTCTGGCAGCACTTAAAGGGGCACTCTGGCAGCACTTGGAGGGGCACTCTGGCAGCACTTGGAGGGGCACTCTGGCAGCACTTAAAGGGGCACTCTGGCAGCACTTGGAGGGGCACTCTGTCAGCACTTGAAGGGGCACTCTGGCAGCACTTGAAGGGGCACTCTGGCAGCGTTTGAGGGGCACAGTGGCAGCGTTTGATGGGCACAGTGGCAGCGTTTGATGGGCACAGTGGCAGCATTTGATGGGCACAGTGGCAGCGTTTGATGGGCACAGTGGCAGCATTTGGGCACAGTGGCAGCGTTTGATGGGCACAGTGGCAGCATTTAATGGGCACAGTGGCAGCGTTTGATGGCACAGTGAGGCTGTTTGTTTGCGCCCCCCCAAAAATTTTGAGCACCAGCCGCCACTGCTGCAAGCTCCTCTGAAGTTTCCCTGGTCAACTCTGCAGCACCTGTCACTAGGTTCAGTCCCACAAACTGAAACAGTCTTACCATTTTCAGTGGCTGGCATGATAGCCTTCACTTGAGTGCGCTATCTCTCAGCTGCATCCATACCAGCTACTTCCTCTGTGTGGCTACAGGACGACACTGCAGCCTTTCCAGACTCTTCAGGAGTGTTCCAGAACCTCATCAACATCAGCAGACAGACTCCTTGGATCCCCGGCATTCCTGTTGGCCTGGACGTTGCTTCCACAAACGACCATATTCCACCTTTCCACACGCTGTTGTCCACCTGGCTTCCTGTTGCCAGGGGCAACCTCTTTCACTTCACCTTTTAACTGGGGGTGACATGATTAATTTACCCCAGGTCACAGAGATTTCACACTTGGACGAATTCTCTGGCGTGGCTGGGGCATGTGGTGAAATACCCTCTAGCCATAAAACCCTTTCCTTGCTTCAGCAAGGATTGCTTCCTTTTTCTGTTTTGACCGCCCCATCCTTGCTGTCTTACACACAGCAACTTGCAACACACTTCACAGCAGAGAGAAAAAAAAATGATTCTCCTTTCACAGGTACACAACCTGCATGCAATATTGTCCTTCAAACTTCTGTGCAATGCTGTTCGCCTGGCTGCCACACACAGCTAGCAGTAGTTCCTGATGCAACTCACCATGGAGCAAGGACCCAGATTCCACCGTCTACATGCCCGCATTCTCCGCCACTTGTGATATTGGGGTGTCTAGCTCAAGTGGATAGATGCATTTTGGTGCAGTGAGTCCACATCAGACAGGCATTTATGTTTAAGGGCCTGGTAGCCCACGTTTATTAAAAGGGAAAAAGAAAAAGTCCATGCAGGAATCCCACGCAGGGGTCTAAGCTTCAATTAAATACACAAAATCCAAATGAAAATGCTAGCCCACCTGGCTACTCTTCAGCAGTACTGCTGCTATAGGTACTTGCTCAAACGAGCTGCTTGGATGCACACAGTCTTAGGCTCCTTGGTCGCACACAGATTCAAGCCCTTCGAAGCACACAGCTTTGGGCTCCTTGGACGCACACAGCTTCAAGCCCTTCAACGCACACAGTTTTGAACTTCTTAATGCACACAGCTTCTGGCTCCTTGGACGCACACAGCTTTGAAGCCCTTCAGTGCACACAGCTTTGAGCTTCTTAATACACACAGCATCTATCCTCACACAGAGACACTCAGTAGCAGCCACTGCTCCAATTCCACCTCCCTTCCTTTCCCCCTTCTGCTCTCACCAGCCCCTCGTTATATGGGCTGTGTGCACCTGGGCACACACCCTGCTGGCTGTCCACAAGACCCAGACACAGGGTTGGAGATCCAGTCCCACCCAAGACTCTGAAGGATCTCCAAACTACAGAACCCCTTTCAGAAATAGCAAGATCCATAGAAAACTGCCAGAGCAGTTTTCTCTGTTTCAAATCTATGCTCTGTAGCTCTGCAATCCACCGATATGCAGACTCTGTGTCCACTTTAACCCCATTTTCATAGGGACAGAGCCTCACTCTGCCACAGTATGGAAAAAAATGACATGTTCAAAAGACTCATTATGCCTTATAGAATATATGTTGGGGTGTTTACTTTCCAAAATGGGGACATTTTGTGGACGTTTCCATTGTCCTGGTGCTCCAGGGCCTTCAAAAGTGTAATGCCCCGTACACACGGTCAGATATTCCAGTGGAAAAAGTCAGATCGGATTATGTTGTCGGAAAATCCGATCGTGTGTGGGCTCTAGCAGGATCTAAAATTTTCCGACAACAAAATCCGATCTGACTTTTTCCGATCGTGCGTAGAGAATTCCGATGCACAAAGTGCCACGCATGCGCAGAAGAAATTTGGAGACGAAAGCTATTGGCTACTGGCCTCTACATAGTCCCGTCGTACGTTTTGTACGTCACCTAGTTCGGAACGATCGGATTTACTGACAACTTTGTCCGACCGTGTGTGTGCAACACAAGTTTCGGACAAAATCCGTCGGAAAAAATCTGACGGATTTTGTGGTCGGAATGTCCAACCGTGTGTATGGGGCATTAGAGGTAGTCAAAAAATGAAATGTGTAATTTATGTCCCTAGAACGCCTGACGTTGCTCCCTGCATGTTGGGCCTCTGTATGTGGCCAGGCTGTGTAAAAGTCTCACACGTGTGGTATCGCCATACTCAGGAGGAGTAGTAGAATGTGTTTTGGGGTATAATTTGTGGTATGCATATGCTGTGTGAGAGAAATAACCTGTTAATATGACAATTCTGTGGAAAAAATTTAAAATAAAAATTCATGTTGCAAAGAATTGTGGGAAAAAATTACAACTTCAAAAAACTCACAATGCCTCCTTGGATACCTTGGATTGTCTACTTTCCAAAAGGGGTAATTTGGGCGGTATTTGTACTTTCCTAGCTTGTCAGGTGAGATCAATTTTCAGTGATTGGCACCATAGCTTGTAGACTCTATAACTTTCACAAAGACCAAATAATATACACTGATTTGGTTATTTTTACCAAAGATATGTGTCAGTATAAATTTTGACCAAAATTTATGAAGAAAAGTGACTAATTTGCTAAATTTTAAAACCGAAACAAAGAAAAATGCTTTTTTTTACAAATGTTTCGGTCTTTTTTTATTTATAGCGCAAAATAATTAAAACCCAGTGGTGATCAAATACCACCAAAATAATGCTCTATTTGTGTGAAAAAAGGACACAAAATTCATATGAGTAGCATGTTGCCTGACTGAGTAATTGTCATTCAAAATGTGAGCGGACTGAAAGCAAAAATTGGTCTGGTTAGGAAGGGGGTTTAAGTGCCCAGTGGTCAAGTGGTTAAAGGAGATATATGGGGTTAATAAAAAACAATATCCATACTCACCTTCATGCTGCAGCATCAGTCTGATGTTGCCGCTATCCCCCACTGGCTTATATCTTGAGAACTGAGCAATCACAGGACCGCTAATCACTCAGCACTCAGTCTCCTCAAAGCTGGGAGCAGGGACTCTGCTCTGCCCCTCTAGTGCTCACTGGGCTGCTGAGGGGGTGGGCGCAGCTGGTTTCGAGTCTCAGCCACATGCTGAGAACCAGAGCCAGCTGTCAAGTTGGCAGCTGGGTAGATCCCGACAATATGATTGGAATCCTTCCAGAGCCTGAAGCGGCTCTGTGACATCAGCTGACAGCGGGCTTTAGCTCGCTATAAGCTTACAGAGAAGAGAAGTATGGGCAAGAAAGCTTTGGCAACGCTTCTCTTTAACCACTATAGACCCGCGCTATAGCCAAATGACGGCTACAGCGCGGATCTAATGTGCCGGGACTACGTCTATTGACGTCGTCCCGGCAACGAGCTGCCTGCGCGCCCCCTGAAGGGCGCGCGCGGCGCGTTCTGTGATCCGCGAGTCTGTGAGACTCGCTGGATCAAAGATCCGAATAAGGGGTCTATCCCGACCCCTTACCACGTGATCAGCTGTCAGCCAATGACAGCTGATCATGTGATATTAACCGAGCCGGTAATCGGCTTTTTTTCCTGCTCGCGCTGACAGCGCGAGGAGAAAAAAAAAAAGCCGATCACCGGCGGCAGTGAGAGGGACATCAGTCCCTCTCACTGCAATATGCCCAGGGTGTCCACATTTGCTAATTAAAGTGCCCCCAGTGCCATCTGTCAGTGCCCCCAGTGCCATATGTCAGTGCCCACAGTGCCAGTGCTGCACATCAGTGTCACCTACCAGTGCTCATCAGTGTCCCCTACCAGTGCCCAGTGCCACCTATCAGTGCCCATCAGTGCCACCTATCAGTGCCCATTAGTGCCATCTATCAGTGCCACCTATCAGTGCCATCTATCAGTGCCCATCAGTGTCATCTATCAGTGCCATCCATCAGTGCCCATCCGTGCCACCCATCCGTGCCACCCATCCGTGCCACCCATCAGTGCCCATCAGTGCCATCTTTGCTGTGCCCATCAGTACCGACTTTTCTGTCCCCACCAGTGCAGCCTATCAGTGCCCACCAGTGCCGCCTATAAGTGGTCACCAGTGCCGCCTATCAGTGCCCACCAGTGCCGCTTAGTCAGCGCATATCAATGAAGCAGAAAAATTACCTGTTTGCTAAATTTTATAACAAACTATTAAACATGATTTTTTTTTTTTTTTTAATTTTCCATCTTTTTTTATTTGTTTAGCAAAAAATAAAAACCCCAGCTGTGATTAAATACCACCAAAAGAAAGCTCTATTTGTGGGGAAAAAATGGTAAAAATTTCATTTGGGTACAGTGTTGTATGACCGCGCAATTGTCATTCCAAGTGCGTCAGCGCCGAAAGCTGAAAATTGGTCTGGTCACGAGGGGGGTTTAAGTGCAAAGTAATCAGGTGGTTAAAGAATGCAGAGCTGAATTTATTTTTGCCTTTTACATCTGCCTAACATTCAGCTTGCTCTACGTGTGCTTTTCTAGAGACCTTTTTTTAAGAGCTTAGTAAATTGACACACTAATATACGAGACCTTACAGGTATGCCAGCCATACTCATGGTGATTTTCAAGGAAGTGCTTTCAATCAGATTCTGATCACAGAAATAAATGGAGCAAGGCAGCAACACTTTATATATTTATATGTATGGCAGGTCTGCTGGTTTATTACTTTGACCCAATCAAATGTTTTTGACCTTCGAAAACTGGTTTAAATAACTAAAATATTGTCCTGTAGAAAACCAGCATTACACGGCTATTGTGTGACTTTTCTGGAAACATTTCAGCTAAAATTACAGTTTGTATGGAACTGAACAATCCAAAGCAGCCTGCCACCCACAGGTGTAAATATTTTCTCATGTACATGTGTGTTAGCCCTCTGAAGGGTGATCCGTGGTGAATCGCTGTTTGACAGGTATAAAAAGGCTTTATGTGGCCTCCTTACCCCTTGTTTTAACCCTTAAAAGCCTGTATTACTGCACAACACCACGACCTGCATTCAGTTGAATGGGTCTTGTCCAGCGGGTGGTATAATTTTTACCTGCTGCCTTTGCAGCTTCAGGAGTTGCAGTTGGGGAGGAAGAAATGTGCCTCAAACGCATGTTTTTACGCCCTCCCCGAACACAATGTGTAAACGAGGCCTCAAAATTAGAAGTGGAAATTGATTGAACCCAGTTAAAAGGCATTTACAATTGATTTCCTTGGCAATTGTACGGTCACTTATAATTAGTAAACAAGTAAAAATATGCGGATAGTTCTTTTCAATGGGGACATTTTTTTGAATGAAAGCTGATGGAAAGTTTACAAAATGTATGCTAGCACACTGATCATTGACTAGATCAAGACCCCTAAAGCTGGCCATACATGTAACAATTCAGTCAACGACACAATTTACCACACACACTGACCACCAGAACACGGTCATTAGAGAAGACCAAACTGGGCAATAAATTGACAGCTTCAAAACAAAATTAAAATATAGTGCAAGGGTCTGCCTGATTGCATACAAATTGAAACTCTTATGCCGTGTACACAAGACCGGACTTTTAGACGGACTGAATTCTGTCAGGTTTTTCAAAGGAGTTTCGACGGACTTCCGCCGAATCGGACTTGTCTACACACAATCACACCAAAGTCCGACGGATTCAACCGTGATGACGTATGACCTGACTAGAATAAGGAAGTTCATAGCCAGTAGCCAATAGCTGCCCTAGCGTCAGTTTTCGTCTGTCGGACTAGCATACAGACTAACTTATTTTTCGAATAGACTCGAGTCCGTTGGAAAGATTTGAAACATGTTCTAAATCTAAAGTCCATCTGATTTTCGACAGAAAAGGTCCGCTGAAGCCCACACACGGTCGAATTGTCCGACGGATTCGTTCTGTCGGACCAGTTTGGTCGAAAAGGCCAGTTGTGTGCATGCGGCATTAAAGTTTGACATCATATTATATGGTTTCGGTAAATCTGAAGACAAAAATGTGCAGAAAATCTAATAGTGTGTATGGGGTATAAGCAGGGCCATCTTTAATATTGATTGGACCCTGGGCAAACATTTTATTGCCCCCCCCCCCCCCCCAGCTAGACTCAAAATGAGTTTATTGCAGCAGATCAGGTAGCGATTGTGATTGGCTGCTAGAGGTTACAGCACATTACTGCTCATTAATTGGTTTCTAGAGGTTACTGCAAATCATTAGTGCTCACTGATTGGTTGCTAGAGGTTACAAAACATTACTGCTCATTAATTGGGTTCTAGAGGTTACTGCAAATCATTATTGCTCATTGATTGGTTGCTAGAGTGCAGGGGGTGAGGGGTGGGTGCAGAGTGCAGGGGGTGAGGTGGTAGCAGAGTGCAGGGGGGAGGGGTGGGTGCAGAATGCAGGGGTAAGGTGGGTGCAGAGTGTAGGGGTGAGGGGTGGGTGCAGAGTGCAGGTGGTGAAGTGGGTGCAGGGGGTGAGGGGTGGGTGCAGAGTGCAGGGGGTGAGGTGGGTGCAGAGTGCAGGGGGTGAGGTGGGTGCAGAGTGCAGGGGGTGAGGGGTGGGTGCAGAGTGCAGGGGGTGAGGGGTGGGTGAAGAGTGCAGGTGGTGAGGTGGGTGCAGAGTGCAGGGGGTGAGAGGTGGGTCCAGAGTGCAGGTGGGTGCAGAGTGCAGGGGGTGAGGGGTGGGTGCCGAGTGCAGGTGGTGAGGTGGGTGCAGAGTGCAGGGGGTGAGGGGTGGGTGCAGAGTGCAGGGATGCATGGCTCTCCTCCCCTCCAGATTCCAGTGCAGAGCTCCACACTCCACTCTCCCCCCAAGTACAAGGTAAAACTTTCCTCCCTCAAAGCCCCCCCCCCCCCCCCCGCCATTCCAGTACAGAGTTTTCCTCTGTCCCAGTTGCTACTCACAGCATGTTTTCCAGTCCTTCGATGTCCGTGCAGTTTGAGGCAGCTTTCCCCGTGCAGATTCCTCGAACCCTTCCTCCTCTGGTCTCCTAGAGCGTGTGTGTACCAGAATTATCAGATCGGCCGCCGGGAGAGGAGCGCTGTCACTTGGAAAAACAGAAGCAGTGCTTCTGTTTTTCCAAGTGACATTAGCAAGTAGCTAACATGCAACCAGCACCTGAGGTGGCCGAACTCTGGCGGACAGTGCGGGGCTCAAAAGGTGGGCAGCGCAGGGCCCCCAACAATGACAGGGCACTGGGCAGCTGCGTTAAAGACGGCCCTGGGTATAAGACACCTTTCAAATTGGGGCTACGGCCACGTTCACGGTAAAGCTCTGCTTGTTTTAGCGTCGCTTTACTGCTGTTTAAGTGGCGTTTTTCGGACGCTAACAGGGTGCTTTTAACCCCAAAGAAGAGGTTAAAAACTCCCGTGTTTCGGCGCTTCCGAATCGCTTTTCAGACGCTTTTGGAAGTTTTGGGAGTGCTAAATACAGTGCTCCCAACCTGCCCCAAAGATGCTGCTTGCAGGACTTTTCGGAACGTCCCGCAAGCACACCACCCGAGTGTGAAAAGTCACACTTGAATGAATAGGAGACGGTTTTTAGGAGCTTAGCAGAGGCTATTTTCAGCGCTAAAGCGCCTGAAAACCACCCCTTTATTGGTATAAAAATACAGCATAGGAAACACAAGTGACAGCTTTCTAACGCGTTTCACCCTCACTGGTGCTTAATCATAGCTCCCCAATGCACTGTACAGTAGAGTGCAATGTACAATGGACCACAATGCTCCACAATGCACATACTTAGTGTGTTTTTGGGTGCTCTGAGTTTTTCATACTTTTGAAACCGTGGTGGTGCGTTATAATGAGTGAGCTGTCTTAACACAATTCCTGTACATGAATGCACCTCAATGGGTTATATTAGTGTGAATGGGCCCTTAAAGAGGAACTGCAGTCTGCTAACATAATTTGTAATAAAAACATCTTTTGGTGTTTTGGTGGCAACCATTTTAACTGTGGGCAGCTGAAGCTGCTGCCTGTTCACTTCCTGGATTTACACAGACACACAGAGGCACACCTCCAGCTCTGCAGCTCTCATCACTTGTGACTCATCCCCCCTCCCTTCCTGGCAAACTCTCACCAGATTGGGAGAGAGAGCTGTGTATGATGTCATAAGCCTAGGCTTTTTACCAGACAAGAAACAGGAAGTGGGCTATATAAGGTAATTACTGGCAGAAAAAGAGGTTTTACTATCCAAAGTTAAAACAACAAGGGCAGAAGATTTAATAGATGGAAAGTTGAAAAAATTACTGAAGTTCTGCTTTAAACAAGAAAATAGAAGCTTAAAGTTTAACTAAAGGCAAAACTTTTATTTATTTTTTAGGATCGTTTTGGATAGAGTGGAGAGAGATTAGAACAACTGTTGGGTTTTTAGTGTTGTCTGTGGCCCCATGTGCATTTGCAGTGCATTTCCAAAACGCATGGCAAAGTGCATATTTTTTTGTCCAGAAATATGCAGATGTGAATGGAATCTCATTGTTCTTGTGTAAACACAGCAATTTCCCTTTCAGGCCCCAATCACACCTAACATAGTGGAACCATATGTTTTTTGGATCCTTTTTTACCGCTACATGCATAGCACAGCCTATTGATTTCAATGGGCTGCCCTACATCCAGAAAGGTAGCTCATGGGACATTTTGGCGGGTTGCAGTTTGCACATTTTTTACTGTGCGTTTTGCTGCGTTTCACACTCGTTTTTTCACATGGAAAAAATGTGTGTTTGCTTCCGTGTTTGGGGTGCCATCATTAACAATTAATGGCACTGAAAGCACTACTAGTTTTTTTTAGGTGTGTAAAGGTGGACAATTTTTTTGTACAATTTCCACATGCATCACCAGAGAGTTTAGCATGCGGCCTAGGCCCATCTGGAGAGACGCTGGGGAGGCCATGCAAACATAGCAGCTGTGGCAGACTACATTGACAAGCCAGGCAAATGCAAGCTTGGAGAGAACCTGGGGATGCCGTGCAAAAATAGGGTGCAGGGTGTATGTGCTAATTAGGTCCACTTGTGAACTTCCTCCTGTGTCTTACTGGTTTTCACATCCCAAATCTACATGTCCAGAAGTACCGTAATTACGTTTTCTATGAAACACACCAAGGGCTAAGGTAAGGCCTTGCTCTAAAAATCAAAGAAAGCTTTTATTTTTCTGCAACCGAGGTACATTAATGGTATAATGGTGCATAGTGGAGCTGGAATTTAGAAAAAAGAAAAAGGCGAACTTAGCCTTTAACCACCTGCCAACCGACTTCCGCATATATACTGCGGAAAATCAACTGGGCTGCGCAAACCGACATACCTGTACATCAGTCTGTGAATGTGGTACTGCGAGCACCTGCGGGTCTGGCGGACTTGATGTCCGCCTGCCACCCGCGATCGCAGTGAAGAGAGGCAGAACGGGGATCGGCCTATGTAAAGAAGGCGGATCCCTGTTCTGACAGGGGAGGAGAGAGAGATTAGCTGTTCTTAGTGATCAGGAACAGCAGTCTCTCTCTACTCCCAGTCAGTTCGTCCCCCTGCCTGTTATGCCTGGTACACACAATGAGATTATCGGACGAATGATCGTCTTTTTTTTTTTTTTGCATGCTAATCTCAGATCGAACCTGAAGAGTTTACTAAAGTCACGAAAATTCTCGTACGACAGACTAAAAATTCGGAAGTGATGTAATGTGTTGTAGTGTATTTGTATTGCATTTTCGAATGACAACTTTACTGATTAAACGAAAATCGTAAGATCTGGCATTGTGTGAAAAATGTGTGCATGTCCGATGAAATTCTATCATATAGACTGTCTTGATCGGCTCTCGAAAGCTCTTTACTAACGATCAGATTATCGTACGATCATCTGTATTTTTCGTACGATTTTCTGATCGTGTGTACGGGGCTTTAGAAACACCTTCCTAGGGAACACTTAACCCCTTGATCGCCCCCTAGTGTTAACCTCTTTCCTGCCAGTGTCATTTATACATTGATCAGTGCATTTTTATTGCACTGATCACTGTATTGGTGTCACTGGTCACCAAAAAGTGTCACTTAGGGTCAGATTTGTCCGCCGCAATGTCGCAGTCCTTCTAAAAATCGCTGATCGCTGCCATTACTAGTAAAAACAATAAACATAATAAAAAGTCCCTAAATCTTTCCCCTTTTTTGTAGACGCGATAACTTTTGTGCAAACCAATCAATATACGCTTATTGCGATTTTTTTTAATCAAAAATATGCAGAAGAATACATATTGGCCTAAACTGATGACTAAATTAGTTTTCTTATATATTTTTTTTGGATATGTATTATAGCAGAAAGTAAAAAATATTGTTTTTTTTTTTCAAAATTGTCAGTCTTTTTTTGTTTAAAGCGCAAAAAATAAAAATCGCAGAGGTGATCAAATACCACCAAAAGAAAGCTCTATTTGTGGGAATTTTAGGACATAAATTTTATTTGGGTACAGTATTGCACGACTACGCAATTGTCAGTTAAAGCGATGCAGTGCCGTATCACACTAAATGGCCTGTTCATTAAGAGGGTAAATCCTTCTGGGGCTGAAGTGCTTAACCACTATCTGACCGCCCGCCGTCAAATGACGGCGGAGCGGTGCAGCTATTGTGGCGGGCCGCCGTCATATGACGGCGCTCGCTTTTTGGCCACTAGGGGGCGCGCGCGCACCGCGGGAGGCGCGCGCGCGTGCCCGCCGCATAGCTGGGGACCCGATGCGCGTGCCCGGCGGTCGCGATGACCGCCAGGCACCCGCGATTGCCCGGTAAGTGAGCAGGACGTGGATCTGTGTATGTAAACACACCGATCCACGTCCTGTCAGAGGAGAGGAGACCGATGGTGTGTCCCTTGTACATAGGGACACCGATCGGTCCCCTCCCCCAGTCAGTCCCCTCCCCCCACAGTTAGAATCACTCATATAGGGTACATTTTAACCCCTGCAGCGCCCCCTAGTGTTAACCCCTTCCCTGACAGTCACATTTATACAGTAATCAATGCATTTTTATAGCACGGATCGCTGTATAAATGTGAATGGTCCCAAAAATGTGTCAAAAGTGTCCGATATGTCCGCCGCAATGTCGCAGTCATGATAAAAATCGCAGATCGCCGCCATTACTAGTAAAAAAAAAATAATAATAAAAATGCTATAAATCCATCCCCTATTTTGAAGACGCTATAACTTTTGCGCAAACCAATCAATATACGCTTATTGCGATTTTTTTTTTTACCAAAAATATGTAGAAGAATACGTATCAGCCTAAACTGAGGAAAAAATTTAAAAAAAAAAAAAAAATTGGATATTAAATTATAATAAAAAGTAAAAAAATATTATTTTTTTTCAAACTTGTCCCTCTTCTTTTGTTTATAGCGCAAGAAATAAAAACCGCAGAGGTGATCAAATACCACCAAAATAAAGCTCTATTTGTGGGGAAAAAATGATAAAAAATTTATTTGGGTACAGCGTTGCATGACCGCGCAATTGTCATTCAAAATGCGACAGCGCTGAAAGCTGAAAAATGGCTTGGTCAGGAAGGGGGTGTTCGTGCCTGGTAGGCAAGTGGTTAAAGTGATGTCCACTGGGCACCCGCGATTGCCCAGTAACTGAGCAGGACCATGGATCTGTGTATGTAAACACCTGTCAGAGGAGAGGAGACTGATGTACATAGGGACACCGATCGGTCACCTCCCCCAGTCAGTCCCCTCCCCCCACAGTTAGAATCACTCCCAGGACACACATTTAACCCCTCGATCACCCCCTAGTGTTAACCTACCCTGCCAGTCACATTTACACAGTAATCAATGCTTTTTTTATACCACCGATCGCTGTATAAATGTGAATGGTCCCAAAAATGCGTCAAAAGTGTCAGATATGTCCGCCGCAATATCGCAGTCACAATAAAAATCGCAGATCGCCGCCAATACTAGTAAAAAAAAAATGCTATAAATCCATCCCTTTTTTGTAGACACTATAACTATTGCGCAAACCAATCAATTTACGCTTATTGCGATTTGTTTTTTAACAAAAATATGCAGAAGAATACATATCGGCCTAAACTGAGAAAAAAATATGTTTAAAAAAATAAAAAATAAAAATGGATATTTATTATAGCAAAAAGTAAACAATATTGTGTTTTTTCAAACTTGTCCCTCTTCTTTTGTTTATAGCATCAGTGCCGCCTCATCAGTGCCCATCAGTGAAGGAGAAGAATTACCTGTTTAAAAAATTTTATAACAAACTATGAAAAAGTTAATTTTTTTTCTAAATTTTCGGTTTTATTTGTTTATTTAGCAAAAAAAAAAAAAACCCAGTGCTGATTAAATACGACCAAAAGAAAATGGAAAATTGTATACTCACCTTTCCATAATTTTCCTTTCCTGACGCACCCCATGGCAGCACACACATTGGGTTGTGACTCCGCCTCCACAACCTGATAGGACTGGTTAGCTATAAGATTCGAAGAGGAGTCCCCTGCTGCATTCTCAGTAACTATTACCTTAGAGGGGTGGGTTCTGTGTGCTGCCATGGGGTGCGTCAGGAAAGGAAAATTACGGAAAGGTGAGTATACAATTTTCCATTTTCCTGACGCACCATGGCAGCACACACATTGGGAAATAACTCGCTACATGGGTGGGTGCTTGCAAAAAAGGATTTATTAACTCAAGTACAAGGTATGGATGTGTTCATTTGGATGATTGACTTTCCGAACTCGGCTGTGGTTAACTGAGCCGGGTCTATTCGGTAGTGAGCCATGAAGGTGGTTTTTGAGGTCCAGGTTGCTGCCCTGCAGATAGTCTCTGGAGAAACTTTACAATATGCTGCCCAGGAGGTCGCTACTGCTCTCGTCGAGTGGGCTCTCAATCCTTCTGGTATCGGGAGAAGTTGAATGGAGTATGCCTTCTTTATGATTTTTACTAACCAGGATGCTATCGTTCTTGAGGATGCTGCCTGGCCTCTTTTTGTGCCCTGTGGTATGATCAGGAGGCGCTCCGTTTTCCTAAATGTGTGGGTAATCTCCAGATAGGCAGAGATGGCCGACTTAACGTCCAAGGGGTGAGGGTTCCCCTCACTGCTAAGTAGTACTGGAAGGCTAATTTCTGATCCAAAATGGAAGGTAGATGCCACCTTGGGCACAAATTGATCCGATGGTCTGAGGATGACTCTGTCTGGGTAAAGAATTAGGTGTGGTTCTTTAATTAAAAGTGCCTGTAATTCCGAGACCCTCTTGGCTGACGTTATAGCTAGTAAAAATGATAATTTTAGAGTTAGGTTCCAAAGGGATACTGAATTCAAAGGAAAGAAAGGTTCTTTTGAGAGTGCTTCCAATACGATTGGCAGATCCCAGGTCGGGAAGATTGGTTTTCTGGGAGGCTTGAAGTTCAAGCATGCTTTCTGGAATTGGACTACTAGAGGGTTTGAAGCCCATTTGACTCCTGTCATTGCGGACAGGGCAGAGACTTGGACCTTTAAGGTGCTAGAGCTTAGCCCCTTTTCTAGGCCTAGTTGCAGGAACTCAAGGACATGAGACACTGAAGGGGATGTTGGGTCCCAGGATTGTTGGTGAGAAAAGGTGGAGAATTTTTCCCAGATTTTGTTGTATATGTCGTTGGTTGATTTTTTCCTGGCTTGCTGAAGTGTGGATACTACTCTAAGCGAGCACCCTTGATCCAACAACCTTTCCCTCTCAATTTCCATGCCGTCAGATGAAGGCGTTCTGGGGATGGATGTAAGAATTGACCCTGCGATAGTAGGTCTGGGAACAGAGGCAGCGGAAGTGGCTCTTCGGTGTTGAGTTGCAGCACAGTCGCGAACCAAGGCCTCCTCGGCCAGAACGGCAATACTGCCACCACTGTGGATGTCGAGCTCCTCAATCTGGCCAGGAACCTGGCTATTAGGGGAACTGGCGGGAATATGTATCCTAACTGGAAATCCCAAGGGTGATGTAGGCAGTCGATCCCTGTTGCTGTTGGGTATGCTGTTCTTGCTAGAAAATGGGAGCACTTGCTGTTCTCTGGCGTTGCTGCTAGGTCTAAGTCTGGCGTTCCCCATCGACGTGTAAGCAGAGCGAAGGCCCGGTGACTCAGGGACCATTCGTTGTTTGATACAAACACACGACTCAGGTCGTCCGCAAGTTGGTTGTGTGCCGCTGGTACATATATTGCCTTTAGATCCGCCAGATGGACCTGTGCCCATTCGAGTATGGGCCGGACCTCCTGCATGAGCGTATTGCTTCGGGTGCCTCCCTGTCTGTGGACGTAGTTCACTGCTACTGTGTTGTCCATTCGTAGAAGAACACTTTTCCCTGTGAGGAGATGTGCAAAGGTTCGCAGGGCTTGCCATGTGGCCCTGAGCTCTAGGACGTTTGAGACTGTGCCCTGCGGTCGGAAGGCCCAACGGCCTTGTGCCCCTTGGTGTTGATAGTGTGCTCCCCACCCATGGAGGCTGGCATCCGTTGTTACTATTTCTGGGAGTGGGGGTACAATATGACGGCAACGTGTCAAGTTGGAGGCTTGGGTCCACCACCGCGCAGAGTTCTTCACTGCTTGCGTAATCACTATTCGCTGGTTCATCGAATGTCCATTCCATTGTTTCAGGAACGAATTCTGGAGGGTCCTCGAATTCCACTGAGCCCACTGGATCATTAGGAAGGTGGATGACATCGACCCTAGAATACTCAGGCATGATCTCGCGGATAAGTGATCTGCCGCCAGAAGCCTGTTTACTTTGCAGATGAGCGGGAGTAGCTTCTCTTGAGGAAGGCCCACTGTGTTGGAACTGGTATCTAGTTCTGCTCCTAGAAAAATCATTCTTTGTGTTGGTACCAAGCTGCTTTTCTTCCAGTTTATTAGCCAACCGAACTGCTGGAGGGTGGAGATTAGCATGAATCGATGTTGCATAAGTGTTTCCCGACTGTCTGCTAGGAGAATGATGTCGTCTAAGTAGTGTAGGGCTCTGAGTCCCTTCTCCCTTAGGTGTGCTATGACTGGAAGTAATACCTTTGTGAAGGTTCTTGGCGCCGTTGAAATCCCGAATGGGAAACTTTGAAATTGAAAATGCTGTTTGCCGATAGCGAAACGCAGGTATTTTTGGAAGGTCTTGTGCACTGGTATGTGTAAATAGGCGTCGGACAAATCGACTGACAGCATCCAGTCTCCTACCCCCATTGCCAGTAGTATGGATTGAAGACTTTCCATCTTGAAAGATTCGACTTGTATTGATCGATTGAGACGCTTTAGGTCTAACACTGGTCTCAGATCGCCCGTCTTTTTTGTGACCAGGAAAAGAGGCGAGTAGAAGCCTACCCCCTTCTGTTCCCTTGGAACTTCTATGATTGCCTGCTTTTGTAGCAGTTCCGTAATGTACTTGACTAGAAGACTGCGTTTCTGAGTTGAAGATGGAAGTCTGGTAAACCTGTAGTAGTTTCGGGGAGGATTGTGTTTGAACCTCCACCTGTGGCCCTCTTGAATGGTAGTAATCGTCCAATGGTCTTGAATATGATCCATCCATACTTGAGCGAATAGCCTCAGCCTCGCCCCCACTATTGCGGGCTGGGCGGGCGTGGCATCAAAAGGACTTCGGTTGATCCCCAGGGGTCGTACCCTTAGCCTTCTGTAACCTGACAAAAGATGGCTGTGTGCTTCTCCAATTCCGCTTGAACTCTTTGCCCGGTTTATATGATCTTGCGTCCCGGTATCTTTCAGGTAAATGGCGTCTGAAAGGGGGGTTCTTCTGCTTGGGCCTCCTATCCGACGGAATAAGGCCCGATTTTCCTCCTGTGACTTTGGATATTGCTGCGTCCAGTTTGGGGCCGAACAGGTTGACGCCGTCGTAGGGAATCCTACACCAGCTGGACTTAGAGGTTGTGTCTGCCACCCAGGGTTTTAGCCATAGTGCTCTACGTGCGGTCACGGAGGCCAACATTGCCCTTGCTGAGGACCTAATCACGTCAACTGCTGCTTCTGCAACGAATTCCCCCGCCAAGTTGAGCTCCTGCAGGGCGGATAAAAATTTTTCTTGATCTGCCGCTTCCGTCAGTAGCTTCTCTATATTGGCGGTCCAGCAGGAGATAGCTCTGCCTACTGCTGCCAAAGTGACCGCTGGCCTGCAAGCTCCTCCCGCCGCTGAATATGCCTTTTTGAGGTCAAGATCTATCTTGCGATCCATTACATCTTTAAATGTCACCGCGTCTTCTATTGGCAGGGTTACGTGGCGTGCTAGCCGCATGAGCGAAGAGTCTACCACTGGGGCCAGGATGAGGGGGTTAACCGTTGGTTCCCTCAGAGGGTAAAGCTTGCTTAGTCTATTGTTCAGCCCTGGCTTCTTATCCGGTTTCTGCCATTCGTCTCTTATGAGTTCGTCGAGCTCCTCGATAAACGGGAATGTTTCCGGATCCTTCTTGAGGTTTGGAAAATATTTTCTTAATTTTGGAGGGGATTCCGTCTGTTCCTCCCATCCAATCGCCTCCTTCACTGACTTCGCGAATGGCTCTATTAGCGCAAAGTCAAAGGCTGTGGGTGGTAGTATTTCATCTTCCTCTGGTGAGTCTTCCTGGTCTTGCTGGGAATAGGAGGTAGAGGCTGAATTGGAAGGTACAACCGGGTCATAGGCTGCTACCTGCATGATCGACTCCTTCACCGATTCCCTTATTATATTCGATGCCTCTCTTGCATCGGATTCCTTATCACGTGTTGCCTCTTCTAAACAGGCTTGGCACGCTAATTTGCCCGGTAGGGCTTGAGCTCCACACACCCAGCATGTGTTGGGCGCCGGACGTGTATGCCCTCCCTCGTGATGTGGGTGGGCGGAAGACGAGCTTCTGTGGTGGTGAGAGGATCTTGAACGGCTCCTATGGGAGCGGGAATGTCTTGAGGGGGAGCGCTCTTTCCTTTTAGAGTGTGATGACCCCGATGACCTGCCAGAACTGCCAGAAAGAAAAAGAAAGGCTTTAGTGGCAATGCTCTCTTTTCTCCTCTTCTTACTTACCTAGCCAGGTGCCCCCTTACCTTGTGGTTCGTGGCTGGTCTACTGAAGCAGCGGCCTCCATAGGAGAGTGTAAAGTGTACCTGAGAGGGGGGGGGGGGGGAGAAGGAAGAAAGAAAAAAAATTTTTTTTTTTTTTTTTTTGGGTGTCATTGCAGAGTATGAGCAGCAGGTGCTGGTATAGTAAGAAGAAGTCATTTGGGGCTTACCAGAGACTAGGGCAGCGGGGATTTTGGCAGGGCAGCGTTTAGCAGCAAACAAATCCAGGATGGAGAGTGTTATTTTGCAGCCTGCATCTGAAAAAAAAAGGCTCAGACCGCCTTTTAAATCTGCCGCCGTCGCGGGGGTGATGACGTCACCGCCGCGCATGCGCAATAGCGTTCTGCGGCGCTCGGCGCCATTTTGGAAGCTGGCAAACATAGGAATAGTGCCTATGTCACTTCCTGGGCACTTGTGAGAGCATTGTACGGCCACCATGATGGGGGAGGTGAGCCGGCCGAGGAACTACAAGGCTCAGCGTGGCCGAGGAAGGGGGGTGAGGCGCAGGTAACAAATAGACAACTAAGTTGAAAAAAGAAAAGGAAGAATAGGAGGGCCGCTGCATAACGTTTAAAACCTGTTTAAGGCTTGTCAGGCATTTTCCATGTTTTATAGCCCCTGAGACCACCAGAGTGGGGCTTCCCTTCGTTTAGCTCATTTAGAGACTGTACAGATAGGGCTTCCAGCTAGGAGAGGCTGAACCTAGTGGGGCGAAGCGGTAAGGGAGGTCCATGCTTTTTGTTCTAACCGATCCTTCTGGTCAAAACGATCGTCCTATTCAGGTGAGGAAAAAAAGGAGAATGCAGCAGGGGACTCCTCTTCGAATCTTATAGCTAACCAGTCCTATCAGGTTGTGGAGGCGGAGTCACAACCCAATGTGTGTGCTGCCATGGTGCGTCAGGAAAAGCTCTATTTTTGTGGGAAAAAAATGATAAAAAATTCATTTGTGTACAGCGTTGCATGACCGCGCAATTGTCATTCAAAGTACGAGTATTGAGGTGGTTAATAGTAGTTTGCTTTGACAATTTGCAGGACTCAAATGTGGTTAAAATGGCAATAAAATTGCTCATGTTTCTGGCCAACATGCACATTGAAAAATGAGGCCTCATTTCCTAAAGGCACCAGCCTGCTTTTACAGTTGGGTGTGCCCACTGGATGCAGAACGGTGGGTTCTGATGCTGTGATATGGTGTGTAGATATCACTGTGATCAGGGATTGTTATGGCCATGTCACAGTGGCTGTTTTTTTCACAGTGATCCTCTTTTTGTTTTTTATAAGCAATTTCTCACCTAGAAAATGATTTTCTATAGAATCGCTAACAGTAATTTTGCCGTGATTTGTATCTCAAGCCCTCAACAATTAAGTTTGTGCAGCGTTCCATGTCAGCAACAATTGTTCTGCATTTACTTTTCATGGCTTGGCTACAAATAGCTGAAGGACAGCATTAGCACTGAGCGCTAACATAATGATGTAGCACCTGTAGTTGTGATAAATCACATGTTAGCAACAAATCGTCAGCTATGTTGGTAGCTTCAAATCACTGTTAATCTCTGGTATTAGCAATTTGTAGCAGTGATTAAGTCTGGCATGGCCCATATGGTGGCCATACACATTCTGATAAATGTTCAATTTATTTTCTGAATTATCTCACCCGATAGGAATAATGATTCTGCAGTCAGTCAATATGCCACACACAGGGAAGTGTATTTCAATTGATGCCCTTAATCAATGCAAAACGGTTTGACCTGATCGAAACCAAGTCCAAACTGATCAGAAAGAAAGTTATATCTATTTGATTGTTTGCTGAGTTGATTGTTTTGATCTAAACGCACATTGATAATAAAATCGAAGCGTGAATGGCTACCACTTGGGGCTTTGTTGGGTCCAACCTACTGGTTCTGTGTATTATAAAAGGGACAGGGGTGCAGACCCAATCACGCAAAGAGGTTACTGAAAGTATGCGGTTGCTGCTGTCACCGTTGCATGAGTCTGTCCTGCTAGCTTGTTAATATGCTGAGACCGGAGAGCCAACTAAGGAACATCTGGCATTAGGCCTGATTCACACCTATGCATTTTTAGTGCTTTTTGCATTTTGCTGATTTGCACTACAGAACGTGTTCCATAGGAAATCATGTTAAATGGACTTTAGTGCAAATCTGCAAAATGCAAAAATCACAAAAATAAAAAAAACTTGCTTGAACCTGCAGCCCGCTCTGAAGATGCCAATCCTGGATACTACCATCATGGACTCTCCTGTGCTGGTACAGCCACAAGCCTGAGTTAGGGACAGGGTTGCCAACCTCCTGCAGCATTTTTTACTGACAAAACATGGAAAATTTACTGGCAGAGCACATTTTTTACTAGCAACCTGAGAAATTACAGAACTCCTCTTGAAAACTAACACAGTGAATATTTGAACAGTATAAACATGATATAGAAACACTGACAATACCTATAACAAAGTCATTTTCTTGATGGACACTTAAAAAGTAAACACAGCATGAAATTATCAGCCCCTGATATTTACTTTTTACAGATTTACAAACTGTCAGTAAATTTACTGGAAGTTGGCAACCTTGGTTAGGAATTGGTTTAGGGAAAGACGGTTGCCTTTGTTTGACTGTCATACCAAGTTATTCAAGTAAAGCTTTTGAAACTTTTCTTTTGCCTGGTCTGAAGTTACTCAAGGGGTGTAATGCAAGTAACCGGCATATATAATCTACAGTCCGGGTCAACTAAGCACATTGGGGTATGAAGACATCAGTGTAAGAGTTAATACAGTGTGAAGACACAGGTGGTTATCAAGGGTTTCTTTAGCAGCCTGTCTTAAGCGTGTACATGTGGCAGGTGGGATAGCCTCTCACATGAGGAGTTGTTGTCTGCCCTCTCTCCATGAGTCCAAATATAAAAAAAAGTTCCAAATAAGGTCCTGGATGATTCAAATGAAAAAATCTTCCTACTTGGATGGTGAAACTAAGTAATGTGTAATGATATCCACTCACCAGATGTTGTAGATCCTACTACCATATGACAGAAAGTATCATAAGTCCTTGTGGGGTCTCCCGATCTCCAAGGATCTTTAAACTAATCTTCCAATGTCCTTCACCTCAGGATGGGATGTGGCTCCAAACGAAATATCACCAGCAGTGCAGGAGAGAAATAAGAGAGGGTGGCCTCCTTGTAGTGTGATACCGTAAGGTCTCTTATCAAAAGCCTCAATGGCTACAAATTGCAAGTAAAACAATAAAACAATGTACAGTATAACCTTGGATTGCGAGCACAATTCGTTCCGGAAACATGCTTGTAATCCAAAGCACTTGTATATCAAAGCAAATTTCCCCATAAGAAATAATGGAATCTCAGATGATTCGTTCCGCAACCATTTATTCATGAATTCTTCAGTTTATAGTCCATATAAAAAGATTATAGTAATGTGACCAGGTTGTGTAACCGTAAAATGTCCATCCACAAACGGCAGCTTCCACAAGGGGATTAAAAGCAAAATCCAGCAGGAGCTACAGAGTATAAAAGAGAAGAGAGGCGCCTCTAAATGTAGCAATATGTTGCTAAATGTTGCACCTTTATTAAATGTAACCATATTGCTACACTTAGGGCTCTTTCACACGGGGCGAATCAGCACTGATGATGCTGATCTGCCCCGTGGATATCCGCTTGCTCAGCGGGGATCACCGGAGCGATCTCAGCTGAGCAGGAAGATGACAGGTCCGTCTCTGCACTCTGTGCAGGGACGGACCTGTCAGAGCGCCGCTCTCCCCTATGGGAGATCGGGTGACGACGGACCGTAGAGTCCGTCGTCATCCGATCCGCTCTGCAGACGGATGGAAAAATAGGGTTTTCCTCCGTCTGCAGAAACGGACCATAGCGGACACGGACGAGATCGGGTGTCAGCGGATGCTCATCCGCTGACACCCGCTATCCCATAGGGATACATGTATGTCCGTTTTTCATCCGAAAACGGAAGGATGAAAAACGGACATACGGACCGTCCGTGTGAAAAAGCCCTTAGAGGTTCCTCTCTTCTCTTTTATACTCAGTTGTGACTCGACATTACTTGTATATCAAGACATTGCTTGTATATCAAGTCAAAATGTATTTAAAAATGTTGCTTGTCTTGCAAAACGCTCTCAAACCAAGTAACTCTCAAACCAAGGTTTTACTGTATCCTCCTTTGCGAACCACCACAATAGACAGACGGGGGCGATGGAAGCCGTGAGACCCACAGCAGAGTCAGCGTGCGTTTCACCAGGATGTGACATAGCGCAACGTGCGTTCCAGACTTACGCGTTTCATCATTTAACGTGACGTCATCATTTTTTATATTTGGACCTTTCATAATTATATGTTTGTCACGGTTTATAGGTTTTTTGGTAGTTACCATCCACAGTATTCATTGTTCCTGGTCACATGGTTTATATTTATGAACATCTTCAATTTTAATACACATCATTTACATCTATTAATAATAAAAAAATCGGGGGGGATTGGCAAGCGCTGTTTGCACAATAGGTGTGTGTACGTTTACATATAATTCATTCAGTTTGAACGCCAGCTTCTATTATAATATTTGTATAGTTTAATTGGTTCTTTGGTGCGGGTGGTTTGATTTACATAGTTTAATCTCTCCATGAGCAGGTACGTCTCCCATAGCAATGGGAGCAGACCAGCACTGCAGAGGTCCTCAGCTTGAGCACAGGTACGGAAGAGGAAGGGTTAAGTGACGTGCTAAGAAACTCCCTGTTACTGAAAGTAAGGTAGCAGAGATATGCTGGACAGGCAGAAAGGATAAGTTCTCTACGTGTCCCTCCTAAATGCATCAGTGACCATGGTGGTTTATAATTACATTGAGAGAGTTCACTAGAGTAAATGTACCCCATGTGTATAGCAGTGACCCTAACCAAAGGGCCTAAAGTAGCCCAGAAGAACCCACCCTAGGGCAAGCCTCTCATGTGACCCTTGCTTGGCACACAACAAGGAGGGAAGCATAGAGAATGTGACTACCTCCCCACGATCCCTGCCCCATTACTCTCTCTTCCCAGATGCATACTTACCTGGATCTGATGGCCATTAACTCCGGGGATTGTTTAAATCCACTGCCACAAGTCTCAGGCCTTGATCATATGGGCCTCATACACACTGTCTGCTTTTGGGGCTGCTCACTGCATGTCTATCACATTAGGGTGAGTGGTGTATCCAGGCCCGGATTTACTCGCTTTGCCGCCCAAAGGCCGGGTCCTTCAATGCCGCCCCCCCACACACACACTCCACCATTCTCGTCCTTTATCGATGACTGCTACAATAGACCTCAGACTGGCCTGGCGGCGCTGTCACTGACCTCCTCTCAGGTGCACCGTGCAGGGCTCAGTCAGACGCTCCGGCTTGGTGGCTCTGGTTTTATTCTATAGTCTCCTCTCCACAGTCCACACATGTCTGTCTCTTCCCGTAACCCCCATCCCGGTGGCGCTCCCACTCTTGACCTCTTTTTAAAATCCCCTCAGAGACTGCAGACATGATAAAAGACAAGAGATGGTCAGAGCTGCGGACATACTACAGGAAGTAGACAGAGGCTACGGACATATGTTAGTGCGGGGGCCGCCCCGTACCACTGCGGTGGCCTTGTGGGAAATCCGGCCCTGGGTGTACTGCTACTGCACCCTAATAGACTTCAATGGGCTGCCTGCACGCAACACCTGGAGTCTAGAGACTCTGAAAACAAATAGAGGCCTCAGTGCCCATGTGATCAAGGCCTTACTGTCCTGGCTGCACCTGCATATGTCTCAGGGCCAGAGAGGAAGGGATATGGTAGGAGATAGAAAGCCTCATAGAAGTCAGGGTATAAAGAGTCCACAAGTATGCATTTGTAGGGGTAGTAGGCTAGTTCAGGGAGAAAGGGGCAAAATGTTCTTGGCTAATATGCTAGGGATTGTCAAACAAATGGCATGGGGGGCTGGGCACTGCCCTGGGCGAACATGTAGTAGACCAAAAAAAAATAAAATTCCATTTGTCAGGGACAAGTCATTTTATTAATGCTTAAAGAGAAACATAAAAAATGCAAACAATTTACAGTAAATAACATGCCTGGGGGATGCCCCAAACGTGCCTGTGAAGTGGCGTACTTGTATGATGGTATACAACCTACTGCAGCAACAGTAACATTTATAAAGAAGAAAAATGCACTTGTCAAAAATGGTGTGTTTTTATGTATACCTTTCACTTATTAAATTATATTAGGGGGGTGCCTGGGTGCCCCCCATATTGTTAAAGGGGGCTTCCAGATTCCAATAAGCCCCCTGTCAAGCAGACCCCCCACAACCACTGGGTTGGGGTTATGAGGAGGAGGCACTTGTCCCCATCAACATAGCCCCCCCCCCCCCATGTTGAGGGCATGGTCTGGTATGGTTCAGGGATAGGGAAGGAGGGGGGCAAGTTTACTCCCTTCCTTTCCTGGCCTCCCAAGCTTTATGCTCGGGTAGGGATCTGATTTAGATTTTGGGAGACGGGACCCTTGATTTCTATGTTGGGTTCCCCCTTAAACTCCATACTGGACTCTAATGGGTCCCTCTTTAAATTCTTACTATCTAACTATCCCCAGCCACCGTGTTTTTATGGCTACAAGGGTGGCTACCAGTGAGAATTGCCCACTCTATGATCGCAAGATCGGTGCCCTATACAAATCAATGGCTGCCGCCAACGCTGTTCACATGTGACCGCTCATCTGAGTGGCTACATTCCATTAGACTAGGGGTTGTCAACTTGCAAGTTAAAGGGGCCCTCAAATGTGGCCCCTAATGTCTCCAAAGGGCAGCATATAAAAATGTATTACATATAATTCTACGGAAAATTCTCACAGATTGATGACCATTCAATGATAATGGTAAACAGGACAAATAGAGAGGGGGAATCTACCTAACGGGGGCACAGACAGCAAAAAAAACTGACAGGTGTTCTAATCCCTCTCCACTCTGTCCAAAACGAACAAATAAAAGTTTTGCCTTTAGTTATAATTTAACCACTTGCCGACCAAGCTATAGCCGAATGATGGCTACAGCATGGCTGGTTAGTTCTAGGACGCCATCATATGACGGCTTCCTGTGAACACGCCCGCTGCAGGCCGCGGGCGGCGTGTTCTGTGATCGCAGTGTCTGGAGGACAGTGCTGATCACAGACTGAGGTAAAGAGACAATCAGCGGCTCTTTACCACATGTAAACAGAAGTTGGCTATCAGTACTCCATTCCTCACGCTGACAGCATGAGGAGAGGAGAAGAGAGCCGATAATCGGCTTCTCTAAGGCTGGGGTCACACCATCATGCGGCTCTCAGCTGGGGTCCGGCGCATCCTGGTTCACCGTTTCAGGTCTGATTTCAGCCTGAATTTTTGGCTGAATTCAGACTTGAAACAGACCCAAAAATGCACAGGGCTCCTGGGCAAATTCGCACCGGAGCCACAGCAGAGATATGTGAACCGGCTTCATAGAGAGTCGATCAAAATCTCCGGCTATTGCGAATTGGATGTGGTGAACCCTGCATCCAATTCGCAATAGTGTGAACCCAGTCTGCTTTCACACTGAAAGCGCCGGCCGTTAGCGGTAAAGCGCCGGTTTTCGGCCGCTAGGGGTGCTTTTAACCCCAAAGAAGTCTTTTCAGGCGCTTCGGAAGAACTGTCCATTCATTGCAATGGGCAGGGGCATTATGGGAGCGATGTATACAGCGCTCCCAAACCGCTCCAAAGATGCTGCTTGCAGGACTTTTTCTAATGTCCCGCAAGCGCATCGCCCGGGTGTGAAAGCACTCATTGCAGAGAATGGGAGGCAGTTTTCAGGTGCTTTACAGGAGCTATTTCTAGCGCTAAACTGCCTCAGTGTGAAAGGGGTCTACAAAGGGACATGTACACTAATAATAAGGGCACTGATTATCAGTGCAGTCCCAACAGTACCCACCAGTGCTGCCAATCAGTGCCCATGAGTGGCTCCTCATCAGTGTCGCCTACCAGTGCCAATCAGTGCCACCCATCAGCACCACCTATCAGTGCCCACCAGTGCTGGCAATCTGTGCCCATCAGTGCCTTCTCATCAGTGTCTCCTATCAGGGCTGCTTACCAGTGCCCATCAGTGCCACCTATCAATGTCCATCAGTGCTGCCTACCAGTCCCCATTAGTGCCACCGTCCTCATCAGTGCCCACCAGTGCCGCCTCATCAGTGCAGACTATCAGTGTACATCAATGCTCATCAGTGCCACCTCATCAGTGCCGCCTCATCAGTGGCCATCAGTGAAAAAGAAAAATTACCCGTTTGCTAAATTTTATAACAAACTTTTGTTTTTTTCAAAATTTTTGGTTTTATTTGTTTATTTAGCAAAAAAATGAAAAACCCAGTGCTGATTAAATACGACCAAAAGAAAAGGTCTATTTTTGTGGGGAAAAAAATATAAAAATGTAGTTTGGGTACAGTGCTGCATTACCGCGCAATTGTCATTCAAAGTGCGACAGAGCTGAAAGCTAAAAATTGGCCTGGGCGGGAAGGGTGTTAAAGTGACTGGTAGGCAAGTAGTATGGGACCCTTTACAAATCAGTGCTCCTTCTACTGACTGCAGGGTCCCAAGGGCCAAACCTCAAACACCAAATAACCACAGGTTGGGCACCAGGGCGTTATACGCTCTGAATGCAGACATTTTGCACCCAGGGACAGCGCCGCACCCTGATGAGTCCTTCTGAATGAGCCCCGGGCACCCCCAGCCTCAAAATCCCCCCCCTGGAATTTTAAAGTAACCCACAAGACAAAAGTGGCAAACACGCCATAAGCCAAGGCGCAGCCGCTGAATACGTATTCCGACCTCCCAGCGCCGCACACCCTGAATAGCATGAAACAGGCCCTACAAATGATTTTTTTTCCTTTTTTAAACTTGGCGGTGGCGGGGGAAGTCACTGACGGGCACACAAATAAGGTCAGGCTGGTGACATGGCCACACAAGGGGACAGGTAACCATATCCTCCCTGGCTATAAATAGGCAGGCTGTAGGTGACAGGTAGAGTGACAGCTGGGAGGTCACCCCACTAGGCCTCGCATTAACCCGTTCAGTACCAGGCTGGAGGGGGGGCAGCAGCAGGCCTTTGGCAGAGCACGGGTTAATGTGAATCAGCCTTTGTGAAGGGTTTGCTAACCTCCCCCCTCCTCCTCCTCCTTCTCTCTCCTCCTCCTCCTCCCCCTCCTCACTCCCTCCCTCCCTCTCCCCCCTTCCCAGCCTGAGAACAGCTCTCTCCCTGCATAGGGACCGGGCTGGGGAGGCAGAGGGAGCACAGACAGGCCGGGGATCGGGGGCCCACACCCCAAGGACTATGACTGATACAGGTAAGAGAGGGGGGATCGGCGATCAGAGCAGATCTGGGGGTGTGTGTGTGTGATCGCATGTACACCCCGGATTGCCCAGTGCTGGGATCACACACAGACATCATGGTGTGCACATCACAGACATGGCATGGAGCAGATCGGTGTCATGCATGCAGTGTTGTGGTTGTGTGACTCTGTAATTATGTGTGTCTACATAGCAATGCCAGGGGTTCCACGTGTGTCAGCACCCCTAGGGAGGTGTCAGGGGGGGCCCTGGGCCATTGGGGTATAAAGTTATGTCTGATGATCTGGGATGGATGGATGGGAGGGCATTGCTTAGATTGGAGCAGACAGGGCAGCAGGCCTGGAGGCAGAAGGATCATGTATGGGGCACTTAAAGTGATCCTGCCAGGGGAGAAACATGGGAGCTGCCATTGCTGACTTGGATTTAAAGGTGCAGGATCTGCCACGCTGAGCCATGACCTAGAATTGGAACAAGCATGCAACCAGTGAAGTCTGACCTCAGGTTAGTAACAGGAGCCGCACACTGAACAACAATGGCAGCTATCGGGTTTCAGCCCCCCGCTTTAAGGGCCACATTACTTTTGTTGCATTAGGACAACCGTCCCTTTTAAATGGGATGCCTAACGCACAAAGGTACATGCGCTATTTTTTATATTTTGTTTGGTAAAGCGACACACTGCACAGTAGTGGTATGTCGTATGTTGTGGTGTACTGTACACTGCAGGGCGTTGGGGGCACCACATCACGCCAACAAATTTATAGTGGAACTTTATGGCATAAATTTAAAATGGGTGAACAGGCAGGATTTTTGATGCAGAAGAGACATGCTATGTTTCGTACCTGCCTGTCCGCCCATGTACAGTGGACTGCGCACCTCATTGTTCAAATTCGGCATTGCCGAGCTGACCGAACGCCTGCACATGCGCGGGAGTGATGTCATCTCAGCCCCACCAATGAAAGCAGCCAGCGGTCGATACCCAGAAGCTGGCCGCCCAAAGATGTCAGCGGCTGGCGGGGAGCTCCGGGATGCCGCATAGCTGGACTGAAGGTGAATATAGTCCTGCTTTAGTCTGGGGTCACACTATTGCGATGCGGCAACCAGCGCATTTCCAGTGCCAGTTCCCGCATCGCATCTCCCTCGCAGGCAGTTCACACTGCCTTCTGCGAACTGTTGCGGGTGTCAATACAATGTTGATTACACCCCCAGATCGGATCGCAGTGCGAACTGTTAATTCGGACAGGAATCGGATCGCATGGGTGTGAACACCCATGCGATCCAATTCCAGCGTGGGGGAAAAAAGGTTCCTGTAGCATTTTTGTGCGAATGCAATGCTAGTTCAGCCATACAAACTGTATGGCTGAATTCGCATAGCACAGACATCGCATGTGATCTGCACAGCAATGCGGTGCATATCTTTTGGAACATCTTGCATGTTCCAGCTCCTGCCTCCTTTCCTCCAGAACCTCCACTCCCTGTGACATTGGGTGGGGGATCTTATCCCCGCACTCGCTGTCGCAATTTAAAAACAGCACAGCCGTGCGGGGCTCCATCCACACAGCTGCGCCATTCGTTCACAGAGTTTTGTGAATGAACTACAAATACTGCCAGCCAACACAGCGGGTGCCTTGTAGCTCTCAATGAACTGCAAGGGCACCGGTGAGCTGGATCATATCAATGGGTTCCTGCCATTCAGGAACTGCCTGCCTGTATCTGAGGTAAGGGCAGACTGTGTACTGAGTCTGCAAGATACTGGCATTGCACCCACGATCTGTGGTTTGCAGGCTCCTGTGTAAAATAAATTTTAAAAAATGATGACAATTTTTTTATTTTTTTTTACCCGCAAAAAGCTTTATATTTTTTTTATAAAATGTGAGCTTATCCTTTAATGCATGTACAGAGTGTTTAACCCCTTTACAACTGCCCAACACAATGTGTGTGGTGGGAAAAGGGTGGACTTTAACGCCCACATGCCACATGTATGCGTTGCTGGGCAGCTGATGTTTTTGTGCTGTCAGCACAAAGACCAAGCTGACCGGCCTGGGGTGCAGGTCGGTAGGCAGCAGGTGGGCCCTACATTGTACTTGATGTCTGCGAAGCGTCAGGGAATCGGTCACACAGTTTGGCGGGAGCATGCTGGAGTGAGGAATAAGTTAAGTATTAGGGTTTGTTTACATTTGTGGCTATTATTGGTGCCCCCCGCTGAAAAGAAATCTGCGGTGGAATGCTTTTCAGCGGGAGTTTGACAGGCGTTGAGGAGGCAAGATGTTTACCCCTCAAAATGACCCATTGTGCCGCAACCATGTCCATTGCATGCAGTTGCAGGACAGGAGTGGCACAGCCTCGCTCTTTTGACATCCAAAATGCCACATGAAAGCAAGGCGTCACGATATGTGTACAGCCGCTGCATTCCTCTGTTTAGGTGGGTGCTCGTGTGGGGGAGCGGGAGCTGGGCAGCAAAATCCCATGGCTCAAAAGCCTGCCTTTGCCACCTGTGTGAAGAAGCCCATACAGCACTCCTCTACCCCTAGACTTCAGCTTTGAAATTCTGCTAGTTCATATGTGTGTTGGAGGAAAATTTATGTTTTTTTTTTTTTTTTTTTTTCTTTATTTTATGCCTCAAAGCACAAAAAGGCCTATTCGTCTAAATAGAATGCTCTGCATCAGTTTGTTACAAATACAGGCTGCTAGCATTCATAAAAACGTGTGCAGAAAGGTGAGAATCTGGAGTAAAATAGCTCAGCACAGTCCACTTCACACCGGTGAACTTAGAGCAAGAATGTCCTTCTGCTGTGTGGCACAATGGAATTGTATTGGGGTTGGCTGGGTCTGCTTTCTCTGATATTCTGTTATGAGGAGATGCTGTTGGGCTGAGTCGGTCTGCTCTGATGACCAGTTGTGGGTGGAGGTTGCTGGGCTGGATCACACAATGCCTGGTCATCTTTCAAGGAGTGCAGCTCTGAGATTTGCCTGCTGGAGACTCTTGTCCAAACACGACCCTAACATCTCATTTATCCTTCCATCACTTTCTATGTACTTTAGTTAACATTTAGAAAAGACCTAGCAGGTGGGAGGACCTGAGACCTCAGGTGCTGACACCTCACCACTACAGTCCCAGGGAAATATGAGAAGACCGTCAGTCTCTGGTGCCCAAGCTGTGGCCTGAAGGCCTCATGCAGCCCTTTGGTGTTTAGCATGGATGGGGGAATCAATAGATTTCTCTCATTCAGCCCCTGAGGCCATAAGAAACCTTAGTGCAGTGTTTCTCAATGCCAGTCCTCAAGGCGCCCCAACAGGTCATGTTTTCAGGCTCTCCATTATTGTGCACAGGTGATTTGATCAGTTTCACTGCCTTCGTAAATACCACAGCTGTTTCAGCTGAGGGAAATCCTGAAAGCAAAACCTGTTGGGGTGCCTTGAGGACTGGAGTTGAGAAACACTGCCTTAGTGTATGGACAGCTTTTGGTCTTCAGTCTACGACAGTCTTCTGTAACATTGCATACAATAAGTACTATATTGCTCCCTTTTGATGACCTCAGGGGCCACATTTGAGGCTCCTTAAGCCTGGTGAACACTACTAGCAGGGCTGAACAAAAAAAATGTTGTGGCTCAGGAGCCGCTGTACTAACTATGCAATTTTCTCTCCTCCCCCCCTCCAGAACACTCCGGTCGGGACCCGATCGGCAGACCTTTTTTTGGTCAAGCCCCTTCAACAGAAGCTGAATGGCCATCTTCTGTTGGACCAACTGCAGTACACACAGGCCAAATGTCAGTCGGTTTCTATTAACCTGGACGATGGACATTTGACCCATGTGTACTAGGCTTTCAACTTTTGTAAGTTGACGACCACTGTTGTCGGTGGTTCGGCCTGCCAAGATTTACCGAATACTGACCAAGACACTAGAAGAATTTTCTTAGAAAACATTTGTTTCATGAACGTTCATTTGATTTTCTAAACGTTAGTGGGGTGAATTAAATTGGTTGTTTTAGACCGCAGTGACGAGAACATTTCTGGGAGCAGGATGGAAAGTTTTTTTTTTTTTTTTTTGGTTTTGTTTTTTTCCTTGAATGAAAGAATTTCTAGGTGTGTGTGTGGTACGTCCATTCATTCCTAAAATCGAATGTTTAAAAGGAAAGTACTGTCGAAGGTCATTGAACATACTGATGGGAATGTTCTTATGACACCTAGTGTTTGGCTAGCATAACACTGAAACTTCTGTTATGGGTGGACTGATTTTAAAGTGGAAGTAAAGCCCCCTATCGTTTTCAGCCAAGGAAGCTGCCATCTTTGCCTCTGTTTAATCTTCAACTGCCACACTGCTGCACATGTGATCCGTTATGACACCAGCCATTGGATGGTTTGACTGTTTGGTTGAGAGCACAGCCAATGTGCAGTTAGCATTCACGGCATGCCTTTTTTTTTTTTAGACTGTTAAATCGATGGGTTTACTTCCGCTTTAAAGCAGAATTAAAACCTCACATAAAAAAATAAATAAAGAAAAATACCCCCTAGGAGTATTATGCCATATTGTACTAGAATGCACAACATATTGGCACATTATGGAAGACCTACCTACCAGGCTGCGATGTTGGTACTCTTGCTTTTACAGGAGCTTCCATCTTCTCCCAGTCGCCAGGAAGGGCCATGCTGTAAATGCACGCTAAGCTGCGCATGCGCGGCTCCGTGTACACAAACGCTGACAAGCAAGGAGAAGGGTTTATAACAGAGAAGACAATAGTGTCTCTCCTGTCATAAAAATCCTACCTGTCTGTGTGTTTTTTTTTTTTTGGGGTTTTACGAGCGTGTGTGTTATGTAGGCGAAGTGCACTGTTTTGGTACAATGCATTACGTTGTTCAGTTGAACTTAAGTATAAACATTGTAACAATTTGTCAATGGAATAGACTTTGTGTGTAAGTGAAAAAAGTTTAACCACTTAAACACTAAACCTTTTTCTGACATTTGTTGGTTTCAATCATTTTTTTTTTTTTTTTTTCTAGAAAATTACTTGGAATCCCCAAACATTTATATATATATTTTTTTTTTTTTAGTAGAGACCCTAGAGAATAAAATGGTGGTTGTTGCAATATTATATGTCACACTGTATTTGCGCAAAGGTCTTTCAAATGCAATTTTTATTTAAAAAAAAAAAAAATGACTTTAATGAATTAAAAAAAAAATAACCAGTAAAGTTAGCCAATTTTTTGTATAATGTGTAAGAGATTTTACGCTGTGAGAATCTTTTTATTTTAAGCAAAAAAATTGTGATTCTCATTTTGGCCAGAATCGTGCAGCTCTAATGCACAGGTATACACAGAAGCAACAGAAGTATCATCGACCTTTACATGACTACAGCTGTATACAGCCATTTGTTTGAATGGCCAACTGTGGCTCCCCGGGCACTGGAAAGCACCAGCAATTTTACTTGTATAAGGCCAGAGCTCTGAAGTGTGTGTTTGTTTTGTACCAATAATAACTATAATGATATTTTATGTTATGACAGAATTAATATTGCTCTTGCGTGCAATTACTTCCTTAACCACTTACCCACTGGGCACTGTCATGCCACACTGTACCCATATGACATTTTTTTATCATTTTTTTTTCCCCCCCCGCACAAATAGATCTTTCTTTTGGCGGTATTTTAATTACCTCCTGGGTTTTTTTTTTTTTTTTTTTTTTTTAAACCAAGACAAAATGACCGAAAGTTTTCATAGTTTTGTTTTTTTTGTAAACAGGTTTCTCCTTCACTGATGGGCGCTGATGAGGCGGCACTGATGGGCACTGTTGAGACTGCACTGATTGTCGGGACACTGATAATTGGTGCCTTGATTATCAGTGTAGATGTCCCTTTAAACGGAACAAGGAATCCGATCCAAGGTGCTAATCCTGGCTCATCACTGTAGGCAATATCAAGAAGAGAAGAAAAGATTGATCGCACACTTGAATACAAAAGATGCTGCAGAAATTTCTTTCTTGTCACGAGCCAGACAAAATTGCAATGATGATCAGTTGACGCGTTTCACACGAAAAAGGACCGTGCTTGTTCACACAGCATCTTTTGGATTCAAGTGTGCGATCAATATTTTCTTCTCTTCTAGATGTCCCTTTAACACAAGCCGGTTATCGGCTCTCCTCTCCTCACTCTGTGTCAGCGTGAGGAAAGGAATGCCAATAACTGGCTTTTGTTTACATCGTAATCAGCTTTCATTGGACACGGCTGATCACATGGTAAAGGGCTGCTGTGATTGGTTCTTTATCCCGACTTGTGATCTGCTGCGTCCTATGGACACATCGATCAGAGTGCCCTGTCCAATCACAGGAGGACATCCATGGATGCCCTCACTGTAGCCATCTTTTGGCTATAGCGAGGGCAGGAACAGGTTAAACAGATTATTTTTGTAGAATACAAACCAACTGTCCTTTTCATTAGGTATACACGGTGAATTGTCTGTAGCAGTTCAGAGGGCATTACATCTTAATTGCAAAGACAGCTAGACAAATGTTTCTTACTGCACAGAGGGAGATATTTGATTAGCATTGTTCCTATGGTCTGACTTCAGCCATTGTATATGGGAAAAATCCCAAGTTTTCCCCAATGGGGTCACCCCTCCTACCCCAAGCCCCATAGCAGCTGCATGGGTTGCTATGACTATTGTTGTGCCACTGCTGCCTTACACAGCAGCCTGCTTATTGCCAGTGCTTGTAGTATGATTTGATCAATTGCTGCCTGCACAGTGCTGTGTTTTCAGATGCGACTTTCTGAATCCTACATTGAATTCATCACATGTGCAGATAGTGCTGTAGTTACAATATCTTAAGGTTAAAGTTACAATAATAAGGCATTGGAGGAAGATTGAGGAGTGACCAGGCAAACAATTGTTTTGGGCTGTCATGGTTTCCCATTATGATTCGTGTTCCACATTTACATACTGGAGCTCAATGGTTCTTTAAAAGCTTCAAAGAAGCTTGCTGAAAGCTCTGCAAATGTTTTGTCAAAGCTTGCTGTTCACACTGCTCTAAGGCCTCAGCTTTTATAAGAGCAGCGTGAACAGCAAGCTTTGACAAAGCATTTGCAGAGCTTTCAGCAAGCTTTTTTAGCCTGGGTTCACACTATCGCCATCTCAGAGATCGCATTTGTGAGTCGCACCAGTACCCCAGGTGCCGATTACATGCGATCTCTGAGCAATGCGAGTTTGGCCATGGCTGAAATCGCATCGGATTCGCACAGAAAATAGTGGAGGGACTTGTTTTTCCCCACACTAGAATCGGATCGCATGGGTGTTCTCACCTATGCGATCCGATTCCTGTGCGAGTTCACAGTTCGCACTGCGATCTGTGAACTAAACTGGGGGTGTCATTAACTTTGGTAATGAGACACGCAGTGGTTCACACAAGGCGGTGTGAACTGCCTGCCTAAGATGAGCGATGCGGGAACTGGCGCTGGAATTGCACTGGTTCCCGCATCGCACTAGTGTGAACCCAGGGTGAAAGCCCCATTCGGCTTCAGTTTGAAAATGTTGAGCACAGATCCTAATGGGAGTGCTAATGGCCACTTTAAACCAGCTGCTAGCAGGCTTCAGCACTTTGTGAAGTTTGTTGAATGCCTGCTGAAACCTGCTTAAAGTGGCAATCAACACTCCCATTCGAATCTATGTTCAAAATGTACAAACTGGAGTTGAATGGTGCTTTAAATGCGTCAATGAAGCTAGCTGAAAGCTTTGCAAATGCTTCGTCAAAGCTTGTTTTTAAAACTGCTCTTATACAAGCTTAAGCCTGTGTGAAACAGGTAGGTGATTGCAGTTGTCATGACCCTTCCTTGTTCTTTGTAGGTGGCCCTTCAATGGCCTAGCTTAGGCCTGGTTCATACGGGCGAGGGCTGTGTTTGCCCACACGCGGAAGCACAAGAGTTTGTGCATCCCCGTGCCCATGTACTGTCAATATGGGACGCTCGCATGCACGTGAGACATACAATCTTCCGGTATGCGTCCCATACCCTTGCTTTGCGACGGTGTTCTGTTGCTATTGAGTGCTCTCAATAGTGCATTAGCAGAGCAGCCTGTATCGACAAAGCAGCAGCTTTTCTTTAAATGCAAAGCGTTTGGAACGCAGAACAAAAGTGCAATGCATACCGGAAGATTGTATGTCTCACGTGCATGCGCAGTTTGTGAGCCCATATGGACATAACACCGGCAGTCCTATTTGTGTCAGTTGGGATGTAGTGACTCCATGGACGCAACCCCTGCTCCCAGTTTGATGGTCTGCTTTCAGGCATGCACACCCACACAGCGGTCTTATTGCTGCCTCCCAACTGACATGAATGGGTCTGCCGGCCCAGGGATGCACGGAGCACTGTGCATCCTTATGCAGGCCTGCATGACCCTCGCTTGGGCGTACACTTAAGTACGCCCATTTGAACAGGGTCTTGCATTGCTGGACTGCTGGTCCTATATTGTACAATTGCTTGGGTGAGGCCGCGACCAGAGCAAAGGAGCAGTTTTTTGTGGGGAGGAAGCCAGTGGAAGCAGAAAAAAAAAAGTGTTCCTGCTTATTTATTACCCCCTAGACCTGTGGTCTCCAAACTGTGGCCCTTTGCTTGCCTTTATCCGGCCCTTGGGACACTATTCCTCCTACTGACCCCAACAATAGGGGCATAATCCTTGCCACTGACATAAACAGAGCACTATTCCACTGACACCATTGATGGGGCATTATTCTTCCCACTTCCATCAATGATGGGGCATTATTCTTCCCACTTCCATCAATGATGGGGCATTATTCTTCTCACTTCCATCAATGATGGGGCATTATTCTTCTCACTTCCATCAATGATGGGGCATTATTCTTCTCACTTCCATCAATGATGGGGCATTATTCTTCCCACTTCCATCAATGATGGGGCATTATTCTTCTCACTTCCATCAATGATGGGGCATTATTCTTCCCACTTCCATCAATGATGGGGCATTATTCTTCCCACTTCCATCAATGATGGGGCATTATTCTTCTCACTTGCATTAATGATGGGGCCCTATTCCTCCCACAGACACCAATGATGAGGCATTATTCCTCGCACTTGCACCAATGATGGGGCACTATTGCTCCCAGTGACACCAATGATGGGGCACTATTGCTCCCAGTGACACCAATGATGGGGCACTATTGCTCCCAGTGACACCAATGATGGGGCACTATTGCTCCCAGTGACACCAATGATGGGGCACTATTGCTCCCAGTGACACCAATGATGGGGCACTATTGCTCCCAGTGACACCAATGATGGGGCACTATTGCTCCCAGTGACACCAATGATGGGGCACTATTGCTCCCAGTGACACCAATGATGGGGCACTATTGCTCCCAGTGACACCAATGATGGGGCACTATTGCTCCCAGTGACACCAATGATGGGGCACTATTCTTCCCCACTTCCGTCAATGATGGGGCACTATTCTTCTCCACTTGCAATAATGATGGGGCGCTATTCCTCCCACAGACACCAATGATGAGGCATTATTCCTCCCACAGACACCAATGATGAGGCATTATTCCTCGCACTTGCACGAATGATGGGGCACTATTGCTCCCAGTGACACCAATGATGGGGCATTATTCTTCCCCACTTCCGTCAATGATGGGGCATTATTCTTCCCTCAATGATGGGGCATTATTCTTCCCTCAATGATGGGGCATTATTCTTCTCACTTCCCTCAATGATGGGGCATTATTCTTCTCACTTCCCTCAATGATGGGGCATTATTCTTCTCACTTCCCTCAATGATGGGGCATTATTCTTCTCACTTCCCTCAATGATGGGGCATTATTCTTCCCACTTCCCTCAATGATGGGGCATTATTCTTCCCACTTCCCTCAATGATGGGGCATTATTCTTCCCACTTCCCTCAATGATGGGACATTATTCTTCTCACTTCTGTCAATGATGGGGCATTATTCTTCCCACTTCTGTCAATGACGGGGCATTATTCTTCCCACTTGCAATAATGATGGGGCGCAATCACTCCCACAGACACCAATGATGAGGCATTATTCCTCGCACTAATGATGGGGCACTGTTGCTCCCAGGGACACCAATGAAGGGGCACTGTTGCTCCCAGGGACACCAATGAAGGGGCACTGTTGCTCCCAGGGACACCAATGAAGGGGCCCTGTTGCTCCCACTAAAGATTTGGCATTGTTTACGCCCACTGACACCAGAACATTTTCTACTCTCACTGGCAACAGTGCAACCCCCCCCCCCCCCCCCCCCCCCCCCCCTACAGTCAGGACAGTAAACTGGCCCCTTGTTTAGAAAGTTTGGAGACCCTGCCCTAGACCAAACAAGCATTTAACCCTTGCTGTGCTGGCTGCACTTCAGCATTAAAGTAGAGCTGCATCAAGCCATTGAAAGTAATTGTTCTGTCTTTAGGGGCTGTACAGCCTTCATAGAGCCTTGTGTTGAGTGCATAGATTGGTTAATAGCATGGATAATGTTAATAATAGACATGTTACCGTTCGTAGCTGAAACTTGACAGTAGCTTGAAAGGGTTTTCACGCCTTTTGATGTAGTGGGAGTTGTGTGAAACCTCTCTCCCAGGAATAGAACGTGAGGGGAGTTAGTCGCTTTCCCTGAAACACCTCGGCTCAATCCTTCAGCCTTGAGCTTTAATACCTGTGTGCTTTGTGTTCTGGGGTCCAGGAGACTGCAAAGCAATAATTAAACCCAAAAACAACAATTTTAAATGTTGCAGCTTAGATGTGGTGGCTGCGTTGGTTCCTTTAGTTTCACCTAGTGATCAGGCCAGTACAAATTTTCTAGTTCTAGGATGACACCGCTCTTCCACCATACTGTGTTAGGGCATGAGAAAAAAGAGAGGACAACGGGACTCCTCCACATTCCTCTTCTCCATAACATAGAGGGATGTGGTTGTGAAACTGGCTTTTCATTGTTCGAAGCTGAACTCTGGGGGGGAATTTTTGCTGTGGATGGACGAGGGGAGATCTTGAAGTTCATCCACCTTTTTGTTTTCCTCTCCGTCCACTCATGCAAAAGTATACAAAATGCTTTGTAAATGGACAAGGTGGAGAGCGACCAACATACTATCATCAACACTATACTAGAGCCTAAACTGTAAGTTTTAGCACTGGAAGCTTTTTATAAAGCAGCAGGATCAACGCATGGGACATCCATCATCAGAGGTAGTTTATATTTATATATCAAATGTCTACAGATCTTTTCCTGGAGTTCAGCTTTAATTATGCATCAAATAGCTTAGTTTTGCTAACCTTTTTAGTTTGTGTTGGGGTCAATTTTTTTATTACGTGAAGTTATCATAAAGCTGTGGGGGGGTTATATAATTGAAAAATGCTAAATCAGCCCCATACCGGCAGGTCATCAACCCAACATCATATCAAACGCAAGACAAAAAGGGGGAAAAGAAAAGGTGTTCAAGGATGAGACCAACTGGTAACGTGTTTCCCCGAAAATCAGCCCGGGTCTTATATTAATTTTGGCAACAAAAGACACAGTAGGGCTTATTTTCAGAGTAGGTCTTATCATGTAATGTGCTTTCTTCTCTCCCCTTTTCCCTCCCTGCCTGTCAGGAATCCACTTGGAGCCTAGTAATAGTGGTTGTAATATCCTAGAATCCACTATATTACAGTTTTATGTAATGTAAACGGTGCATGTTTCTGTAATATAATTGTGCCAAATACCTTTTTATAGTGCAGCTCGGCGCTTCCATGACCCGCTGGAGCTCTCTTCCCCGCTCCGAGCACTGCAGAAGGGGGGGGGGGGGGGGCGAGATCTCCCGCTGACAGCTGGGAGAACATGAGGAGAGCAGCGGGAGATCAGCTGAGCGGCACTGTACCAAAGGTATTTGGCACAATTGGGTAACAGAAACCTACACAGTTTAGTGTTTACATTATAGAATACTGTAATAGTGTGGATTCTAAGATTTTTCAACCACTTTAAACTAGGGCTTATTTTCAGGGTACAGCTTGTATTGCAGCCCTCCCTGAAAATCAGGGGAGGTCTTACTTTCAGGGGAGGTCTTACTTTCAGGGGAGGTCTTACTTTCAGGGGAGGTCTTACTTTCAGGGGAGACACGGTATTCAATCTTTTTATCAGTTTGGTGTTCCGGATAGATTTAATACATGTTGGTCATCCTCAAACACCCTTTGTTTTCCCGCTTTTTGTCTTGTATTTTGTAATTTTTTATTAATCTTTTTCTATGAAGTTTGGAATAATTCAATAAACAGCAAATGAGATGAAATCTCTCCGCAGTTGGTGGGTATCCACTTTTAAACAGTTGTTGTGTTCTTAATAGAAAATTTCCCCTCACCTCCCTGTTCCAACTGTAAAATATTGGATTTCCGTTTCAATTTCTGTCCTAGTGATCGTGGTTCATTAGAAAGCAAACCACAATAAAATCTTTGACTTTCCTAAAAAAACATTTTGCCTACAGATACTTTAAGGAAGAACTTAGAGGAGTGCCCCTTAAAAAAAAAAAAAAAAAAAAAGTCAGCAGCTACAAATACTGCAGCTGCTGACTTTTACTAATCGGACACTTACCTGTCCCAGTGTCCAGCGATGCAGGGGAACAAAGCCCCGCTTGTTCCCCGCTCTGCTCGGCAGCGCCGGCATTCTTACTGTGGGCACCCGGCTGCGCACGCGCAAGCATGACTGCACGAGTCATCTGGGACCTGTCACGTGTCCCAGATGACTGACAGGAGTGAGGGAGCCCTTCCTGAGCGGAGGGGAAGTGATGTCACTTAGCCCGGGCACTGAAGGAAGGAGACAGACTACAAGGGACCCCCTAGCAACAGGCAGTTAGAGGAGAGTGCTATTTTGTTTTTGTTTTTTTTTGTTGTTTTTTTTTTTTTAGGAATTTTAATCATATATTTTTTTGTTTTTTTGGGGGGTAAACACCACTTTAACCATATTTTTAATTTTAATGAAAATTAAATGCAAAACTATTAAAAATTGTGAATACGTGCTTGCAAATCTGTTACCTTTTTCTTTATCCATAGTTCCCATTATCGATATGCCATCTTGCCAAGTCTGTTTATCATCATTAGTGGGAGGTGAGGAAGGCGTTGCAATTTGGAGAAGTGATGTAATCATACGTTAAAGGAAGTTCTCTGTAGTAACTTTTTTTTATTTATTTTCTTCCCCCAGGAACTGGGTGTGTAGTATGACTCTGATATACTCATCATTTGTCCATTTTCCAACTCTGTTATTAACCACTTAAGGACCAGGCTTATTTCTGACATTTGTTTACGTTTTAAGTTAAAATCAATTATTTTTTTTGCTAGAAAATTACTTGGAACCCCCAAATAAATATATATATATATATATAATTAAGCCCTCCAGCTGTTGCAGAACTACAAGTCCAATCATGCCTCTGCCTTTGGGAGTCATGCTTGTAGCTCAGCAACAGCTGGAGGGCCACAGGTTGAGCACCCATGTTTTTTAGAGGCTTATTTCACCTTTTATGATAAATCTTTCAGGTCAGTCAAGGGGGTTAGAAATCCCACCACAGAAAAATTCACCTTTCTTTAAGCCTAGGTTCACACTGACAGTGTATGTCAGTCCCGACTTCGGGGTGCGATTTCAATAGACATCTGTGCAGAAACCTGCTGAAATCGCACCCCAAAGTCGCCAAAAGTAGTACAAAAACTGATTTGGACGGTGCCATTGCCGGCAATAGCTGCCGATTTGGCAGAATCACACCAGTGCATATCGCTAATGTGCGCTGTCCTGCACTAAAAAAAAACATATTCAACTTTTTTTCAGCACAACACGTGTAAACGCATTGTGCTGAATGCAGATCAACGCATATATACGCTCAACGCACGTTGACATGTGAATGGACCCTTAACCAGCCAGCTTTTCTTTTTTCCCCGTCTCTCCTTTTTACGGTCGACTGAAGCCAAATACAGTATGTGAAGACATTTCCAGAGAACACAAAGCAGATGAAGTGAGTCAGTGCGGCTTGTCATTACCTCAGCACCCCGTGTGTATGAGCTCAGAAGGTTGGGGAATATCGGTCACTGTGCGGCTAGGGGGGATCGCTGTCTCCTTCCAAGTGCTGCAATCATTACTGACCAGCGGAAGAGGCAGTAAATACAACATGTATACCACAGATTAACAGTGAGGGGTGAGCACGCCGACTGAGGAGGGAGAGAGCTTCTTTTTTTTTTTTTTTTTTTTTCTTCAGCTCTTGATAAAGTGTGTGTGTGTGTGTGTGTGTGTGTGTGTGTGTGGGCTGAGATCTATCCTAATCTTCCTTGTTTGACTAAGTGGAATTTTATAAGCATTACAATCCACACAATAATAAATCAAAAACGTGTGTCATGGTACCGTTGCATGTGTGTATTGTTATTAGAATGTGTGCTTTATATCAAGTGGGCCTCACATCAGATATATTTTTTTTCATGTTAAGTGTATGTAATGTGTTAGTGTAGTTGTTTATTACCTGCATCGCCATACTACCTCAGGCAATGTCCTTCTCTGCTTTTCCCCCCAGAAGTACAGCACCATCCTTCTTCTTCTTCTTCTTCTTTTTTTTTTTTTTTTTTTTTTTTTTCAGTCATCATTCAGGGTCAGGGATGATACAGTCATGTACATTTTTGATGCTTTTGCAGTTTTTGCATGCGTTCACAAATCTCTGATTCTCCGTTTTGTGACTTGCTATAATGCTGTAATCCATTTACTGGGGGACTAAGGAAATGCTTATCCTGCCCGCAGCAGACTGATGTCCTCAATCCTAACCTAGACAGTCACCAGTCTAGCACAAGGATGAATTTTTATTGATAAAAGTTATGGCTTTTTTTTTTTTCCTGAAAATTAAAATGTGTGACATCAATGTAATTGTTTATGGGGGCTTCACATGGGTGGTACTGATCCTTACTCCTGTTCAAAGGTCTTCAGCCCCCCCGGAGATGTACAGGTGTTGCATGCATGGGTGTACCTGTTAAAAATCAATGATTGGTCAACCTGACTGCATAGCCTCCCACGTGCATCCCGGATATACTTCCATCAGGGAATGTAGGCTGCGTCCTGATCCGTGTATCGGACCCACAGGAATGTGTGAGGGCTGTGCAACCAGCTGCCTGCACACCACTACCTGTGCATCTCGGGCGGCTGAAGATTGGATTGGTATACGGCTACCCGTGCGAATGAGGCCTTAAAGTTTAAAAAAAAAAAATAAAGTGAAAGGTCCACCCTAATTGGGTAAAAACACTGAAGAAAAGCAAGTTCAGTCTGTTGCTTTAAACCGTCAAAAACTGAATTTTCTCACTTTAGGAAGGTGTTGTGTTTTCTAATCAGTGACGAAGTATGACATGCTGGCTCCCGATGCAAGGTAGGGGCCCGTATCGGTTGCTCCAGGCTTAACCTCTGACTTTATATCTGACCCTGTAGCTAATTCGCCTGAACCCCCCATACCATTAACCACCCCCCTAAAATCCTATAAACAGTAGGTCTCCTCGCCTCCGGAGCTCCATGATCTCTTATAACAGGAAAAGTACCATATATGCTCTGCCTTCTGATAGACAGCTTATTTGGGCCTCTCCCTGTCTGAGCTCTATATAAGGCAGCCTTTCTCAACCTCCCTACCCCAAAGGAACCTTTTTAAAGTCATTTTCAGGTTTCGGGGGAACCATAATAGACTTCTAAAAGGATCATTGGTGTCAATTTACTATCTCTGCTAAGTGGTGTTGGACCTGGAATCCCGCAGAGGACCATTAGATGGAAGCTCAAGGAACCAATGGCGATCTTTGCAGGAACCCTAATGCCGCGTACACACGAAGGGACTATCCCGGAATGCCAGAGCCACGCTGCGCTGGGACTTATATAGGGACATGGGGACAGGGTCACATGCTCATGTCACATGGTGACCCCGCCCCCTTGTGATATCACAGTCCCGGAGGATGCTGTGACATCGCAAGGGGGCGGGGTCAACATGTGACATGAGCATGTGACCCTGTCCCCATGTCCCTATATAAGTCCCAGCGCAGCGTGGCTCTGGCATTCCGGGCAGAGACAGCGACGGGTCAACATCGGAAGAAGAAGAACAAGAAGAAGAAGGCGGCGCGGAAGACGACGACCGCCGCAAGAACAGAAGAGACCCCGGATGACCCCCGAAGGCGGAACGAGACCCCCAGACGACGACGGCGACGACGACGAAGAAGGTAGCCGGACTTCTCCGCTCGGTAAAAGAGCTTGGTAAATGGCGGAAGAAGACCCCCGGAGCAGTGCAATAAAATATTTTTTCAAAAGTGTGGGTGTTTTTGTACTTTTTACACCTTAGGTGAATGGGTAGGGGTACATCGTACCCCATACTCATTCACATAGGGTGGGGGGCCGGGATCTGAGGGCCCCCTTATAAAAGGGGGCTCTCAGATTCCGATAACCCTCCGCCCCTAGACCCCGATAACCAACGGCCAGGGTTGTCGGGAAGAGGCCCTTGTCCTCATCAACATGGGGACAAGGTGCTTTGGGGTGGGGGGGCCGCACGGCCCCCCTTTCCCCAGGGCACCCCCCATGTTGAGGGCACGCGGCCTGGTACGGCTCAGGAGGGGGGGGGGCGCTCGTTCGTCCCCACCCCTTTCCTGGCCGGCCAGCTGCGTGCTCGGATAAGGGTCTGACATGGATTTGGGGGGAACCCCCACGCCGTTTTTTTCGGCGTAGGGAGTCCCTTTAAATCCATGCCAGGTTACGGAGCTAGCGCGGCGGCATTTACTGCCTACGCTAGCTACGGAAACTGAAGTTACGTTCTAAATGAACGGACTGCTCCCTGTGTGGGCAAGTCCGTTCATTTTCGAAAGTCCCGCGGACTTTGGCCGGCGGATTATTCGCCGGAGAAGTCCGTGCGTGTGTGGGCAAGTCCGTGTGTGTGGGCAAGTCCACACGCTCGGAAAGTCCGGCAGACCCAGCTGGAAAGTCCGGCAGATTGTCCGCTGGACTAGGTCCGACGGCAAAAGTCCGCACGTGTGTACGCGGCATAAGGCTTCCTAAAAACCCTGCTTGAGAAAGGCTGGTATAGTGTACTACATGGAACCTATATCAAGAAGGATTTGGGTGTTTACATCAGTTGCATTAAGAGACTCGCTTTCCACCCCTTCACCACTCTGTGGATGCCACCATGGGTACCCAGTGCTTCCAGGCATGGGGGACCAAGTGACCGCCTCTTATGTGCACTTTCCACCTTAAATAGAAGTTGCAAAAAGCATAGGATTGCAGACAGCAAACAAGGCAAATAAAGACTATAACACCAAGGTGGAGGTTTTATGGCTGTGGCCCTCTTTATTACTGGTTTCAAAAAAATTCTATATAACCAACCAAACTTTTTAAACTAGATGGATATTTTTAACAAGAAAGGGAATGTTTATTCGATATTTACAGTACAAGCGATAACTAGATGGATATTTGACCATTTTAAATAATAAAACTTTATTCAACTACAACATGACCTGTAAACAACCTAGTAACCATGTCTACCACCGAGGATAAGAGACACTTTCTCTTTATACTCTATGGTTGACGGAGGGGGTCCCACAGAGGAGAGATGTCTCATTCAGGATCTTGCTGATTTATCTTACAAAGCGGATTTTGACCTACCTTTTTAAAAAGTGGTCAAACACCTCTGGTGAGTTGCCATCTACCTTTGAGCACTCCTGGTGAAGTCTTTGAAGAATTCTCTAATTAGAAGAATCCATTCATTCTTATGGCGTTGGGATTGTCACACTTGGACTTTTCATATGTTTGCGAATATTCTATGATTTATAACTATTGTTTTCCATGTTGTATTCACCACGTGATTTATAGCGCCAACACCTTTTACTTTTTTCTTCAGTATTCATCATTCATTCTTAAAGGGGGCACTACCACCAGCCACATATTCACTCAAATATGGGATTTGCCTAAATATTTGCATTCACGTCTATCTGTTCTGCAGAAAATCGGATCTAGGCGGACGCGGTTTGATTCTTCACAAGAAAACATTTTAATAAATGCATTCATTCCACAATTGGCGGCTTCACGCAATTTCCAAATCTGTTCGCTCTTCGCCAGTCCTGACCAGTTTCAGATATTTAGAACAGGCCTAAAGCCTTGTGGTACTGAATGAGAACAGAGCACCATGGTGTTTCTCTGCGGTGCCCAGCCAGTGGCGGCAGAATTTCCGGCTGGGGTTCTGCTTGCATGCGAGGAGCGAAACAAAGATGGGAGTATGTTTTTGTTTAATTTTTTTATTTTTTGTTTTGTTTTTTGTTGCTTAATGACTGAAGGCCAAATTCCAAAGCTTTACACAAGGATAGCGTTCTTTATTTTAGGCGTATCTATTTTTCAACTCTCATTGGACTGGCTGTAAATCAACGCCACTTTTTAAATCGATGCCATTTAAAAAAAAAAAAAAAAAAAAAAATAATAAAGCTCCTCATCTTTTTGTGAATTGAGCCTAGAGTGTCGTTATTGTGGTTTCTTTGGGCTCCATGGGTTTTCAGTCTGTTTGCATACAATTCACTACATGTTTTCCAGACAATATCAGCTCTATAGGCTGGGATGTGCATTTCCCCCCCGATTTTCCAAAGCACAAGTTCACGCACAGTTCACACATCTAATGGAGCTGACTTAATTGACAGGGAACACAGATCCTACTGTATATACTCTACATCCCAGCCTCGCAATTCTCAGCTCTGCAGCTTCCCTTTGCAGACATTGCAGACACCCAGCTGTGTGTCTTCTTTATGATAAGGCATGCAAAGAGGATAGAAAAAAAAAAAACCTCATCTTCAGGTTGCCTGCTGCGTGATAACAAAAATAATCAGCTTTAGGCATTGTTACTCTTCCGTCTCCCATCCGTCGGAGCCTGGAACTAATTGCTCTAGGATGCGCTGCTGGATCTGACGGCTCAAAATGCGGGAAATCTCTCAAAATATCTTCTGCTAGCGGTAAAAGTAGCAAACGTAGGTAAAGTCATTTGTTGGATTGCAATATATGGAAGCTTTAATATAGAACTTCAGGTGTATGGGAGGAAAAAAATAGACTTCTGTTAAAGGTACACAGTCAGACGCAACCGTTTAGTGCAGCAATTCGTACATTGAAAAAAAGATGTTTTATCGAGTGCAACCAAAAGACAAACTATAAATTAAAAAATTTGGATCTAAAGCCTAGTACACATGGGCTGAATGTTGGCTGGCATCGGGCGGTTCAATAGTAACCGGCTGACATTCGGCCTGTGTGTACGGCAGCGGCCGGCTTCTGTGGAAGGCTCATGACCACAAAAGGTCTGCTCACTGGAGTGTTCTGGCAGGGGGGAGTTTGGTGGTGGGGCGTGGTGCGTCTGACAGTCAGAACACAATAGAGCAGCAGGGGAGATTGCTGTACTAACATTGGATTGTTAGTGTAGCAGCTCCAACCTGAGCTGTCGGCAGGGTTGAATGAAAAAAAAAAACTAGTAGTGTGTACGAGGCTTTAGAAACCAAATTCCTAATTTAATGCATCGATCTGTCTTAATTCAATTCTTAACTAAACATGATGTCATATGCGACTAGAGATATACTTTCCTGTAATAAGATGATCTTAATTCAATGTTTTCTGATGATCTTTAATAAAATACTTGAACAAGAGAAACCAAATTCCATTGTTGATTCAGAGGAAGGCAAAAACCCTTGTTTAACACTTGCAGTTGGGATCCGCAAAAATACCCGGTTGAGCTGCACTTTTTCTACCCCACGCCCCGCCCACCTAAGTTGCAAAGACACTCCCTCTATCAACCATCTACAATATTTATTAACAGCCAGTTATATTTTGTGCAGTTATACAGAGTTGGTAAGAACTTTCTCTGCTTTTACAGTAAAGAAGCCTTCGGTATGTGGGGGTTAAACCCTTTTTTCCTCCAGTGAATAGAGTGCCCCATTAAGGCTGAACTCTGGGCAGATATATCAGACACAAATGAATGCAGCTCTGTTTTTATAAATACATTAGTGATGGTTCATGGAGCATGCTGATAGTAGGAGTAAGCAGAGTTAGAGATGAGCTCATCACAGTGCTGCTTCTCACTGCTGCAGGTTGAGACTGGGCTCAATGCATGTGAGTAGAATGATGCTGGCCACCATTCAACCCTTGAAGACTGAGGACCTCTTGTGGTGGGAAATAAGTACTGTTTGGGGCACCTCCATAGTAAAGGCAAGTTTTTTTGCAGCAACTACTGCTTTTTTTTTTATTATAACTTTTAATGGTAATGTTTGTTTTTTTTTTTGTTTGTTTTTTGTAGTTTTACTTTAAAATGAACGTCTACAAGTGAACTATGTGGACTGTTGATACAAGGTGTATTAAATCGCCACTTCTAAAGGCAGAATAGATTCAATTCAGTAAATCTTTGCTCATAGCTGAGCTCCTCCATGACACTTATTAATTTCCTGTACTTTCCTTTTGCTGCGCTCTCTTCGGTTCCACAACATTTTTATGTGAACTGGTACCCAAAATGTAATGGCGTATTCCAGATGAGAACTTGCTAATGCTTTGTATCGGGAGGTTGATGCCTTTCACTGGAGTCTATGAATCCTTTATTACATGAAAGTGTCTTGCTCGCCCTAGAAGCTGCAGAATGGCATGTGCCCAGGACCTTTTGAGTAGTCTAGTGTTTAAGAACCGAAATCCTGACCCTGATTCTAAATGCCAGGAATTCCCAACTCAACTCTACCCACAAGAGTCTGCCAGCAGCCTACACAGGGGGCGTTTAAAATACTAAATAATTGTACAGATGCTTATAGTTTCGTACATATCTGTAATATGCAGCAGTGTGTAAGTCTTTTTTTGGTTCATTCACACAGCTGTATTTGAGAACATAATGAATAGCTAGCAATCAAGGACTCTAGGCGGAAGGAGCTGCCTGCATCCTAGCAACCAATGACTCTGTTGCTAGGATGCAGGCAGCTCCTGCCGCTTACAGTCCCGGGCTGCTAGGATCCAGGCAGCTCCTGCTGCCTAGAGTCCTTGGTGGCTAGGATGCAGGCAGCTCCTGCTGCCTAGAGTCCTTGGTGGCTAGGATGCAGGCAGCTCCTGCCGCCTAGAGTCCTTGGTGGCTAGGATGCAGGCAGCTCCTGCCGCCTAGAGTCCTTGGTGGCTAGGATGCAGGCAGCTCCTGCCGCCTAGAGTCCTTGGTGGCTAGGATGCAGGCAGCTCCTGCCGCCTAGAGTCCTTGGTCGCTAGGATGCAGGCAGCTCCTGCCACCTAGAGTCCTTTGTTTGTAGGATGCAGGCAGCTCCTGTCGCCTAAAGGACTTTAGGTGGCAGGCGCTGCCTGCATCCTAGCAACCAAGGACTCTAGGCGGCAGGAGCTGCCTGCATCCTAGCAACCAAAGACTCTAGGCGGCAGGACAAATAGTGCGTACCGCTGGATGCATCTAAACTTTGCTGCTAAAAACGAAGCATTTTACGTTCTGAAATAGTTGCGCTTTTTTGAATAAGCCATAATGCTGCACACCACTGATGGTAGGAGGAGGTTCTTTGCTCTGCTGCTTGTAGCACAGTGGAAGTGTCTCCTGTACAGTAGTAGCCGTCCACGGACTGGCGCTAATTGTCACAGTGGAAGTTGCTGCACTCCCAGCAGAAATAAGAGTGATGGAAGATAACTGGAGTGAGTGACACTGTAGTTTCTGCAGATTTTTTCAGCTATTGCTCTAACCATTTCATGTCTAAGGAAAGAAGATTGAGGGTGACATTTTATAGCAGTATACAGGGTTCAGGCATGCCTCAGGAAGCGAGGTTATAACATGCAATAAAATCAGACGAAGGCTGGCAAATGCCTTTGTATACTTAAGGCTAAAGGGGCATGGAGTAAAACCATGCCTTTCCAAATGCAGAAAAAAATTTAATACTTTATGAATATTGGGGTATTTTCATCAAAAAGTGTTATTTATGTGAAAATTATTTTAGTGTGTCCTTCACATTTTACATTCATGGTTCAAATTTTTATGATGGAATGTATTGTACAGACTTCAGTCTCCTATTTTTGATTTTGGTATATGTCAGACTCTGCAGTCAGTCAGTATCCTTGCTGAACATGGGCAGTCAGGTTCCATACTAAATAACTGCTGAGATAAAATCACACAGGAAAAGGAATTCAATATATTGTATTCTGTAAGTCATTAGGCGTTATCTCTGGCCCACAGGGGTTGATTTACTAAAGGCAAATAGGCTGTGCACTTCACAAAGTGCAGTTGCACTCTGCAAGTACAGCTCCACAGCTTGGTAAATGAGGCAAAGCTTCACTTTGCAAGGAATACCCAATCACTTGCCAGGATTTTTTTTTTTAAAAATAGCTTGTTTGCTTGCACACGATTGGATGATTGAAGTCAGCAGAGCTTCAGATCATTTAACAAGCTCTGGAGCACTGCAAATTGCACAATCTATTTTGCCTTTAGTTAATCAACCCCACAGAGTTGCACTGATGTGAGGCAAACTGTAGAGCACCATCACTTTGCAGTGCTACCAAACATTACATATGGCAGTGGCCGCAGTATGTGCTCGTTCACGCACAGGGGTTGATTTACTAAAGGCAAATAAACTGTGCACTTTGCAAAGTTGCACTTGGCAAGAGCTATTGCTCCAGAGCATAGTAAATGAGCAGAAGCTCTACTGACTTCCACCATCCAATCACGTTCAAGCAAAAATTATGTGTTTTTTTTTTTTTTTTTTCTCCTTTTGCATGTGATTGAGTATTCTTTGCAATGTCAAACGGTGCCTTATTATTATTATTATTATTATTATTATTATTATTCACGATTTATATAGTGCCAACAGTTTACACAGCGCTTTACAATGTAGAGGGGGGGGACAGCACAATTACTGTACAGTTAAATACAGAAGGGACAGGAGGGCCCTGCTCATAGAGCTTACATTCTAAAGGGGAGGGGGTGGTACAAAAGGTAATGGATGCGGGGAATGATTTGATGGGGGGTGGCTCAGGGACAGTTGTTAGGTGGGTGTGGGATAGGCTTCCCTGAATAAGTGAGTTTTCAGGGATCTCCTAAAGGTGGACAGGTTAGGGGCTGGTCGAATATACCGGGGCAGGGAATTCCAGAGGATGGGAGAGGCTCTGGAGAAGTCCTGAAGGCGAGCATGAGAGGAGCATTTACTAAGCCCTGGAGCAACTGCACTTGCTGAGTGCAACTGCACTTTGCATAGTGCACAGTCTATTTGCCTTTAGTAAATCAACCCCATAGTGTGGTGAATTGTATTTTTCTGCACTGGATCAACACAGGTCACTGCAAGGGTACATGGTTTCTGCATGCCCCGCTCACACTTCAGCATAGCCAGGAGGAGGTGCAGCAATATGCAGCCATGTAGCATTTTACTGTGGCGCACTAAAAGGCACTGCGCCATTCTGAAACCCTAATGGTTTGCAAAGCCCTTTTTTATTTTTTATTTTTATTTTTTTTAACTAGAATTGTGACTATTAAGGAGTTAATGACATCGTTTCTCTCATATACTCATACCAGGCAGACATATAAATTGTGAGAGTGCGCACAATGGCCTGTATTGTTAATCTGTCTGGCAAATATTACTTTACATGAATCTTGCAAAGTGATGACTAGGGGATAGTTTTCACGGTAAAGTGTGAAACCAAAAGAAAAAGGTTAAATGAAGACTGTTCGTAACAGGACTTATTTGTTAGGGTTTCGACTTTATTTTTAAAGTGGACCTTCCATGCCAAACAGAAGGTCTGTATTTTTGCAAGTCGCCGATTCCCGCCCCCCCCCCCAAACCCCACGCCATTCTTTAATCTGCAGTGCCCGTGCGGTACAGTGGATTGCGTCGCACTCTAGAAGAGTGCTGCATGCATACTTTATCATTACACACCACAACACCATGATGTGAATTGGCCTGTTGGGGGACTTGGCATTTCTCCTTGGCTTGCGGTGGGATTAGGCTGGAGTAGCTACCAAGCACAGCCTCACCACACCTGGTGTAAATGGCCCCCAAAAGCCATGTGTAAATGAAGCAAGTGCCAGAGAAACTAAAATCAACGTGCCCTGCCCTATGATACTTCATATGATGTAGGAGAAGTCATGGTGCCTTCCGACAGAGCTGGCAGCTTGAAATCCTCTATGAAGGTGCTCTTGGCAAAGGGCAAAAATGCATTTCATCCTGTCAGAAGAACATTCCATTTTACGGTCTCTGGAGAGCATTTTACATCTCTTCCTTTGGAGATTCCTCTAGGAACTGCTGACGGTGTCACCTGATCCCTAATGTAGTTCACAGCAATCTCTTGGGTGTCACCAGGCCAGGAAGTTGGGGAGATTTTCGCAGCAGAAGATCTAACCTTATTTTTCTACTCTATTCAAAATATAATATCAACGAGTCAGTGCTTTTGGGTGTTTTTTCCACCCCTGAAAAACCACCTAGTTTAAGTGTGCCTATGCAATTGATGGGTACATTACACACGCACGCGTCAGCTTCGCAGTTAATAAAAAAAAAATAAAAAAATAAAAAACCTGCAAGGTTCAGTGTTTAGAAGAAGCAACCCAGGGCAACCTTCCAACTTTTGAAGCCAGGGGTGCCCATTTATGTTCGAAAATAACTTGCAAACGCTTAAAAACGTGAGGCACATCTGCGAGGGTTGAACATGTATTGCCAATGGAGACATACTTGATAAGTCTAGCCTAGCTGTATACACAGGCCACTCACAGAAGGCATGGCCACCCTAAGAAGAGTCATGTGACTGAAGCATCCATGTATACGCTCACAAGGCTGAATTCTCTTGCGTTCCTCTTCTTTGTTAACTTGCCACCAAGTTCTACTCTGTTTCTTGGCAAAGCAGCATTGACAACTGATTTTATTTTACGTGGCATGTTACTAAAACTGTCCACTTTGTATTTGGCATTTTCATTTTGTTGAGTTTTTAACAATGTTCACTATTTAACAAGACACTTGTGAAGTTTTTGTTAACTTCAGACATGAAATATGTACAAAGCATATCGCTCTATAGTGTTTACTTGTCTGAATCAAGAGCACTAAGTGTCATTTCTGTCTTTTGCTTTATTCCTCTGCTATAAGCATAAGTCACTTCTGACAAGCTTTCCTGACGCCAAAAGAAAAAAAAGGTGACAGGGAGAGGGCGCTCCAGCAGCTTGACAGTCTCAACACTCTTCCTGTGTGCTGTGTGAAAGGGGATGTGTCAATTCCCTCCAATCAGCTCTCAGAGCTCCCCTCACTGAGCTCTGCAGAGTGTAACTTCAACTCTCCACCCCCCCCCCCTTTTTTTTTTTTTTTCTGACAGCTCAGACAAGTTTTATAAATTCTGCACTTTGAACAAATGTTGGGAAGACTGCAGATAAACAGGTACAACTTATGTAGCTGGATTGGTTTTTCATCTGTGTATCACCTGAGTATAGTCCCCTCACTGGGTATTTGAATCAAAAAGGCATGCTCTTAAATAAAAGTCCTTTATTGTTTACATGGGTACAGGCTATACGCTGATGCGTTTCAGCTAAGAAGCCTTCATCAAAACGTAACCTCACTGGGTATATGGAAGGGTTTACAACCACGTTAAGCGAGGTTCACTCTCACCCTCCACTTCACTCCACTTTATGGGAGATACTTAAAAACGTAGTTGCGTTTTACAAGTTAAAGTCTTTTGCATCACTCTGGCAAGATCGTGACTTGCAATATTCAGATCATACTGTATAGGCAGTATGCCATCTCATGTCTGTGGGCAACGTATCACTTGCTGCCCGACCACCAGCTAGAACTCAGGAAATTTCCTATGATGGCACAGCAGACGCTGTTTAGTTTCAGACTTTCTCCTTGGTTTTAAACTATACTGCCTAACATGAGCAAAAGAGGGTGAGAACAAGTAATTTCCTCTGACTTATTCAGTTGCATTTAGAAATTCAAGCTTGAGCTATTGAGCTCTGCAAAAAGGCATTATTCAGCAAAGCAGGTAAGACACCTTGAAAACCTGAACAAGAGCCAACAGTGACACCTGCTGGCTGGATAGTGGAGTATTCTTTTGCAATTTTTAAATAATGTATCTCTTAATAGAACAAAGAATATACAATATATGTAAAAAATAAATATTCTACATTCTCTTTAAACGGCAGCTGTAGTATGAAGTCCTGCCATATCTTTTGTTGTCCAACACTGTGCCTATTTACACCAATGAATTTTAATTGCTTTGGTGCAGTGTGGTGCCATTCATGCTGTGCTTTGCAACAGATGTTCATTGCACAGAACACATTAACTTTTGGTGCCCTGCTGAAAAGAGTGCATGTGCTGCAACTCACTTCTGTGGGCAGGTGCACTGGGGTGCCATTTAGAATGAATTGCACCGCGTTGCACCAACACGCATAACATTCCTTGCCAGGCATTGTGGTAATACATACATTACTGCATCAACTTGGTAAGAACAGGCCCTCAGAGAATATTTTCTGCCTTTTTTCCTCAGTGTAGTACAGGATTGATGACACCGATATGAAATATTTATTCCTGTAGCACAGGTGTGTTTGCTGACATACTTGCTATATGAGCAGAGCGTTGTACCATGACCTGCTTCTGTCTCATGTGTTGCCCAGGGAAAAGCAACCCCCAGAGGCTAATTACCAGAGTCACCTCTCCTGTCTGCTGCAGAGTATGAAGGATTCTTTAAAGTCCCTGACATTCGCCTATTGGTATTATAAATGCATAGTGCCAGTCGATGATCAACCCATTCCTGTGATATATCGGGATGTTCACAGGTCACAAAAAGATAGAGAATAAAAAAAAAAACATTAATTCTGTATACAGCAGATAATTGATCTGATTGTGTTGTCTGCATGGCAGCTGAAACTTGATCAGACGCAAAAGGACTGGCAATGGCAGCAACAATGAGAGCAAGATCGACTGATATGAACTCCTTATATCATATGTTGTCAGCACAACGTTTACAAATCAAAAAAGATTTACATTTCCATGATTTCCAATTACAGCCATTCATACTAGTATGACTTCAAGTTGTTCCGACTTCAAAGTAGTCCCTGCAAGTGGTCCGATTTTGATGCCACTTACACAGGCATTCCTTGAAATCGCGGCCGCGAATCGCGGCAAAATCACGTGACTTTGAAGTTGCACAAGTGTGAAAGGGGCCTTAGGCTTCATGCACACTGGACGTTTTAATAACATTATTTTAACACCTGTAGCTTTGCAGTGAGTCTTTCAACGTTTTTTAACGTTTTTGCAATAGCGCTAGCATTTTTTAGCGTTTTTTTTTTTTTTTTTCTCCAATGGATAAGAAATGCTGGTGAGACGCGTTTTTGAGCGTTTATCAGCGTTTGGAATCTTTGTGTGGTCAGAAAAAACGACTCCTGAACGCGATTTTATGGCGTTCAGAAAACAGCCCATAGACTCCACTGCTGATAAACAAACATCCAAAAACCTCCATGTGTGCATGGACACCTAGGATAATAACATGGAGGTGAATTTATGGGCTGTTTATAAAAAAAAAAAAAAACGCCCAAACTCTCAAAATCTGACCTTTTTTTTTATGAGCTTCAGTGTGCATGGAGCCCGTGGCGTAAACGGCGGTGCACACGCAAGAGTGACGTCGTCGCGCCCCTGACCACTCGTGTAGCTGGAGGCCGCGAACCCAGAAAGGAAGTCCAGGGAAAGATGTCGGCTCTCTTGTCAGTGACATTGCGATGCTGGAGGGCTTTGTTCTAAGGCAAGTCTCTCATAATGTGCTAGTACACAACATTTTTTATTTAAATTCTTTTTTAAAACCACCTGCGGTTTACTACTGCTTTAAGGTCATTTAGATCACCAGAAGGGACTGCAGTGCATCAAGCGACTTATTTTGCCAGGAATTTCCTGGTGACAGGTTTGCTTTAATGAATCATTGTTCTATATTGTGCTAGACAGAAGTCTATTCTGTGTAGGGGTTGATACCGGCGCCTGTCTCAGATGTCTTCAGTTCTTTGAAATGTATTTTTCCTGTCCCTTTAACTGTCAAAGCTGTTGCTGCGCACTGCCTCCCCCACGTATGTTCCCATCTCCGAGCACTGGCAGGGATATGTATGGGATTCTACCAGGGTAGCTCGGCACAGTAGGACGGGATTAGGGTGCAGTTTGGGAGCCGTGTTTGCAGAATGCTAATGCTGTAAGTAGAGTAGCTGAAAGCTGCAGGGCAGCATTAGGGTGCCCTTGGAAAAGCGCATTAGTCGTGTCGTATCCTGCAGATCCGGGAAGAAGAAAAGGTAGTCTGTTAGAAGAGCTTTGGGGAAAGTCGGAGTCAGCCTGACCACTTGGCAGGGAAAGATTCGATCACTGAGGAGCACCTGTCAAGGTGTTGAGGCATAGCAAGGAGCTGGCTTCTCCCCAGAGGGAGGATGACCTACATAGCGGCATTCTACCGGCTTGTCACTGGGCAGGTTTGATTCATGTGGAGCACTGGGAGGCAGACGGGAGGAAAAAATGTTTTGGGAGTTGAGAATGCAAATTAAGCTTCGGTAATGAGAGCTTAGTAACTCCAGCAGAGCTGCATTGTGTAGGATGTTCTCACCTCCACTGATATTGAAAGGGTGTTTGCAGATAAGAGCAATGGTGATTAAAATGGAAACATTCAAATATCTCAAGGGTATTAACGTGCTTAAGGAAGATCGCATGCTAAAAGCAAATGTCTCGCGGTGCTCGGAGCTGTCGGTTTTGCCCGTTTTGGGCCATTTACAGAGCAATGCGGGGAGTTCAAATGCCAAACAACCCCTATCTGAAGGTTGGCAGTAGATTGACAGTGATGGGTTTTTATGGCTGATTGATATTAACTTCACCCAATAGGGGTTAAAGAGACACCGTCTAGTTTCTAACACTGCCGGTGAAAGCGCGGATAATCAAGTACTTTAAATGCTTACTTGCAATGTTTTCTTTTTCCATAAATTATAATAAATTATATTTTTTTTCTTCACTTGCAATGTGTCTTTGAACTTGCTAGAAGAATTGACTAGTCCATTCCCTAGCACAGCCCCTGTTAATCCTTGCACCTCCTAGCCCTCTCCTCGTCTAAGCTTTGTGCTGGCCCAGCTCCTCCACCTCTCACCTCCCTATATAACCTCTTAGGCTGGCAATAAATGGTGCGAATTTCTTTCCTGCAACTGCATTTGCATAATTCTGTCATCAACACAGATAGTGCTGACAGGGGAATTCCTCCTGCCGAGCAATTTTCTGCTCCCGGTAGGGGAAGCTGGCCCTGCCAGGAGACGCCAGTGATTATTGAAAAAAGGCTATATATCGGCCGCTAGCGATAATTGGAAGGGACTCTGGCAGGCTGGTTGTACCTAAGTCAATCGATCAACTTGGTACATTCAATCTGCCCACACACTGTTCAAATCTTGGCCAGATCCTGCTGAACCTGGAAAGATTGGAAGGGTCTATGACTGACCTTATGTAGCTGCCAGGGGACGAGGAAAGGGCTCAGAATGAAGTATCTCTTGGGTGAAAGCTCCAAGTCTCATGGGGCTGCTGACATTAAAGCGGAAGTAAACCCATCGATTTTAACAGTTTAAAAAAAAAAAAGGCATGCCGTGAATGCTAACTGACATTGGCTGTGCTCTCAACCAAACAGTCAAACCATCCAATGGCTGGTGTCATAACGGATCACATGTGCGGCACCGTGGCAGTTGAAGATTAAACAGAGGCAAAGATGGCAGCTTCCTTGGCTGAAAACGATAGAGGGGTCTACCTCCACTTTAAATCCAAGATAACCAGCCAGCTGCAGTCTCAAGGCTTTTGGAATGTATACACAAGGGAGGCTTTTTCATGTAAATAACATGCAGCTATATACAGTGTATGTATGTATGTGTGTGTGTGTAACACAATATATATATATATACACATATACATATACATATATACACACATATACATATACACACATATATACACACACACACACGTATGTGTGTCATATATATATATAATATAATTATGCATTTAAGATAAAAAAAAAAAAGAAAAAGTTCTGCCGATTTAGAACCACTTTAAGCTCCCTTCTCCATACAATAAGCAATTCTATTACTAAAATTGTCTTAAAGCTGAAATACAAAGCTGTTTCACACGTGAGAGGATTTGCATTTGTGTCTGTCCAGTCCTGAGATTTACACAGCCCTGCCACACAGCATAACCCGGTGGATAACACTACTAAAAACCCAGAGGTTTCCTTTCTCCATCCCTAGCTTACGAACTTCTTAGCGAAAGGGCAAAAGCTGGCTATCCTTCTGCTCTTTCCTTCTATCAGCAGGTTTCTTGTCAACACATTTGCATACAGCACATTATTGGCTCCCAAACCCTGCCCCTCCTGATGAACCAGAAACTTGAGCAGTAGATTGTCCTGTAGTCCGCCTCCCACCTAACTGAAAAATCGAAAGACGGAACATTGCTGGACCAACGACACCCGCAACCAACCAGTTGCAATTCGGGTACTTTGACAGCTGGCGGGGGTCAACTGTCAAAATACAATAGCTTCAGCGGGAAATTTGTCCATCTGGGCAGTGTAGCATGGCATTGAGGTACATTATAGGTATACATTTAATTTGCATTCATTTATGTCTTTGATGTCTGCCTTGAATCCAGCTTTAACCATTTCCTGTCTTTAGTTTAGGACATACCCATGTGTCCTAGGGAACAAGTGGTTATACCAGCATCATGCTTGTAACTGTCAGCCTTGCAATGCCTCATAGGACTTGTAGTTTTGCAACAGCTGGAGGGCCACCAGTTTGAGACCCCTGCTTTAGGACCTACCCATGTGTCCTAGGGAACAAGTGGTTATACCAGCATCATGGCTGCACTTGCTAATTTTTTTAGTGCTGGCGATTTTCCCTGTAAAAGTGATCCTAGTGGCTCTACAGGTGCCTGATCACTTTTAATACAGTGTAACACCAGAGAGCCCAAGACCGCTACACTCGGTCAGATCAGCGGCAGACATAGAAGGCAGCCCCATTTGCTCATGCGCAAATGTGAGTGTACAGGTAGGTCCTGCATGCATATGTAAATAGCGATCGCACCACACGTGAGGTATCGCTGCAAATGTCCAAGTGAGAGTAATAATTCTAGAGCAAAAATAGGAAAAAAGGAGTTTCTGGAGCAGAGAACTCTGGACCAGAAAAAGAAAAGAAAAAGGAAAGCAGCTACTTTATGGAGACATTGACTGATCGATTCAAAATGCCTAATTTAAGTAAAGGTTTTTTTTTTTATTATTTAAACATTCACAGGTGTGCTTCCCATAAAAGACTAAGACAGATCAACTTCAAATAGTTGTTATGATCACAATTTAATTTTTTTTAAACTGGTAACCTGTAAAGGGTTTTAAAGCATCACCTATGGATAACGTAATGTACCTTAGTTTGTCACCATTCCACCGGTGTGTACAGTTTTATAGTGTGACGTGTTGGGTTTCTATTTACTCAACATAGCAATGTCTTTTTAGATTTAACCCAAACAAATTGTGAAGTATATTGTGTTTGTGTGCACTAAAATTCGCTAAATTGTATATTCCCCTGTAAATTTGCATTTGATAAATGGCTGTGCAAATATCGTGTTACATAAAAATAATGCAACAACCGTTTTATTCTCCAGAGCCTCTTCTTTCAGAAAATATATAATGTTCTAACAAAAAATGCTGATAACATGTATGAGAGTAATATCTGAATTGGCCCGGACTGGAAGTGGTTAGGATGCCTCTGGACATTAGAGTATGTTTGTCTGATTTGATAATTCATGGAGATATTAAGAGTTCATATGTCGGTAGGCCTTTTCTGACGGCAGAATACATTCCCTGCCAGGAAGGTGGAAAGTTGATTTGGTTGGGTAGGACTTTCACAGCTGATCGTGTTTTGGTTTCACCCGATAGAGGTTGTAAGGAATGTCTGCTAAGCTTCCGTTTCCCCTCTCCACATCACAAGTATATACTCTCGACCGATGCCAAGGTTCGTGCTTTTTGTGTCTTGATCTTTCCCTAAAAGGATTAACCATTGGATGTATTCACTTCTGAATAGGTGAACAAAAGGTGTCTAAGGATATAAGACTATCATGTCCAACTTTGATCTGATTGGGCAATGATCGTTTTATCTATGTATACCAGCAGCCACCTCCTTTTTCTGCTTTCTGATGGACAAGGCACCAGCCAGTTGTTTTGATTGGTTTCCCCTGAGATAAGGCTAGTGCCAGCACTGTCTGCTCACTCCGATCAATCTTATTAGCATACACTCTTGGGGAATACAGCTGTGCATGTTAAAGAGAAGCCATGGCAATTTTTTTATTTTTTATTTTTTTTTTATAGCTATACGTGAATGTAATCAGCTTAAAAGCATAGTCCACCTTTTGCAAATTATAATAGGTACCACCCACATTGATAAAATAAAAAAAAATTACATTTAATTAATTGAATGCATTATTGAGCTGGAGGGGCATTGCAACAGCATTTAGTGAATCACGGGTGCAGTGCACAGGCTCTTGCATATTTTCCCCCAGTCCTAGGTCCTTTTGGTTATGGGGTTGGACTAAACGGTGGACTACAAGTGACCAATATTTTTCCCAATTGAGATCTGAGTCCTGCTCCAGTGGCAGATAGTACTTGTAGTCTTCCATTCACAGGTCACTGCAATTGGATGATGCGGCTGTGTGATGAAGTCACGCACAGCAGTGCTAAATTAAAATATCCATAAGATACTGCAGGGAGAAGCACCCACAATTCAGGTAAGGGCAGTTTTGAGGCTGTGGAATATAATCTTGTTTTTATGGTACACCATAAATATTGGTGTAACATGAAATGCGGTCGGAATGGTGTACTATGCTTTTAAGATTACTTTATAGAATGTTCGTGTACTAAAAAGTTAAAATCCTGTGTTAAAGTGGATCTTTAGTGCATCTGAGCACCACAAAACAAAAACATTATTTAATTTTTAATATTCAAAACAAACTCCTCCATCCATCCAAGCTTTATTTTGCTGAGAAATCACTTTGAAAAACACCCCCTTAGCATTTCTGGTTTTTGCCATCTTGAGTAAGAGTAAATGATTTATGTAGCATTTGAGGATGCACTGAAATTTCAGCGGGTGTCACATTGCCGATAATGGGGTGGGCGGGGCCCTGCCCCTGGTGCCGCCCATTGCGGGGGTGTCATCCTGGCTCACCCCAGTCCTCTCTCCCTCCCCCGACCTCCGTGAGTCACAGAGCTGTGAACTGAATTGCGCGGGCCGCAGTAACAATGTCCCACCTCCTGTGACAGACAGCACACTGATCCAATTGAATCAGTGTGACGTGATCACAGGAGGCGTAACATTGTTACTGCGACCCGGGCAATTCAATTCACAGCTCCGTGAGGCTGCACGTGTCGGGCGACTGGTGAGGCTGCATGTGTCGGGCACTGGTGAGGCTGCATGTGTTGGGCACTGGTGAGACTGCATTGATCTCTTGTAGTATGTCTGCAGTCTCTGACTATCTCCTGTATCAGATGATTAGAGACTGGGGACATGATATAAGAGATGGTTAGAGACTGCAGACTGCATTTTTCTGGAGCTTTTCTTGCACTAAAGGTGCTAATAATGGGCAACAATAAATTAATATTTTAAATTGATATTAATTAAAAAGTCGAATATAATACAATTTGTATATAAAAATATAATTTATTTTTATTTTTTTTAAACTGTCATTTTCGGTATCGGTTTCGGTTTTCGGCCTAGTGCATCCTTAATGTTCGGTTTCGCCACCAAAATTTCCATTCGGTGCACCCCTAGTAGCATTTACTTCCTGGAATCCATCTGCCCTTATTTTAGGCATGCATGCAGGAAGGTGTGCTTAGGTGAGAAAACCCCTCCTCCTCTCCTTCCATCCTGACTACTTCTAGGATGTATGACATCATTTGCCTAGGACCAGAAAGTAACTGAATGGGGGGGAAAAAAGCTTAAAGTAAATAAATATGATATACCTTCCTATGTTTTTACTATCACTAGCAGCATGAGGATTTAAAATAAACAATGTTTATTGGAAGAGTATTAAAGTGCATTTAAACTCAGCCTCCAAAAATAAAAATACAACATGTTAATGTAGTTTCAAATTACATTTTTAATATTCTTAATGTTGCAGCTTTCATTAACCACTTGCCTACCAGGCACCAACACCCCTCTCCCATCCAGACCAATTTTCAGCTTTCGGTACTCTCACGCTTTGACTGACAATTACTCAGTCATGCAACACTGTACCCAAATGAATTTTTTGTCCTTTTTTTCCCACAAATAGAGCTTTCTTTTGGTGGTATTTGATCACCTCTGGGTTTTTTATTTTTTGCGCTATAATTGAAAAAAGACCGAAAATTTGGAAAAAAAACACATTTTTCTTTGTTTCTGTGATACAATTTAGGAAATTATTAATTTTTCTTCATAAATTTTGGCCACAATTTATACTGCCACATATCTTTGGTAAAAATAACCCAAATTAGTGGAAATTATTTGGCCTTTGTGAAAGTTAGAGACTCTACAATCTGTGGTGCGAATCATACAAAATTGATCACATCTGATGTACTGGTGGCCAATCTCATTTCTTGTGACCCGAACAAGCCAGGAAAGTGCAAATACCCCCCAAATGACCCCTTTTTTGAAAGTAGACATTCCAAGGTATTTAGTAAGAGGCGTGGTGAGCTTTTTGATGTTGTCATTTTTTCCCACAATTCTTTGCAAAATGAATTATTTTTGTATTTTTTATTTTTTTTCTACAAAATTGTCACTGTAATAGGTTATTTCTCTCACATGGCATGTGTATACCACAAATGACACCCCAAAATAAATTCTGCTACTCCTCCTGATTATTACGATACCACATATGTAGGACTTTTCCACAGCCTGACCACATAGAGAGGCCCAACATGCAGGGAGCGCCATCACGTGTTCTAGGAGCATAAATTACACATCTAACTTGTTGACTACCTATTACACTTTTGAAGGCCCTGGAGCACCAGGACAATGACACGTGACACTGACGTGGCACTGATGACACGTGACACTGACGTGGCACTGATGACACGTGACACTGACGTGGCACTGATGACACGTGACACTGACGTGGCACTGATGACACGTGACACTGACGTGGCACTGATGACACGTGACACTGACGGGGCACTGATGACACGTGACACTGACGGGGCACTGATGACACGTGACACTGATGACAGATGGCACTAATATGTGGCACTGATGACAGATGGCACTAATATGTGGCACTGATGAGAGATGGCACTCATACATGGCACTGATATCACGTGGCACTAATATGTGGCACTGATGAGAGATGGCACTAATACGTGGCACTGATGACAGACGGCACTAATACGTGGCACTGATGACACATGACACTGATGACAGATGGCACTGATACGTGGCATTGATGACAGGTGACACTGATGACAGATGGCACTAATATGTGGCACTGGTGGCACTGGCAGATGGCACTGCAGATGGCACTGGGGATGTCATTGGGCACAGATGGCATTGGGGACAGGTTGCAGTGGTGGCAGTGGGCACAGATGGCTTTTTATTTTTTATTTTTTTATTTTAAACTTGCGGCGCTGCAGCCGTTCATCTCCCCCTCCTCACACGCTGTCTCTGTGTGAGGAGGAGGAGGAGCGGCGCTGAGAGGATCTCATATGTTTACATATTAGATTGGCCAGGGCGATCGCGCTGTAAACGGCTGCTGTTATTGGCCGTTTACAGCGATCTGTGATTGGCCGTGGCCGAGGGACACGGCCAACACAGAATTTCCCTGCTGCGCGCTCGTGAGCGCGCACAGGGAACGAGGAAAGGGGAGGCCGTCATATGACGGCCTCCCGGGATTTGGCATCCGCGCTGTGGCCGTCATTCGGCTACGGCCGGATGCGAAGTGGTTAAGATAATATCTGGTGATTCTTCCATGAAGGTCGTTGTTCAGGTACCTCCCTGTTGTAGGGTGTCTGCAGATACTTCATAAACGTGATTAGAGTTCTTCTCACTTCATTCACTAATAATGGTGGCTATCAGTACAGGAAGTGAGAATCGTCCCAGAAGGGACCCACACAGCAATAAACTCAAATGACAAATGTTCCACTCTCCACAACTAAATTATCATGAACAGGTAAATGTTCTATGCAATATGCAATAATAACTTTTCTGGTCTGGTGGTTGATGTGTTTTTAGATCTCCTATCTCATTTTCAATGTAGTTGATTGCAGGACTGTTGGGAGGTTGAAAGTGGCTTATTTGAAATCTTATTTCTGTACTTTTATTTTTTTCCAGCTAATAAAGTCCTTCCGAAGTATACGACGACATCACAGGCCTGATTTCCCAAATGATGCACGACGACCACTTCAGCCACTTACGCCACAGCCTCCCTCCGGCACATCATCTGCTTAGTTTTGCCGGAGAAGCCCTCAATAGGATAAGTTTGCACACCCAATTCACCCGATTCATCCTGGAACTGGACTTTCAATGGACATGCCATGGTGACATGAAGAGGATGAGTTAAGGGTACTTGCAACGTAACAGAGGTGTCTGGGCTTGTGTTTGTGAGTGCTTGTGCCCGCTCCTTCTGGGAAGGTGCAAGGACCATGAGCTTGTCCCTGAAGCCACGCAGGTTTGGGAGGCCATTAAGCCCACAACTGGTTCTCTTCCTCCTTTTTGCCTTTTGTCTTCTTAGTGTTTTCATCTCCGCCTATTACCTGTATGGCTGGAAAAGGGGGCTGGAGCCTTCGGGGGGTGACGCCCAATCCCTGGACTGCGACGAACCTAAAATCAGCCCTTCCCGTCTTCTGCCTGTGAAGTCTATGAGATCTGTGGATTCTTCCCGTACGGACCCGCTGGTGCTTGTGTTTGTAGAGAGCCTCTATTCCCAGCTTGGCCAGGAGATAGTGGCTATATTGGAGTCAAGTCGTTTTAAATATCGGACCGAGATAGCCCCGGGCAAGGGTGATATGCCAACTCTCACCGATAAAGACAGGGGGCGATTTGCACTAATTGTGTATGAAAACATTCTGAAATATGTTAACTTGGATGCATGGAATCGAGAGTTACTGGACAAGTACTGTGTGGAGTATGGCGTGGGGATCATTGGTTTTTTCAAGGTAAGGGCAAAAGCCAAATTTCAGGGATTTGAAAACTTAGCATATTCCTTTAAATGTTTTTTATACACTACTGTACTGTTGTCTTGCTTCTATCTAATTCGTCACCTAAACAGGTGCAAGTACTCCCTTGACAACCAACTACTGTTTAGATGACAAGCACCAGTCTCCCAGTCACGGAATATTGAGCAGTTGAGGCATTTAATAAAGTGCACTATGGAAACGATTGTTAAGGGTGCCTTGAGGACTGCTGCAAAACTTAACATATTTAGCAACATGCAGATAGATGTAGAAAACCTAAGGCATATTTTTTTTTATAGGCAATTAAATTTCATAAGGGGGGTCAGCATATATTATGTGCTATTGTACAACACAGCCTATGTTAACTCGGCAAATGCAGCCTTACGTATGTGTGTTCCAAGTTCTTCTCAACCTGTCATGGTGGAAATATGGTAACTGCGACTTTCTTGTTTTTGAAAGTTCAAGCTCTGGAGCTGTCAACCTCACCCTTCCTTCACTACCTTGTGAGTTACAGACCCAGAATAAATATGCAGTAAGTGATGTGGGAACTCATGACTTTGAATACTTGTTGTGGATTCTATTCTGACAGGTACCCTTTAGCCTTCCTACCCGCATCTAAATGTCATTTAGTAAGGGTTGACATTTTACTTTTAAGGCTTTGCATATTCAGGGCAAAACAGGCTCACTTTTAATTGCTCGGTCACCAGCAGCAACCTTACCTTCTATCTTTTTCCATTCTGTTCACCCACTGAAAGAAAAACTGTAATCTCCAAGTTGCTGTAGCTGCAAAGGGGTTCAATCCCCCTGGCCTGTAGGACTAAGATGGAGTTGGGCAGTGAGCACCCCATTCTCCAGTGCATTGCATAGTGTTGTTCTAGCATTGTTAATCTGTATGTACTCTAGCAATGAGATAGTACTGACAGGAGCAGAGAGCAGACCTCATCAGTGTACCGATGTCCTTCATGAACTAAACTGAAATGCAGAAATGTGGAAAATTACATCCTGCTAGATTGCTTCAAGCTGGCCCCCTTTTGCAGGTATAGCTATGTAAAACATTAAAGTGACACAAAAGGTTTTTCTTTTTTAAATAACATACTTACCTCCACTGTGCAGCTCGTTTTGCACAGAGTGGCCCTGAACCTGCTCTTCTGAGGTCCCTCTCGGCGGCTCTCGCGGCTCCTCCCCACATCAGATAACCCCCTGTGAGAAGCGTTATCCCGGGGGGGTTACCTTGTGGGTGTGCTCCCGAGTCTAGCATTCGGAGTCCATAGAGGCTGAATGCAGGACTCTGCCCTGCCCCCCCTGGCGCTCGCATCATTGGATTTGAGTGACAGCAGCGGGAGCCATGAACCTTTACAACCCATTTAAAAATAAGTGCCTATACTGTTTAAAATCCAGTAATACACGATCTCGCCCTGCTCTGCACATGCTCAGTTGCTTTCTATTTTTAGCCACTGTGCCAAATTTGTAGAGGCCGATCTGCTGACAGGCTAAAGCTTTGTTGCTGTTCAGGGGCTTTGGGCTTCAGCAAAATGGCAGCCTCCAGCAAGAAGAAATCGAGAAAGGAGTATTGCTGCAGGCAATTTACAGCACACACTCATTTTGGTAACCTCGTTATTAATGTGGAATGTATGTTCCTTGCTAAAGAACATTATTTTTAGCAAGTTGTTATCGGTAAAGTTGCGCTTTAAGAAAAACAGCTTGATCGCCAACTCCTCTCAAGACTTTTGGGTGGATTTTCTCTTTTTAAATGCATTAGTAGGATGGTGAATTCTTGTTTTAAAGGATTTGTATAAGCATGACCCACATTTACTGCCAAACCTCCCATCCACGTCGTAACATTTGTTCTTGTAGAGTGAAGCAACTTTTATTACCATCTGTGACTTTGCCAGGCTTGCAAAAGTCCTGCAAGGGCATATGCTGGCTGAAGGAATCAGCAGGGTGCTCCTGGTTGGTTCTTGGGCACATGCCACAACTACACCCTCAAGAGCTCTTTCTCGACACACAGTATATGCTAGGCATGTTAAATGAGATCTAGGGATTGTTATTATTACAGGTACTTTTATAGCGCCGTCAATTTTACACAGCACTTTAAATGTATATTGTACATTCACATCAGATCATTCCCTGTCTTATAGGCGCTTACAATCTAAGGTCCTCAACTCGCATGCATGCATGCATGCATACATACATACACATATTGGGGCCAATTTAGGCAGGATCTAATTAACCTACCAGCATGTCTTTGGAGCATTGGAGGAAACCCACGCAGGCACAGGGAGAACACACAAACTCCAGGCAGGTGGTGCCATGGTTGAGATTTGAACCGACGACCCTAGTGCCGCTTGGCGGAAATGCTAACCACTTGGCCACTATGCTACCCATAGGGTTTAATTGGTCAGAATTCTGTAGTCAAGCAGGCAGGGTGGCACGATTTTCAGGGCAGAAAGTCACCATGTTTTTAGCTCAAACATGAAGTTAAGAGCGCCGTCAGATCAACAAGTATTTTCAAAAGGGCTAACACACAGATATGTATTAGATCATGAATATGTTTTATATTTTGTCTTGACAATGACTTTTTAAAAATGTCTCTTTGTAAAAGAAAAATGAATCTGGTTTGTCACACATTCTATGGCAACTTTATTTGCATAATAGACAAATAGAAAATTTGATGTTGGACCAAAACGCGTTTCCATTTTTTTTTTCCTGGGTTCTTTGACTTTCTTAGGCTGGTAGTTGAGGATCTCACAGGCCTTGGTGGTTTGCTTTCTAAGAGCGCTGAAATATTTTCCTAAGCGAAGGCTGACTCATGCATTCCCTTTCTGCGGCATCACCAAGATGCATCCTATTAAGCCCATTCGAGTGGCCGTAATCCTCTGACAAAGTTGTAAATGAGCCATTGTTCTTGGCGAAGGGCCTTAGTGGACATCTCCTTTCAGCGGACGTTTTTCTATTCATAAGAGTCTCTTTTTCTTTCTTTCCCTCCCAGTCGGCTGAACGCTCGTTCCACAAGGTCTAGCGAACTGCTGATGGGTTTGTGGCTTTTTTCAGTCGGGCTTTGGTTGTACAAAATATTCAGTCATAATGAGTCGAGTTAGCCTTTGGTAGTGTAGGGAAAGTTTAGAGCCCCCTCCTAGGTTGGTATTAATCAAACCAGTAAAATCAGAAGGTACAAAAGCTGCGTACACCCACACTATAGGTACCACCATTGTGCCAGGTACAAAAATTGTGTTTAAAGCTGCCACTTAAACTGAACAGATAATGCTAAGCATTTACCGTGTAAACTAATATAGTATAGTAAATAGTGGCGCTGTGAATTTGAAGTGACTTTAAATCATGAATAACAAATCGCCCAGTGACAAGTGATCATCACTAACATAAATTAATAAAGATGACATTTTTATAAATTGTATACAATTATTTAAATGAATGAGCAAAGTCCACAACTGACAGTCAATTGAAGGAACGTGAAAGCTCAGTGTGATTCAACACTGTGTTGTATGAAAGGATTAGCTTCAAAAACCATCCACCAAACCGCCTGCTAATGGTGACTCCGCTCCCCTCTAGGTGTGCACCCGCCAGATGAAGTTGCCTTGCACTCTCATGCTCAGCAAATAAGCGACAACCCACACAAGGTTAAATCATCCATCGATATCCATTTGTGAAAGTAGATCTCATGAAAAATCCACATATAAAGAAACCAAAGTGCTCCAAAAGTGCAGAACGGATTTATAAAAATGTATTCAAGTTAAAAAAGCTTTAAATATTGCACTCGCATGGAATCGAAGTAAATGTAGGCATGTAACAAATCCACTGCAGCAGCAAGAAACTGGCATGACATGGTAACGGCGGACCAGCGTGTGTAAATGGTATCTCACCCACACGAAATCGTAACCCATGGAACGTCGCTTCCGGTATTGCGGCCGCGCTGTGTTGCTAGGAAACTGAGCGACCCTGATCTGTGTAAAGAGCCGTGGCTCTTTAACCATGGGATTGGCTGTGTCCAATCACAGCCGGTCACATGTAAACTCGGAGATGCCGGTAATCGGCGCTCCTCGCCTCACACTGACAGAGTATGAGGAAAGGAGAGCCGATCAGCGGCAACTCCTCAGAGGACATCTAGGGATGTAATCAGGGCAATTAAGTGCCACCAGTGCCAGAACTGTGCCCACCACTGCCAGCAATAAGTGCCGGCAATCTGTGCCCACGAGTGCCAGCAATCGGTGGCTATCAGTGCTGCTCATCACTGATGCTCATCAATTTCACCCATCAGTGCCGCCTATCCGTGCTGACCAGTGCCGCCTGTCTGTGCCCAGTGCCACCCATCAGTCCCTCCTATCAGTGCCACCTATTAGTGCCCGTAAGTGCGTCTTCTTCTTCTTCTTCTTCTTCTACAGTGTAGCATGACCGCGCAGTTGTCATTCAAAGTGCCCTGTATTGAGGTGCTTAAAGTGTTACTAAACACAATAAACAAAAAAAAAAATCGAATTCAATTCCATCATCTATTGTCTGTTTCATACCTTCGCATAGTAGCATCTGTCAGTAAATTTTTAAAATCTGCTGTGCTCCAACATCCGCTTTGAGGGTGGCTACGTTCGTTCTATATAGTCTCGCTGTGTGTGGGAAAGTCCCCCCCCCCCCAATCACATTCACAAGATAGACTACAGTATGAACAGTCCATTCACAAAATGGGGATAGTTGTGCGCTCGTTTGTGAGATTTGTAAATTACAGGATAAGGGCACGTGACCACAATATACATTCGCTGCTCCTAATCGGGGACAGGCAGTGAAGGAGGGAAAAGCCTCAGTAATGAAACCATAACAAAAGAAATGTAGAAACAGTAAATTCTGTGTGCAGATTCCAATACAGTATATATGTGTGGAGGGCTCTATGCTATTATTAGTCCTCATGCACACTCAACGTTTTTACAGCTGCTGTTTTTGGCTTTAGATGTATTTTTTTTTTTGCAGTCAATAAACACCTCTGCATGTTATCCTATGTGTCCATGCACACATAGGCTGTTATCAGCAGTTTTTGGCAGGTGCGTTTTCTAGCTGAAAAAGCGCTCTAACACTAAAAACAGCTTAAAAACTTGGCTATTCTGCGTTTATCAGCATTTTTGAGTTTTAAGCTTTTATACGAGTATAGTTTTGCTAAAAAAAAAAAATGCCAAAAACGCAAAAAAAATCTGAAAAACGCTACTACTAAAAGGCTGCAGCTACAGCTTTCTACAGCTAACGTTCTGGCTTTATTTTATAACGTCCAGTGTGCAATAAAGCCTTATTCTGTTGTATTAGGAAAGTTTTGTGAAACAAAGTTGCAGCGCAGTTTTACGGCATTAACAGGGTTCAAACAGTTTGGCGAGTAGGTGACCTATCGCCTTCTCAATGCCTGTCAAGTGCCTCTGAAAAGCGATCCACCAAGAATTGCTTTCAAAGATATGGCACTGATAGCCGCATGTTTAAATTTTTTTTTTTTTTTTTTGTCCATTTCACACGATTGCAGATCGGTTTGTGGCACAGCTCTATTCACTTGAATGAGTTACATTCGTTGATGGTACTGTCTGCCGAATGCGGCAGACCAGTGGCGTCCTGACTATTAGGGGCGCCCGGGCACTGCCCCCTCTATCTACACCACCCCCTATATGAATAATGGCTAGATTGTGGTTACTGTTTGCCACCAATCCCCCAAAAAAATTAAAAAAATAAAAATTTCCACCGGCCGCCATTCCATCCAGCTGCCTTAACAGCTTAAAGCGGAGTTCCAGTCATAATTTTTTTTTTTTTTTTTGTTTACATTATTCTGCTGCATTAAATCTAAATAACGACAACCTCTGGGGAAAAAAATCTATATATATATATTTTTTTTTTACTCACCTTTTCTTGTCTGTTGCTAGGGGGTCCCTCATAATCTGCCTCTTCTCCAAGGCGCCTGATATAATTTCCCTTGCTCGCTAGTGCTCCTGGGAGATGTCTGTCGTCATTTCCCAGGAGTCGCTGGGCAGTGCCCAGGGCTGTAATTACGTTACGTTGTCATAACAATGGGGCGGGACCTTCCTCCGTCACCGCCTGTTATGGCAAGGTTACAAACAATCAGCGCTACAGTCGATGCTAAATCGCGCATGCGTGAGATCGAGAGGTGCATGCTAGTTACCCAGCATGCACCTCTCCTTTCATATTCCAGGAAGCAATTGCAATTGGGCTTCATATCAAGGATGGAAACGGCCAAATACGGAGGAAACAAATAAAACGGTAAGGAATTTATTTATTATAAGATTAATAGAGCATTGTATAGTTGTATTTAATTTAGTTAGCACTAAAAATAGCACACCAAACAAAAAAAATATTTTTTTCCGCTGGAACTCCTTTTTAAACTGTTACTAAACCCAGGACCCTGCATTTACTATATCTGATCACAGTACACAGAACATGGAAATACAATTATTTTCATAATTTGAAACTGCTAAATACCTTTTTCTCATCAGCAGTACATAGTAGTCTTGTGATATCTATCGGTGTCTGGTTAAAGCTTGTGGGAGGGGTTTTCATTTTACTCTGTCCTGTGAGGCTGCAGGACACCGGGAAAATAAAATCCAAAGGGTTTATTTAAAAGCAAAAAAGACAAAAAGGGGGGTACAGTGCTGGACATAATTAACCCCTTTTTAGGTTGCACAGTGAGCTTATCACAAGCATGCTTTACTGCATATACAGACTGATTTTACTGTTGTGGGTTTAGCGACACTTTAAAGGTGGTAGGGGTAGGAAAAAACACAGCTGGCTTGGCTGTTTTTTTACTGCCCCACTTCAACCACAATTGTAAACTAGCAGTAAATATAAAGAAACTTTTTGCAAATAACTTAAAAATTCCTAACAATCCCACAAATATGACCCACAATAAAGCATTTAAAACCATAATCCCCCTTAGAAAATCAATGCGCCAGTTCCTGTAAAGAAATGTCATCTACCAGCAAAATCAAATGAAGTTCTAAGTGACACTGACCAGGGTCAGCCTACAATGTACACAACGTGTATGATGTACTATAATACACCAACCATGTAGAAAACAAATAGCATATGAGCAAATAATGGAATGAGAACATTTTGTACAAATAACTCTGCACTACCTAACCCAAAGTCCCATTGCTAATATAACAAATAAGAGCTCTATGCAGGAAACAATATACTGTAAGTTGAAATGCAGCACAAAAAATAAATCACAAAGCCTGTGAGACGAGCACAAGGTTGTGTATCCCTGATCAGTGGTGGATGGTAAAAGAAATAAAATAAAACATGGGGACTGATGACAAGAATTGACTTCATGTATCCCAGTCGATTCACGAACATTTTTTTTTTTTTTCTCGGAAATTTTCCCTAACTTTGTTCTTCATTTAAAGGCCAGTTCTATGCAAACGTGTTTTTTTTTTTTTTTTTTTTTTAAAGTCCCTTAGCAAGTGTTTCAAGGTTGTCACTGCAGTAATTTCCTTTAGGTGCAAACGAGATGTCCCAGCATCATTCAACTTGGAAGACTGAGGACATCCATTAAGTGCAGTGTGTCATAGGCCCACCCAGTTAAGAGGATCACCACAGCGCCCTCATCTCACATACAGTGATGCAGAGAGCATTATTAAGGACTTCTTTCCGCTGAAGACTCTTCGATAAGGGGCCTGTCTGCCATGTGACTGTCCTAAAGATAATTTAAAACTCTTGATTTAACAAAAACTGAGAGGATTCTTGGATTTGAACACAGCTGCAGTGTGTTCTGGGTTGCATCAGAATTTTGCTGATTTACCGTATATACTTGAGTATAAGCCGACCCGAATATAAGCTGAGGGACCTAATTTTACCACAAAAAAATGGGGAAAACTTATTGACTCGTGTACAAGCCTAGGGTGAGAAATGCGCAGCTACTGTAAGTGGAAAAGAGGGTTAAAGAGGAAGTTCCACCTGACAAAAATTTATTAAAAGTCAGCAGCTACAAATACTGCAGCTGCTGACTTTTAATAATCGGACACTTACCTGTCCCAGGGTCCAGCGATGCGGGGGAACGAGGCCCCCCCTCGTTCCCGGCTCCACTCGCGGCGCCGGCATTTTTACTGTGGGAACCCGGCTGTGGCTTCGCAGCCGGGCACCCACTGCGCATGCGCGAGCAGCGCCGTGATACGGCGCTCAGTCATCTGGGACACGTGACAGGTCCCAGATGACTGTGCGCCGCTGAGGGGAAGTGATGTCAGTGCCCGGCACTGAAGGTGGCAGACTACGAGGGACCCCCTAGCAACAGGCATTTAGAGGTGAGTAAAACATTTTTGTTTTTTTTTTTTTTATTTATTTTTTTAAGCAACTTTTTTTTTTTTTTTTGGTGGCAACACCACTTTAACAATGCCCATTTGCAGCCTCACTGTGCCCATTTGCATGCCTCACTGTGCCCATTTGCAGCCATCGGCCCCCCTAACTTGGTAGTTAAGGGTTCCTAGGTGCCCCCTAGCTGCAACCAAAAGGGTCCCAAAATGACATTGCTGCAGATGGACACAGTTGACCGAATTTGGGGCCCTGTATCTCGGGGCCACTTAGTTCTAGGAACCTTTGGTGTGCAAACCCAGTGGAACCAACACTACAACATATCCAAATTTGAGGTTCCTAGCACCAAGTGGCCCCGAGATACAGGGCCCCAAAGTCGGTCAACTGTGTCCATCTGCAGCAATGTCATTTCGGGACCCTTTTGGTTGCAGCTAGGGGGCACTTAGGAACCCTTAACTACCAAGTTTGAAGTTAGGGGGACCGATGGCTGCAAATGGGCGTAAAGAGATACGGGGCCCCAAATTCGGGTCGGAAAATGTCAAAGCACTTTTCTGCAGCAGAGAAGGACATTTTCCGAACCGACTTTGGAGCCCCGTATCTCGGGGCCACTTGATGTTAGGAACCCCAAATTTGGATATGTTGTAGTGTTGGTTCCACTGGGTTTGCACACCAATTTTAGGTTCATAGCACTAAGTGGCCCCGAGATACGGCGCCCCAAAGTCAGGTCGGAAAATGTCGTCATTCTCTGCTGCAGAAAAGGGCTTGACTCTAGTACAAGTCGAGGGGTGCACATTCAGCACAAAAAAAGTGCTGAAAAACTCGGCTTATACTCGAGTATATACGGTAATTGACTTGTTTCCTGGAGTTTCTGTTTCTTTGTACTGAATCTTCAAATTTTAATAATGGTTTTATTTTGATGGACACCAAAACTTTTTTGCCTAAGGACACCCAGGTCTGTAAGATGCAGCATGAGGTTTTTAGTCGATCATTCTTGGCATACACAGAGTTTAGCACATGCAGCTGCATTGCACGGAGCAGATCCACTGAGCATGTGAGATGGGGCCTGTCAGTGTAACCATATGTCAGGAATTACAGTAACCATAATAATTTTATGTTGCACAACACATGAGGTCTGTCTGTGTCAGCAGGTTTCTCTGTAACCCAATCTTTACTGTCATGGCTGGAATTGCACGGGCCACCTGTTTACTTAACTTTTCACGAGTAATCCTGCGCCATCAGCTGCGGCCATGGAAAAATAAATAGACTTTTTGTGAGCATTTCTGAAATCCACAAACATGATGTCGGTTACCGTGCTGTTCTATGTGGATTACCTTTCCTCTGGCTTACTGCTTAATGCTTGCCTTTTGATTTTAAAGGGGTTGTAAAGGTTTTGTTTTTTTATTTTCTAAATAGGTTCCTTTTAAGCTAGTGCATTGTTGTTTCACTTACCTTTTCCTTCGATTTCCCTTCTAAATGTTTTGTCTGAATTTCTCACTTCCTGACACTTCCTGGGTTCCTGACATGTGTGAACCCAGCCTTGGTATTGTCTTTTTGGGTTGATTTATTGCGCAGAGAGCATTGTTAACAGTGCGCCCCAACCACTGTCTGAACACAGATCTAGCAAGGAGGAGAATGTTCAATTCGCTATGATTGACAGAGCTTGTCTAGGGATCAAGGCACTTCCCTTTGACCAGCGCTGCCATTGGGTATGCAGGGAGAGGATGCATGTCAGTTCCCATGTACCACCCCCCTATATCTGTCTTATAATTGGTTGCTGGGATTCTGCGGTCCAAGCTACTTCGCATCATTGGTTGTTATGGTGCTGGGCAGTCTGCACTATGGAAACACAGCCCAGCTGCCAGCACCCTAGCAACCAGTGAAAAGATAGAGGGCGTGGAACTGGGTGGGAACCCCCAGGCTCACTTACTAAACTTGTACCTGATTGGTGGTAACTGAACTCAACGTTAGTAATGCCCACAAATCGGGCTTCATTCAGAAATTAGAAAGCAAAAAATAAAGGGAGTTTTTTCACATTTCAGTACCATTTTTCTTTTTTTAGAGAGCCTTAGGCCTCATGCACACGAGACGCTATTAAACACGTGTTCAGAGGCAGTTGGACACTTTTTTTTTTTTTTTTTTTTTTTTCCCCAACTGCCCCTGAACGCATGCAATGTTATCCTATGTGTCCATGTACACCAGGGGTCTCAAACTTGCGGCCCTCCTGCTGTTGCCAAACTACAAGTCCCATGAGGCATTGCAAGGCTGACCATTACAAGCATGACTCCCACAGGCAGAGGCATGATGGGACTTGTAGTTTGGCAACAGCTGGAGGGCCACCAGTTTGAGACCCCTGATGTACACAGTCTCGTTTTTTCCCCGATTTTATGCAGTTGCGTTTAACCTCGTTTTTCCAAAAGCAAAAAAATGGGTTCAGACACTTTGCTTTAATACGTTTCAGAAGCTAAACGCGGCACCCAACCAAAGCATAGCAATGTATTTTTTCACAAAGAAAAACCTGCATACCAATGTCTAGTCGGCCCCAACCCCCCACCATGTTTGTGAAATATCCAACGGACATTCGCTGTGCCATTGGATGGGTCCAATATCGACGAGCTCTGACTCTGGACCTCTCACGCAATTTGCGACGATGTTGCTGTCTCATCAAGAGCAACATCAGGAGCATTTCCTGACATATATTCAATATGGTATCCATTTCCAAAAAAAAAAAAAAACCACAGAAAGAGAGGCAAATGCCAGTGTTCAACTGCTCTCTCTGCTGCTGCTCACTCTGATCAAAATGGCAGAAATAGATAATACATGCTTTCTGAGCTTGGGGAGGGTCTATATGATGTTATCTTTACAAACGCTTATAGACGCAAACGTGGCAAAACGCATGTTTTTAAACGCAGGTTTCTGCTTTTTAAAACATGCGGTCAGCAGAGTTTGCATCTGCGTCTCGTGTGCATGGGGCCAAATACAGACTTTTAGACATGAATGTATGGACCTATACTTTTATTAATTTTTTTAGTGCTCGAGAGGAGTTCTCTAAAGCAGTACTTTAGCCGTACATGCATTTTTTGCAGCATTGCTATTAAACATCTATTCTTACTTGTAAAATGGGTTTTCCCAGCTGGTATATGTGCCCAGGTGATGTAAAAGGCTAGCAGCTCTATATAAAGTTCTATGACTGCTGCCTTCATGTATTCTAGATGTCTAGCTAAAAGGTCGTTGGATCTTCTCCACCTCTGTTTCTGTACATGAGGACACTCCACATTCTACAAATAGCACGGTGCTTGGTATTGCAAAAACTGCCAAAGCTAACTTCAGTTCCACCCGGCATCTTCCCATTTGTGCTGTCGCTACCCTCTACTTCCAATCCCCCCACTAGCAAAGAGGCTGAGAAGGAGCAGGTAAGATGGTGGGTCGCAATTTTAAGTGACTTAGGAGGTGCCTTCACATATCTCGCCATCTGTCATTCTCCTCTGCTGTGGATACATGCTCTCCATACTAAATAGGCAAAGCTCTGACACTACCAGTTGGTGTCTGAGCTTTCTTGTCCTCCCCCACCCCTTTGCTACTGGCTCATCACTATGGTGGGCTACTTAGTTGGCTGCCATTGCCTCACTACCAGAAACAGTGATGGCATTGGGGAAGACCTGTTAAGGGCAGTATGATCTGCCAAGCAAACTAGCATGGTTTCCAGAATTGGGACAGTTTATGCTGAAGGTGTTCCGCCACAAGGAACACTTGTTCTTTATTTTTTTAACTCCAAAGAAGTCCTTTTTTTTTTTGATTGAAAAAGTTCACAAATACAAAACTTGTTCTTATTTCTAATCATTAGTTTTGTCAAACTGGCATTTATTTTTGACCGCATTGACAGGAAAATTGAAAGGGGCAGGATGGAAATGCTTTCTCAAATGTACAAATTTGTAACCACGTAAATAGTTTTTGTTCGGTAAAGGTCATTCATTCCGAACACTAAAAGCGAAGGACGTCTTAAACTATTTTTGAACTATATTCGAATGCTCCAGGATATCAAAATTACTAACAAAAAAGGATTATGGCAGACTGGTGTACTGCAAGGTTGATGGTCTCAATGCCTAACTTTTCAGTTTTTGCGTAATGTACTTTTAACACCGCTTTCTGGTAGTAAAAAGTAATTATTATTCAAAAATTGATCATTTTAAGACTGATGCGCTTGCCAAAGATATGGAAACTCCATTCTTGACTTCCACCCACATTTTTAAGTCCTCACCATCCAGCAGTAATTACAAATTGGTATATATTTTTTCTGGATCACTTTAGTAATTCTTTCTTCTATTCTCACTTCCTCCTTCATGGCGTGTCATTTGCGGCTTTGCAGTGTCTCCTGGGAGATGTGTGTTATCAATCCCAGGAGACAACAGGCATAGATGGATAGATTATCTTCATAGCCATAATGGGGCGGGCACTTCCTCCATTGCCGCCCGTTTTTATGGCAACAGGATAAACTTCCTGCGCAGCGGCCAGTGTATACTGCGCACGCGTGAGATCGGGAGGTGCATGCTTGGTAGCCAGCAGCACCATATCCCAGAGCAGACTCCTAGTGGGCTTCTCATGCCCACAGTGAAGATGGAAGCGCTCTGCAAAGAAGAAAGGGAAGTGATGTCACCAGTGATGTCACCAGCCCAGACACTGAAGGAGGCAGACTATGAGGGACCCCCTAGCAACAGGCATTTAGAGGTGAGTTTCCAAATGGTTTTTTTTTTTTTTTTTTTTTATTTTTTTTAGGAATTTTAATGATTTTTTTTTTTTTTTTTTTTCTGTGCAACCCCACTTTAATGCAGTGTAGCAGAACGGATTAGCAAAAAAAAAATTTAAAAATCCTGGTGGAACTCTGCTTTAAAAAAAATAATAATAATCTCTTCCTATGTGTTGAAACTATTTATTTTTACCTGGACAGTAAGCGAGGGAAATGTCAATAATAGAGGTCCGGATAGGAGTAAAATTCTAGCAAGGGTTCTAATCCTTCCACACACTATCCAAAGTTAAACTAAACCATTTTAGCTGGACATACAATTTATCTGAGCTCTGACAGATGAGGGTAGCATATGGAAAGGTAAACAACCCCATCAAGTTATTTTTTTTTTTTTTACCCACTGGAAAGATTCTCCTTCACTTTCTGTCCTAACCACCTATTCTCTAGAATTTTGGATTTTCCATCTTTTTCTGTTTCAGTGACGGTGGTCACCAAGACAAACTAAGGGGTTAATCTTCTCAACAGTGACACGGGCAGGAATAAAATCCTGACGGGGCCCTAACTACTTGCCACTCTATCCAAAACCAAAGGAAAAGATTTTGCCTTTTGCATACATTTTAACTGTTTTCTTTTAATCTAATCGTGTCACTATGAGAAAATGATAATGGCAAACAATGATCTGGCACAGATTTTTTACGTGACCCTAATTTTGTCTGTTTTGCCTAACAGACTAATAATTTAAAAAAAGCATAAAAAAGCAAAAAAGTGTAAAAAAAAAAAAAAAAAAAAAAAAGCAATTTATTGCTTGCACAAGCTGTATAAATATTATCTACCTTATAAAGATGGTTGTTCCAACAAAGTTTTATTTTTTATTTTTTATTTTTTTTTTAACCACTTTTTTTAACCTATTTTGGCCTATTTTCCTTCATGTAAACATCATCATTTTTTTGCTAGAAAATTACTCAGAACCCCCAAACATTGAGTACGTTTTTTTTAGCAGACACCCTAGGGAATAAAATGGCGGTCATTGCAACTTTTTATCTCACACGGTATTTGCGCAATCATTTTTCAAACGCCTTTTTTTTGAAAAAAAAAAACGGTTTCATGAATTAAAAAATAACAAAACAGTAAAGTTAGCCCAATTTTTTTATATAATATGAAAGATGATGTTACGCCGAGTAAATAGATACCGAACATGTCAAGCTTTAAAATTGCGCACAACCGTGGAATGGCGTCAAACTTCGGTACTTAATAATCTCCATAGGCGACGCTTTAATATTTTTTACTGGTTACCAGTTTAGAGTTACAGAGGAGGTCTAGTGCTAGAATTGTTGCACGCGCTCTAACGCACGCGGCGATACCTCACATGTGTGGTTTGAGCGGCGTTTACATATGCGGGCGGGACTTGCGGGTGCGTTAGCTTCTGATCGCGAGCTACAGGGGACAGGGGCGTTTTAATTTTTTTTTTTTTTTTTTTTTTTTATTTTACTTAATTTTTTTTATTTTTACACTTTTTTTAAAAAAAAAATTTTGGATCACTTTTATTCCTATTACAAGGAATGTAAACATCCCTTGTAATAGGAATGTATGTGACAGGTCCTCTTTATGGAGAGATGTGGGGTCAATAAGACCCCACATCTCTCCTCCAGGCTGGAAAGCATGAGATCGGTAAAAAATTTTTTACCGATCTCATGCTGACAGCCGCGATCGCGGCTTTGTTTACTTCCGGGTACCGGGCGTGACGTCATAACGTCGCGCCCGGGCCTCCGACGGTCATAGAGATGACTGGTGACCATCTGGTCACCGGAAATCTCTATGCTCGTCCGGCGGCGAGCGATTCTTTCTCCGGGCCCCCGATGGCACGGGAGAGCCCGGAGAAGCACCGGATGGCGGCGGGAGGGGGGGACGTCCCCTCCCGCTGCCTATAAGAACGATCAGGCGGCGGAACTGCCGCTATGATCGTTCTTATGGTGCACAGAATCGCCGGCCGGAAAGAATGATATCTGAATGATGCCAATAGCTGCACGCATCATTCAGATATCACCACTCAAAGTCAAGGACGTCATATGACGTGCTTGGTCGGCAAGTGGTTAATCTCTTTAAAGAAAAAACAAAAAATATAGGAGGATATGAAAGTAACCACACCAGAGTGCCCAGCCATAAGGCAAAATGACAGACAGAAAAGTTCAGGAAACAAGGAAGGGCTACTGATGGTGGTGGGGAGGAGCATGTCGGGGGAACACTTCCTCAGGGGTGGAGGCTTAGGCAGCCTGTGAGGTAAGGACCTGTGCCTAAGGAATAACCCTGGTCTTCTGGGCATGATGCACCATCCACCTGGAAGTCCCCCAAATTTCATGAAAAAACTCCCCAGTGCGTAGGAAGAACGTCGGCTTTATGAGCTCTCTATATACCATAGAATCTTCCCAGGAGAATGGCGTCACCTTTGCTCATACGCTGCGGGCGACAGACGGTAAGTTGGTATAATAGGAAAACCTTTTTCCTTTTTTACAGGTACATTTTACACATCCCAGTATTTGCAAGTGATTTTTACAGGGGAAGGAGCCAGACATCATGGGTTCATGAACACGACCCTATGATTTCTTGTAGGATCTTACTGATCGCAAGATCTTAGAAAATTCTTATCTGTGCACTTTATGAATGCAACGTTTGTACTGATGTTTACATGCGTACATGGCAAATCTACCCTATTTCCGATATCAAGTTGCGCTATAAAGTGAGTCTGTGCTGAGAAATAAGATACTTCAACCTTCTTGTAGGGGAAAAAATTAATTTAGCAAATTATAAAATAGTCCATTCAAATTTCTAGTTGCTATCCACTGTGAAAGTAACGCACAAAATACACCCAAGAATGGTGATGATAGAGAAAAGGTCTGCCTTCCACCCCCACACACACTGCCAATTACGGACTCCTGTTGATCTTGGTTATAGGAGATCACTCATACCTGTGGCTTGATACCCAGCCCGGACCTTTAATTAAACACAGCCAAGATCCCAGCGTCTTCCCAGGAGTGGCAACTCATACAGGTATGTTCTTCCAGATGTTTCCCTAATGAGAGTAATAAAAGGCTTCCATAGCGTAAAACCATTGGATAGTTATTTAATTAAAAGTTTAAAAAGTATTGCACTTACATTTTGTAAAAAGCATCACATGCAGTATAGGACACCGATCCGGCCAGCTCTCGAAAGGCAACCCGTGGTTTCGGGACTTGCGCGAATCGTGGTGATGTCAGCACGATGCTCCACCCTATGCATTTCGTCACACCTGACGTCATCCTGGGGCCTCTAGCCTATTGATTCCTAATACACATTAGTAATCTAGTGCCAATAGAGTACATTTGCTCTGTACACCTATAAACGTTGGCACAAATGTTAACATGTGTACAGTGTAAAATACGGTCCATAAGCAGGACTTTGGTTGCAGATTTTTCTGTTTTTTGATTTTTCTGTACTGATAAAAACTCAGTTTCTTTGCAGCCTTGTGCATGAGCCCTATGGGTCTGCTTTAAGCCAGCAAGTAGGACGTTATTTTTGAGTGGAGATCATGTCTGTGCGTGCTTTTTTTTTTTTTTTTTTTTTAACTTCGTGTGGTATTTTCCATTCTATGCTATTTGCCCTTCCCTCAGTGATCAGACGGTAGCAAACATTTCATTTGAAATGGTATCTTTAGATCGAGACCTAGTGCTGAAATGCAAGCTGAGACTGTTATTGACAAAACATTATCTTGCTGTCTTGGTGTGTGTGCAACACTTAACAAGAAAAAGTGCTAAGAAAAAAAAATCATCTGTAATTTAGTTTTTGTGTCAGAAAGCGGCGGCATTCAACAAATAGCTCTTTCTCATCACCTGAGCCAAGTACGCAGCTTGTTTCCACTAATGAGCAGGTGTGAAATTCTCCTGTGCTGGCGAAGCAATGCTGTGTAGGTGAGCAGAATCTGGTGATGGAAACTAAGCGCAGGAAATTCATTTAAAGCAGAACTCCAGGTGAAAATAAAGCTCAACAAAAGTGAAAATTAAAAAAAAAAAAAATTCAATTCAAAGCTGTCTAGCAGTAATTGCTTTACACCATTAAGGCCTGGTTCACATCTATGCAGGTTGCAGTTTGCATATTCCAGGTGCATTTTTTCAATACACATTTTTGATCGATTGAAGTCTATGGAACCAAAAACCAGAAGATGGTCCCTGGGCCTTTCCATAAAATGCACAGATGTGAACTACATCCAAAGGAAACCATGATAAATGGACTGTAGTGTGTTTCTGCAAAACTGAAATGCGCTAAAGAATGCATAGGTGTGAACCAGGCCTAAGACCCCTCTCACACTGCGGGCGTTTTTCTGGTGCTACAGCGCTAAAAATAGCGCCTGAAAAAAGCAGCTCCATTCACTCCAGTGTGACAGCCCAAGGGCTTTCACACTGGAGCAGGCACACTGGCAGGGTGTCAGAAAAAGTCATGCCAGCAGCTTCTTAGGAGCGGTGAACACACTGCTCCTCCACCGCTGTTCTCCATTGAAATCAATGGGGCAGCGCTGCGATACCGCCGGCAAAACGCTGCTCCGGCGGCCTTTTGTGGGCGGTTAAAACTGCCCCGCTAGTGGCCGAATAGATAAATGGATAATAAAAATAGCGCTGCTTAACCGCAGACGCCCGGGTGCCAGCAGTGTGAAAGGGGTCTTGTGCTTCATTTACACTGCTGCTGCTAAACTGACGTTTAGACCCCTTTCGCACTGGGGCGTTTTTCAGGCGCTTTAGCGTTTAAAAAAAGCGCCTGAAAGAAGCCTCATCTGCAATCCCAATGTGAAAGCCCAAGTGCTTTAAGAGCCCTTTTACACTGCCAGCGCCCGAAAAACGCTGGCAAAGCGCCGCTTAAACTAGCTGCTCTTTACCAGTGTTTTTTGAGCGTTTGCGGGGCACTTTTAACCCCCGCTAGTGGCAGAATAAAGGGTTAAAAGTGGCCACAAAGCGCAGGTGCCATGGCACTTTGCAGGCGCTTCCCATTAATTTCAATGGGAAGGGGCGCTTTAGGAGCGGTGTATTCACCACTCCTAAAGCTCTGCAAAGAAGCTGCTTGCAGGACTTTTTTGACGGCCTGCCAGCACAGCACCTCAGTGTGAAAGCACTCGGGCTTTCACATCGGGATTGCAGATGAGGCGTCTTTCAGGCGCTTTAGATTCGCTTTTTTTAACGCTAAAGCGCCCCAGTGTGACAGGGGTCTTAGGAGTAGTTGGGCATTTATTTCAGCTGCCCCTGAACTCCCCTATGTTGTCTTATCAGTACATGTACACAGGGTCGTTTATAGTCATTTCTAGGCAGTTGAGTTCAGCAGCATTTTTTGGACAGCAAGAAAATGCATTCGGGACGTATGTTCAAAGGCATTTGAAACGCCTGTAACAGCTTGTAAATGTGGTAACTTGCATTTAGCCGTGTTTTCGTTTACAGGCATTTTACTTTTTTGACTATTTAAAAAATAAAAATAAAACTCTTCTAAATGCAAACGCGGCATATAAACACAGCAAAACAGACGTTTTTAAACGTTGGTTACTATCTCTCAAGTTAAATCGTTCAGGAGAGGTTGTAAAACGTCTTGTGTACATTAGGCCTAAATCTTCTCAGTCTCTATGGGATAAATGGTAAGCAAAGTCATTCAACCCACTTGTAATGAGCACCGGTCAGTGCAGTGAGCAAGGACCACCACTGAAGGAGGCTGCAAGCATGACATCACGGGACCTTCTGGAGAACCTTTAGATTGGGGTGGTGGGTGGTGTGCATAAAGGGAAGCATGGAGGTGTTCTGAAAGGCTGCAATTGTGGTTGTGGCATAGTCTTCCCATCTATTAATTATATATTTAATGGTGCTCTGAGAGATGTTCAAGGCAAATGGGTGTGGCGCTGCCCCAATCACTTAAATAGGTTGCATAAAGTGGTGAGTACTGCTCTGTACCTGCCATGGGGGCTTATTTCTTGCAGTAGCGGCATAGCATTGTGGCCATGGCATGTCTACTCTCCTGTGTGTTGGAGGGGAGGTGGTTGGGGGTAGTACAAAAAATGACTCGGCCACGTTTTTACTGCCTCCCAACCACAAGCTCAGAAAACAAGCAATTATGCTGCAAGTTTAAAAATGATTTGCTAAGCTATTGCTAGACTTTCCAGGCTTCACACTGCATTGCATGACTCCAGCACAATTTTCTTTGCAAACATTCTGCAAGTCTGTTGCAAGTTCTCGTTCAGTTATGTTGTGCAATAGTCATCCCACCACAGGGGGTCACTGTGACTTCAGAGCTCTTGCTGTAGACTCACCACTGCAACTTTGCTCTTGCTATAGACGTGACACGCAAATTTGCTACAAATTGGAAAAGCGTCAACTAGAACTTGTGCTTCAAGTGCTTTGCAAGTGTACAACTTGCCAGTGAAAATGTGCAGCAAGTTAACAGACTGACACCAATTTGTGGCAAGTTATCCTTGCTATCTGAGATTGTAAATGAGCCCTAAGAGCCTATTCACAGGGGTGCCTTTACTTCATTACACTAAGAAGGGGATCTGTCCGCTGATTGAAGCAGAGCATACAGACAGAGCCTACTCTACTCTATGGGTGGCTGGGTGTAAATGGACTCTGCTGTTTGTTTACACTTGGCTGCCTCTGATCCGGTCCGCCCAAATGGAAGAGGACGTAGCCCTCCTCCAATTTGTTTATATTTTTTCAGCGGGCCTGATCAGACCCAGAGGTAGGTGGGTGTAATGGACACAAACACGTTAACGCCCACCGGTCTATAGGAATGCATGGACCTTCCAATAACGTCCGCCTGTCAAAAACTGACAGGTGGCTCTGATCAGATTTCCTGTGTGAAGTGCCCTTGTTTGGGGCCATTGTCCTGTTTTGAAGGTAAATGTCCTCCTTTATTTCAGGTCTCATGCCCACTGAGGAAGGATTTTCACTAGAATTGCCTTCAATCAATTCCATCGGTTATGCCTTCAGTCCTGACCTGTCTCCCAGTTAGTACTGTTGAAAAACCATCTTCATAATATGGTGCAACCAACACTATTGACATGACAACCTCAAGTTCAGTTTTGGTCTCTTCATTCCAGAGAACTTTCAAACATTCTATTTTTCACATGTCAACTTTGTGTCCTACATGCCTTTTGGTCCAAACAGGAATTAATATGAGGCTTTTTCAGCAATGGCTGTTTCATTGCTTTTCCTTAAGGCGCCTTTCACACTGGGGCGGTTGTGCTGGCGTCGGCGGTAAAGCAGCACTATATTTAGCGCTGCTTTACCATCGTTTTAGCAGCGGGATTCGGCGTGTGGTTTTAACCCACGCTAGCGGCCGGAAAAGGGGTTAAAGCGGCACGCAAAGCGCTGCTGCAGCGGCGCTTTGCCGTCGGTATAGCCGCGCTGCCCCATTGATCTCAATGGGTAGGAGCGGTATAGGAGTGGTGAATACACCGTCCTGCTGGTGTGGTGAAAGCCCTCCTGCTTTCACACTGGAGTGAAAGGAAGGACCCGCTTTTTTTCAGGAGCTATACAGGCGCTATTTTTAGCGCTGTAGCGCCTGAAAAACGCTTCAGTGTGAAATGGGCCTAAATTCCAGTTTTGTAAAGCATGTGGGTTATAGTGTGTTTTTTTTTTTTTTTTTTTTTTTTCTCTCTCCTATCTTTCTGCCGTTTGTTTTTAGAACTACTTAAAGTGGTTGTAAACCCACATAGAAAAAAACAAGACCTGCAAGACAAAGACATAATGAGCTAGTATGCATAGCATACTAGCTTATTATGCAATACCCACTTGAGATCGAAGCCTCCACTGCCGTGCCCGTACACAGCACCGCCCGGCGACAGCGCTCCTGGAGTTACTTCCGGGTATTGCGGGCTCCGGCGCTGAGATTGGCCGGAGATGCAATGACGTCACTCCCGCGCATGCGCGCACTCGCTAAAGCAATGGCACGTACATGCCATTGCTTCAGTGCGCATGTGCCGATGATGTCAGCACATGCAGATACAGGGGCTATCTCCTAAAAGGTTTAGGAGATATCCAGGGTAGCTACAGGTAAGCCTTATTATAGGTTTACCTGTAGCAAAAAGTGGATTGTAAGGGTTTAGTGTTAGTAAACCCACAACATCAGTATGTATATGCAGTAATGCATGTTGTTATACTCAATGTAGAACCTAAGGGGTTAATCCACTGTTCCCAATCCATCTGCTGATAAAACGGAGCCCTAGGAGGCAGTACATGCTCAGTTTGTTGCGTATTGCTAGAGTTTTTTTTTTTTTCTTTTATCAGGAGGCTGGATGTGATCAGCACAGGGCTGATCAGACCCCTGACCCCGAGGGCAGGGATCATACAGCCACATAGGACAGTCAGAGGAGAATGAAAGCTCCTCCTACAAGCTTTAACCAGTGTTCGGCCATATATTGATAGAAGTCACAAGACTGCTATATAATGCTGATTAGAAAAAGGTATTTAGCAGTTTATATTTACTAAAATTGCATTTCCATCTTATTTGTACTGTGGGAGACCAAATATAGTGAATGCAGGGTCCTGGGTTTAGTAACACTTTTAATTGTTTCTCTAATGCCCGCTTTACCCAGTCACCCAGAGTTTTGGTATATATAATTTCCAAAAGTTGTGGTTGTGCCATCGTTTTTCCATTAATCATGGATTTACCAGTGCTCTGGGGGATGTTCAAACGTTGGCATTTCTTTTTAGAACCCAATTCAGATCCCAGCTTTTTAAGACCTTTTATTTGTAACCTTGTTTTGATGGTTCCAAGCGTATTCTTCGTGACTCTGTTTAGTTGAATATGTTACCTAACAAACGAAACTGTAAGACCCTCCAGAAACATGTGCATGTAATCTGTGATCCCGTGACCATTAATTGTACACAGGTGGGCTCCATTTAACTTATTATGTAACTTCTGAAGGCAATTAGCGGCAACCGTTCTTATTTAGGGGTTTTACTACACAAGAGATGAATACTTCGCAATCAAGTCTTTTCAGGTTTCATTTGTAGATCATTTAGGAAACTGTGTGGGTTTTTTACACTTCAATATTATAGACTATTTTATGTAGATCAATGATATTAAATCCAGGTGAATTCCAGATTATAATTAGCAGTATTTTTCATTCATTTTACCCTATGGTCATAAGATAGCAGTCTGTACTAAATTATTAGCTGGGAAAATAACAGCATGAGTTAAATGCAGGTTAAAATTCATATTCACCAAGAATAAGTAGAGAAGAGCCAAACGTAAAGTATAACTAAAGGCAAAAGTTTTTTTTATTTTATTTTTTGGATAGCGAGGAGAGAGATTAGTACGCTTGTCCGTTTTTAATGCTGTCTGTTCCCCCATTTGGGAGATTCATCCTCTCCTGTTTATCATTGAAAGTAAAAGAAAATCCCAAATTTTGGGTTGTCCCCAGAAAAGTAATAGAGGAGATATTTTCCGATGGGGACACAAGTTCTGGTGGCCTGAGGATACCTAAAACTCCCTTAATTTGCAGGAATTTCCTCTCGCTTCTTGTTTGGCTATGGGACAGGAAGTGAAGGGAAATCTCCGTAATGGGACAGATGGTGAAAAAAAATCTGATAGAGGTTATAACCCTCCATTACTCTATCCAAAATGACAAAAAAAATCCTATTGCCAGGCTTGAGTACAGTCATATAGGGGGGCTTGCTGAGCCCATTGCAGGTTGTGACTTTTAGAACGTTTCTTAAAGCGGACCTTCAGTCATTTTTTTTCAACTTTCCATCTATTAAATCTTCTGCTCTTTTTTTAACTTTGGATAGTACATTTTTTTTTTTTTTTTTCCTGCCAGTAAATACCTCATACAGCCCACTTCCTGTTTCTTGTCTGGTCATTAGCCTAGGCTTATGACATCATGCACAGCTCTCTCTCACTCTTCTGAGAGTTTGCCAGGAAGGGAGGGGGGGTGAGTCAAGAGGGTCAATGAGAGCCGCAGAGCTTGAGGTGTGCCTCTGTGCAAATTCAGGAAGTGAACAGGCAGCGGCTTCAGCTGCCCACAGTAAAAATGGTGGCAGCCAGACTTGGTGGAGGGAGATTTCTGCAGCATATTTGGCAAGTACAGAATCACAGTATATATAAAATATGCAAAGTGGTTGGAGGGAAGCTTCACAATGGCAAAGATGTTTTTATTACAAATTGAGCAGACTGCAGTTCCTCTTTAATTTGGAGCTCGCACGTAGGGCACTTTCACACTGGCAACGCCGGGGCGTCAGTAAAGCGGCGCTATTTTTAGCGGCGATTTACCATAGTTTTTGCAGAGCTTTTTGGCCGCTAGCGGGGCGCTTTTATCCCACACTAACGCCCAAAACATGGTTAAAAGAGCCGCTGCCCATTGATTTCAATGGGAAGGGGCGCTATAGAAGTGGCGTATACACCGCTCCTACAGCGCCTCAAAGATGCTGCTTGCAGGACTTGCCGGCCACCGATCCAGTGTGAAAGCACTCGGGCTTTCACACTGGAGTGAGAGGAGAGGCTCTTTACAGGCGCTATTTATTTTAGCTCTATTTTAGCGCTATATTGCCTGTAAAGCGCCTCAGTGTTAAAGCAGTCTTAGACTGAAGCCCCCAAGAAGAGAGGAGGCAGCCTCACAACACAATCGTCTGAGGGGGTAGAGTGATAAAAAAAAAAGCAGTTCTGTCTTGCCTGTCTTCTCTTAAGCCGGGTACACACGGGCCAAATGTCAAGAGACATTTTCTGGTTCAAAAAAAAAACTGGCGACATTCGTCCCATGTTTATGACGGACTCCTGATCAGTGCTCTCTGCCAATGGTGGAGAGTGCTGATTGAAGTGTTCGGGCAGGGGGCACCAGATCAGCGGGGAAGATTGCTGTAATTACTTTACATAGTGAGTACAGCGGCTCTGACCGGAGCTGACAGCGGGTTGAACGGAAGAAGACGAATAGTGTGTAACAGGCTTTAGGTTATAAGCTTTAACAAGCAGGGTCCTCTGATTCCTCCTGTATTGAATTGTATTGTAACTGTACTGTCTGCCCTCATTTTATAAAGCGCTGCGCAAACTGTTGCACCAAACACATTGGATATGTGCAAAGTTGTGTATCCCATAGTTTGGGGAGTCTAGGTAAGTACACTGCACCAGGCCCCTCTCAATCTTTCTCAGTTTTGGTCCCATTCATGTCTGTCGGGAATCGCAAGAGGTCTACCTCGGTCACTATCTGAACACAGGGTTGCACATTCATGCTGTCCATTGTAAAGATTATTCAGCCAGCACAAACACATGGAGAGCCCCACCAGCAGACCACTCCACTCAAACACGTTTCACCATAGCGATTGGGCCAGTCAGGGTAAAAGTATACTTATATGTGTATATGTGTGTGTGTATATGTATATATATATATATATTTATATTAATGAAATAAATAAAGACATAGACATTCAAGCTGTTAACCCTACACACTGAAAAGAGTGTTACCAAATAAGTGAATTCACATATTAACACTCTCTTTTGGTTCTGAAGTGATATGTAGACAGGTACTAGTAAGAAAGTGAGTGCTTTGGACACATCCTGCATCTTGCCAGCAATGTTTACCAGTTTGATTGTCTAGGTAGGATTTTAATTATGTATAACATTTTTAAATCACCCTGGCCACGTCCATATGGTGGGGTGGTCTGCAGATGGAGACTCTGTGTTCTTGATGGCTGACTTATGACAGCATCATTGTTTGACTGGTGTTCAGATCCCGATGGTAGGTATCCCATTATCCAAAGGCTGCTGCTTCTTGTAAATTGACAGTGCATTGTGTTATACGAATAGAGGAGGGGCCAATAATTCACAGGATCTCCACCGTCCAATCATAGGATGCAATACATTGCCGGAGAATAGTAATGCAAGCTCTCTGAATGGTGGAAAGGGCACAAGGAGATAGGTGATTGGCACAACTCTCAACACTAGCAGTGGCTGCTTTTAACTCTCTCACTCCAAGGGCAATGTCTAAGGGCTGTGAAGGAGGCACTATAGGGAAATCTTTTTACAAGAAACATCAGCCGGCAGGTAATGGGATACACGCCATTCATTACATGTGACAAATGTGTTTGGTGCTGTATCCCCAAAAAATACTAAACTTCAGCTTTAAAGCGGAAGTAAACCCATCGATTTAACAGTCTAAAAAAAAAAGGCATGCCGTGAATGCTAACTGCACATTGGCTGTGCTCTCAACCAAACAGTCAAACCATCCAATGGCTGTTGTCATAACGGATCACATGTGCAGCACTGTGGCAGTTGAAGATTAAACAGAGGCAAAGATGGCAGCTTCCTTGGCTGAAAACGATAGGGGGGTTTACTTCCACTTTAAAAGGAACCTCGCTTTGCCCATGCTGAGATGCCCCTCCCTTCTAGGTGCGGTGATGGTGGTCATCAAGGTTCTAACTCTTCGTCTGTCAATCCAAAAAAAATGTTAACTGGAGTTTCTTTAGCCTTTCTTTTGATATAGGTGCATTGTTTTTCGTCGACATTAAACATCATTTTTGCATTTCTTTTTACTACAGGCCAATGAAAACAGTCTGCTTAGCGCCCAGCTGAAAGGCTTTCCCCTGTACCTTCACTCCAATCTAGGCCTCAAGGACTGCAGCATCAATCCCAAATCCCCTCTCTTGTATATAACCAAGCCCAACCAGGTGGAAAAGGGTGAACTACCAGGAGAAGATTGGACAGTATTCCAGTCCAACCACACCACTTATGAACCAGTTCTACTGGCCAAGACCAAGTCAGCAGAGACGATACCTCATCTCAGTGTAGATGCGGCCCTCCACACAACAGTGGTTCAGGACCTGGGACTGCATGATGGTATCCAAAGGGTGCTTTTTGGTAACAACTTGAACTTCTGGCTTCATAAGCTGGTGTTTGTGGATGCAGTGTCATTCTTGACTGGAAAAAGGTTGTCTCTTCCCCTCAACCGCTACGTACTGGTTGATATCGACGATATATTTGTTGGGAAGGAGGGAACTCGCATGAAAGTAGAAGATGTAAAGGTAGGCATGGTTAATATGGTGGTCATGTAAGCTTTCATCTTTTATTATGACTATGACCTATATTATTGGATTACGTTTGTGTGTGACTGTAACTGTTTTGTTTCAGGCACTGTATGATACCCAGAATGAGTTAAGAGCGCACATCCCAAATTTCACCTTCAATCTTGGCTTTTCTGGAAAGTTCTTCCACACAGGTGGGTGAGAAAAATATACTAGGCATTAATAAGTTAGTCCTTTTAATATTGATACAGCACTTGCTGAATGTTTGTGGTAGATATTTCTACAGCAAATATAGTATTTGCGTTTTTTTTTCTTCTTTTTTTATTGGGTACATACAAAATATTTCACGTAAGAATAAATCATATTTTACCACTTTCACCAAGAAGGTGGAACTCTATGTAAGTCTCAAATACAGCTAGAGTGGGTATAAATAGACCTGCATGAGACACCTTCGCCATCTCTTATTTTCTTTTTAGCTTTCTCTGATTTTTAGTTTTGTTTAGAGTGATTGAGGGTTTGTTCAGTGTTAATTGGTGCCTATGTCCTTTCATTCCAATCTGTTGACTGTTGTCACGTAGACAGGAAGTGTGGAAATCTCAGTGACATCCAAAGTTCTCACTTTTCACTTTCCACTAAGAAAAATGCCATCAATGCTGTCTTTCTCTGTTTTAGAGAGAGTTGCCCTCTTGTCTTGTATTGTTTAGATAGGAGCACATATATTGTTTCCAACAGTGTATTTTTAAGGCAGCTCAAGTAACACGAGCCTGTACATTCATATAATAAAAAGGTGGCTAATATTACTTATGATATTTTGTTTTCTACACTACAGCTACTACATTGTTACCCAAAGTGGGGGGTTTGGCCTTTAAAGAATTTAGTATGGCACAGTTTTCAAAAATTACAAGTTAACCAAAGTGACCTTATTGTAATCTTTTAAGTTGTTGAAACTTAAGGACATGTAAGGTCAAGGGACCCATTGTGTAGTCTTGGAATCCTATCTGAGCCTGGTTGGTGCTTTTTCTTGTAACCTTCTCTTCTCACAGCTTGGGATGTTACCAAAGAGCATATGTCACTTGAGACACCCCACAACCTGCCGTTACCCCCATAGCTCTTTTCTGTGTGGGAGCACTGACTCCAGACCTGGTGTAAGCTTTGTTAGTCCGTGTCAGAGCTTACACAGGGTTAGTGACCTGTTGCCCTCCCTCACATGTCTCTGTCCAAGCCTGGAGGGCCAAGCACCAAAAATTAAGGGGAAAAGTGCAGTGCACCCCCATACCCAGAATTACCGGGTGTTTCCCAGCACTCCTGCAGACAAACGGCATGATACTGTAAAGTGGAGTACTGGGGGTGCCCTTACAAGTAAACCTTTCGCTTTTCTCTGAATGGCAAAGTGAAAGATTCATTTAAGCTTTAAAAGTCACTCCAGTTAACACTTTAATTAACCATGCCAACTCTCGTACCTGTATAGGACCAGAGCAATTTTGCCATTTTCTTCTATAGGTCTGCTTATTTGGCAAGAATTTTGTCAATACTTAAGATAACCAAGTAATTCGTACATTGCTTTTTTGGGGGGGGGGGGGGGGGGGGGGGGGGGGGGGGAACTAGGCTCTATTTTGGTGGTATTGTTTTGCAAAAATGATTTTATCTTCTGGGAATCAATTTTTTTTTCTTTTTCATCAATGATAGTTTTAGGTAAATTAGGTTTTAGGTAAATAAAAACTATACATTTTATTCTATAATTTGTCCCAAAAACCCTTTTTTTGTTTTTTTGTTAAACTTTGTATGTATGAATCTGAGCTCTTTCTATGTGACACTGAAATCAAAGTAACTATATATATATATACATATATATATATATATATATAATTATAATTAAATATTTTTTTAATATTATTTTTTTTTTTTTTTTTTTATCAGTAGAAAAATAATGGCTAAGGGGAGCAATTTGTTAATTAGGAGTGATTAGAGTTAACTATTGGATATGTTTTTATAAAAAAAAAAAAACTTGTGGTATTTGCAAATTAAAGGTCATTTACTCTAAAAGTGGCCATAGATGCATTAGTTCCATCAGGGACCGCCTTAATTTTAACTCCATGTGTGGCCACTGGCGCTCAATATAAGTTGATGTTGAACAGATTTCTTTTGGGTGTGGGGGAGTCATTTGATCAGTGGCTGCAGTGCAGATCTGTGTATTCTCAGAGGTGGAGTCCCCGCACTGTCAAAATTCAATAGCACAGCTGGGAGGATGCCCCCATCCACACAATTTAAGTGGTTTAGTGGTGTTCGTTCAGCCTGCTGGCTGAAAAAATAAAAAAAAACTGAACCATATATGGCCAGCTTAAGACACCTGCAAATGTCACCTGACCACAGAATCTACTGCGTTTTGACAGACGGTAATTGTCATTAATAGTGGTGGTGGGATGGATGTGGATGTTGGAGATGTGCCCTAAAAACTTTGCTAAAGTTTTTAGGAATTATCTTCTATGTTCTAAATCCCGAGGTGGTGAAAAGTATATGTAGATCCTAACAATAAACCATGGAAAGTGTTTGTTTATTTGATAATTGCAAACACATACATGTATCTGGGCACACTTCCTGGAGTCTTAATAGCCCTTCTGTTTCTTATCTTGGACTTCAATGTTGTTAAGATGGGGTGGTCCATATTTTGGCATAACGCTGGGTACACACACCTATTTTTTATTTATTTTTTTCATTCAACCAATGGGTTTAAAAAATTAAAAAAAAACCTGAAAGATACCTGCATTAACACAAAGATGCATGTAATACATTTATCTCTCACACTGAGCTATTGTATTCTGGCAGGGCAGAATACACTGAGCAGAGCTTGAAGCCATTGGCTGCAAGCACTGATCGAATGCTGGTTTTCCAGCATGACCATTCAACAGAAGCGGAAGGTTAGATCAGCATTTTGGTACACGTGTACCCGGGTTAAGACAACTGGGAGGGCTGATACCATTCAGACCACAAACATCCTGTGTGTTGTCAACTCATAACAGAAAATTAGGGCCTGAGCTGGCAAATGAACCGGTATTTTTCTGTACTTGCAGGGCCTTTTAAAGGGATAAATTATGGGGGAATGTGCATGCATTGCAGAGATGTACTGCATATGTTTTTTGTTTTCCTTTTTTTTTTGCCCTGACATACACTTTAATTATTGGTCTGTCAATAAGCTCTGGAAAAATGTGGAAGATTTTCTTTGATCAGTTCTGCTTTGCGTTATTGGGTAGTTGATGGTCACACATTTCATTCTATGTATTCCTTGGATTGCTGCCACAGGTACTGATGCAGAAGATGAAGGAGATGACCTCTTGCTGTCTTATGTCAAACAGTTCTGGTGGTTCCCTCATATGTGGAGTCACATGCAACCCCACCTCTTCCACAACCAATCAGTACTGGCTGAGCAGATGTCCTTGAACAGGAAATTTGCTGTGGTGAGTCTCCGTTTTTATTTATGGTGATCTTGACTTTTAGGCAAGCCATAGATTATGCAAATTTCTTTCCTGCAATCATGGGAACAAGATCCCTCCTGTGGCACGATTATGTTTGCCGCATGCTAAAAATCCAACATGCAAGTCTTGTGTACAATCAGCCTGCCCATAGATGGATTGAATCTTGGCTGGTACTTGCTGAGCCGGCCGAGATTCGATCCATCTATGGCCAGCTTTAGGGATGAGTTCACATGGTGTTGAATGCAGATGCCCATTGAAGCACCCTTGGATCTTAGGGTCCTGGCTGTACGCAAATCCTCACGGTCTTCCCAAATTAATATTAAGCCCACCGCTGAGGGATCTATGCCCTGCCCCCTATCATTCATCTGTCAGATCCCTAACCCTGTGCTGCTCAGTGAAGCAGAGCATAATCTCAATATGGCAAAAGTTGATGCCCTGTGTACAGCCTGAGCCTATGATTCAAGGGGCTCCATAGGGATACAGGAATCAATCAGAAGACTTTACTAGGTGCCTGCTCTTTCAGCCCTGTTACATCAGAGACCTTTTAAAGATCTGGTCAGTTCTACTTAAATGTGATTGCAGTGCTGGTAGGTCAGCATATTCATGGCAAAAGCAAAGTGCATGATTAATTGAGCACTGTTATGAAATATTCCGGCAAAGTGACAGATTCTCCTGCTAGCCACTCCCCACCCACTGATCCCCACCTTCCCCATGGATCCCCACCTTCCCTATGATCCCTCACTGCTCCATTCATTCATTTAAACCAGTCGACATAATCCTCTACCTCTGGGAATGCCTTTACTTCCAGGATGCAGTGCTCATGCCTGAGTCGCCAATCCCCAGGCTTCCACACTGTCATGTGGGGGGAGTAGGTCATTAACCCTATGTAAACTCTGACACAAACCAGCACAGGTATGAGACGCACAGCTCAAACAGAGGTGGAGTACAGCAAAAGGGTTTATCGGGGTAGGATAGTAGTCTAGAAAGAGAACCCGTCGCCTTGCCCTGGTTGTTCATTCTTTTTAATGTGATTCTTTGCAAATCCTCTTCTGTCCTAATATATTTATTGGATTGTGTTGGTAACATATCCCTTTTAAAAGTTGTTTACAAGGCCTGTTGATTTTTTTCTTTATTAGCAGTCTGGTCACAAATGTATGAAACAGTAGCCAAAAACAATAATGCCCAATTATTCTAAAATCTCCTTTTAGTTTCTCTTCCTTCCATGTAGTAACACAGGGGGTTTCCCTTACCACCGACCCCCCATTAACTACAGCTGCTGTTTATATGGCTTTTTGTACTGAACCGTGTCGGATGCAGGGCTCCCATACAAGGAAAATATGTTAGCCTCCTGTTGACGCCTGTCATTATCGCTGCTCTACGTATATACATTCTCTCTAGCCATGATGCCACCTGGCCACAGTCTGCCTTTATGAGGAACTCACTGGCATCCTACAGTATGTTGTGCCTGCCGGCTACACCAGCCCATAAATGTCTATTTCTTCCTTTTTCCATTTAGATCTCCCAATTCCTAGCTGTGCCATCTTTGATATTGCCAACAACAATGGCATCATATAATATGTTGTTCCCAATAAACTATGTTCCATACACCACTGTTTGAAATAAAGCCCCAATTAATTTATTTTTATTATTTTTTTTTTATTTATTTTTTTTTAATGATAATCTAAATGTGGTTTCCTTGTTACCTGTAAAAAAATGTGCATTATTTTTTGAGGTTAACAAAAAATGTACATTTATTTTATTGCAGGTGCAATCTCGGGCCCCTGCAGACTGTGTAACTTTCTGCTCGTACCTCATACGGGAAAGCAGTTACTGAATGACAGGAAGAATCAATGAACTACTAGAGCACCCACCAGCACCCTGGTAGTTTTGAGAACTACAAGCCATCAGCCGCAAAGGCTGTCAGTACTTGTAGTTCATTCATTCACAGAACTCTGTGGATAAATGACTCCAAGCGTCTGGTGTAAGGAGAAGATCCCTGGCCTGCTGTCACAATTAGAAGGGGGTCGGGGAGAGACTGCAGGAGCGGGAACATGTTTCATGTCATGCCCCCCCCCAAAAATGGGTGAACTTATCCTTTTAAGTGGTCATAATGAGGGCACAGTAACACCTTCATAAATAGGGTTAGGTTAAAATCTACAGCTAAGCTTGTTCCCCCACCTCCCTCCAATGTGGTTTGCCCTATACTCTTATGATGACCCCTTTGATTTTTGGGCTCACGTAGCATACGGTGTCTTGAAAAAGTATTCATACCCCCTGATATTGTCCACGTTTTGGAATCTATGTAAAGCCTTTTTATTCCAAATAAACTCATAACCATCCCAGTGAAGGACTGTGCAGGGGCTGTGTCAGGACAAGTCTGATCATTGGAGGAGAGCAGGCTGAGTTCCCAGCACAGCTAGAGAACTGACCGCTCTCCTGCCTAGTGTGGTCAGTTTTTAATAGGAAACCAGAGGGCCTGGCAGGATCATCAGGGATTTCACACAAATGAAGCAATACAAAGAGAACAGGATACTTTTTCATACACGTACATGGTGCAGCAGGCACATATCACAAAATAAGAAATGTTGGGTTTACATAATCTTTAACAGGAGGAGAAAGAGCAGAGTTAGTAGAATGATGGCTCTACTACTCTTTCACTGTACAGTCTGCAGGCAGAGGTTGTGTTCTTGACCATGCAGTGCTGCTGCTGTAGAAATTGAGGATCAGGCAGGGTTTCCTGGATCACAGAACTGGCCATTGTTTTTGGCAGGTGAATGGTTTCTCATATATTTATTTTCATATAAGTGTTACACTGCTTTATTGGAAATTGGCTTTAAACCATTGTGCCAGCAATGGAAGAATATTTTATGCTTCCATTCCGGGCAGCTCAGTGGCTAAGTGGATAGTACTTCTGCCTAGCTGCACTAGGAGTCGTTGATTCAAATCCAAACCACGGCCCTACCTGCCTGGAATTTGCATGTTCTTCATGTGCCTGTGTGAGTTTCCTCTGGGTACTCCGGTTTCCACCCACACTCCAAAGACATGCTGGCAAGTTGATTGGCTTCTCTCTAAATTGGCTAGTATGTGTATGTATGAATGTGAGTTAGGGACCTTAGATTGTAAGCTCCTTGAGGGCAGGGACTGATGCGAATGTGCAATATATGTGTAAAGCGTTGCGTAAATTGACAACACTATACAAGTACCTGTAATAAATAAAAATGAAATGTCTTGGTTTTATTTTAGGAGCATGGTATCCCCACTGATATGGGCTATGCTGTAGCGCCTCATCACTCTGGTGTCTATCCCATTCATGTACAGCTGTATGAGGCTTGGAAACAGATCTGGGGAATCAAGGTGACCAGCACAGAAGAGTACCCTCATCTGAAGCCTGCACGATTTAGGAGGGGCTTCATCCACAATGGAATCATGGTTAGTCCTGAATTGGTTGCATAACTTTTATGTTTGTCAATATGGAGGCAGAAGATGCGCTTCATGTTCTGTATAGGTGAGAGAGATACCACCGCTCTAGGCAGATGCACAAAACATAAATGGCTCCTCCGGGAATAGAGCAACCCGGGTGCAGGTCACGGCATGCAGACAATGTGGTCAATTAAAGCAACTCTGAACGACCTCACTCCAAAACAAACTGGATAACTTTAATCAATAAAACAGGAACACCTCAAAGTCAATCACAGCAAAAGCGACAACAGCTTACGCGTTTCACACTATGTGGCGTGCTTATTCATAGCTATGAATAAGCACTCCTCGTGTGAAACGCGTCCGATGTCTCTTTTGCTGCGATTGACTTTATGTTCCTGTTTTATTGATTAAAGGCATCCAGTATGTTTTGGAGTGAGGTCGCCCAGAGTTGCTTTAATTGACCACATTGTCTTCATGTTCTGTATAGTTTTTGTGAAAACTACAACCCTAAATGCTGCAACAGTAACATATAAAACGTATGCGTCCTGAAATTAACTCTTGCACCTCTAAAGGGTATGTGCCCTTTCAAACAAATGCCATAGATTTCTGTGGGGCCACCTCCTGAGCCTCTCTTGTGTCTGGAGAATGCCCCATAGTAGTCTACGTAACAAGTTTTGGAAGCAGAGCCTGTGTATGTGATGAGCAAATGTTTCTGCCTCTGTGTGTATGTATTTGCAAATGAACAGAAACAAGGTTTGTTTTACAGAATAATGCATACTAATGTGTTTTTGTTACATCAAGTTTATTCATCGGGGCCAACTGCACACATGCAATTCTGTCATTGGCAACAACATACCAGTGACTGGACTGCCAAAAAAAAGCAAATATACTCACCTGCTTCTATGGTGTCACTTCCTCACTGGCCGGATTAGCAAAGTGTTGGTCCCTTTGGACGGAAAACGCTGCAGGATGTCACGTAATAATGCATCACTCATCGGAGCAGCGATGGAATGTCAAATTGAAAACAGGTGAGTATTTCTGTGCCCTGGAAAGTAATTCTGTCGCCGACGTGGATCACAGATGTGACATGGGCCTTGCATGTAAATCTAAACAATTATCGATACTAGGCAGCTTCAACTTCAATGGGTCTTGCAATTTACTTATTTAGGGGGTGCAGATTACGGCTCAAGTGTCTCACTATATAACTCTCAATCTCCTGCCGTTATCCTTTTTAAAACGTAAGATGGAATCATTGAGAAATGTACCCCTTTCCTTAATAGGGAGAGTAAATCTAATTAAGATGGAAAATCCTTCCAGTCTTTGTGTATTTCCTCCATAAAGCACCGGTATGGGTTCCACATGCCTTTTTCAAGAAAATTCCCAGACTCTATTATTTGGGAATTTTCCTCCAATAGGATTGGACTCCCAAGCTTTACAGGAGCTTTGGGGGCAGAGGGGCCTTTCCCTCCCTAACCTCTATAAGTACTATCTGGCAGAGCAGATGGCCCTTGGCTGTTAGGAGACAACGGGGATTGGGCCACGGTCCTGCTATCCGGGGGTCATACGAGAGTTTAACATTTTTGCTGTATAGAGGGTCTGGAGCTAATTTTCCTATCACTGGCTCTATGACAGCAACTCTCAGGCCTGGGACCATATTCTCTGCCTTCATGGCTTCCATCGGGATGACGTTTCCCCAGCCTTCCCCACTTGGGTTGAACCCTCATCTACTCCACTTCAAAACTTTCTAAAGGCATAAAAACCGTGGGAGACATTATCCATGGCAGTGTGCAAAGAACTATTTCAACTTTTCACACCCCCTCAGTTGTTATATGTCAAGCTAAATGGGTCAAAGTCTTAGATCTGCAGGGGGAAGACTTGGAGGATATGTGGGAATATCTCTTTGCTCATTTGGTGGTAGTCGGGGCAGACTCATCCAGTTAAAAAATTTTCACAGCATCTATCTCACACCGGCTAAATTATCCACCATTTACCCTTCCGTTTCAGTTGAGTGCTGCAACTGCTCGGTGGTTCAAGGGTTCTGGTTGGGAGTGTATGGTTGTATTAGGGATGTCTTGGTAGTGTCACTGCTGCTGACGACCTTGGTGTTGTCTGGTTTAGTGGAGGGAGTGGTGCCTACTAGAGCTCTTATTACACTGCTCTGTATCCTTGTGTTTTATGCACGCAAAGCCATAATACTACATTGGAGGGCACCTCCCATTCCTACTGTGACCTTTTGGAAGACCTCTGTGAACAAAATTATACCATATTACAAAGCGACCGATCTGAGCAGAGGATGTCCTTAAAAAATTGACAAAATTTGGCAGCCCTAGCTATCCTCTCCCTCCACCAATGTTACTAGCTACTCACGCTTCCCATCTAAACATTCCCATTGCCAATGTTGCATTGGACAGGACACGCACTGGTCTTTTACTTAGGGGTTGATCTGCTTGGTTAATTGAACTCCTTACCTCTAATATGGAATGTATCAAGTCCTTTTCTATGAATATGGTTTATGTATTATTATTTTATTGTGTATACCCTGAGCGAGGCGCAGCTTTGGAAGGGGAAGGTGGGTTTTAGGCCCCTTTCATACGGCATATCCGCCTGTCCGTTTTTTCAGGTGGATCCGAGCGGGCCAAGCATTGGGGAGACGGATGTCAGCGGAGATGTGTCCGCTGACACCCGTCTGCCATCCGATCCGCTAAAATCAGACGTATGGTGATACGTATGGCTCTGCCTAAAGCCTCGTTCACACATTTCAGCGGAGTCCACCAGCTCAGCAGGAGATCTCTCCATTGATCTCCACTGAGCCAGCAGATGACCGGTCCGTCTCAGCTCACTGAGCGGGGAGGGGCCTGTCAGATCGCCGCTGATTCCTATGGAGGGATCCGATCCGCCCAGATGGATGGCGAATGTATTGCCATACGTCTGATTTTACCGGATCGAATGGCAGATGAGTGTCAGCGGAGATGTCATCTCCGCTGACATCTGTCTCCCATAGGAGTCAGTGGGTTGCCCGCTCGGATCCGCCTGAAAAAACGAACAGGAGGATCTGCCATGTAAAAGGGGCATAAATTGTTTTGTATTTTGTTTTGAGCAGTTTAGGTGCGCTGTTTTTGTACCTTTTTTTTTTTTTTTTCTGCATACAATAAAAAGAAATAAAACCTCATTGATACATTCCCTTTTGTGGCCCCCATCCTGGGAGTATGTCATATGACGTCGTCCCAGAACAGTGCTCCTGCCCGGCCTATTGAAATGAGACAATATAAGGTGTTAAAGGGGAGATGTTTTTGTTGGGAGCATAAAAAAAAAAAAAAGCATAAAAAAAAAAAAAAATACACACAATGCGTTTCTGCAGCGTGTCCATTAAAGAAATTCCCTGACCCTTTCCAAAAACGCAGCGGCTGAAACACACATAGATGTGAACGTGTCCCATAGGAAACCATGCGTTTCTGCAAAACACAAATGTACTAAAAAAAAAAAAACGCATAGGGAGGAACCAGGCCTCACCAAGGGAAAGTCTTTTCCTTGCTCTTGTTGTGAAATAAATCAAATTCATTACTACAACAAAAAAAAAAAAGTATGCAAATTTCTTATCGGAATTTTTAGGTATTCAGAAGACCTGGGTCATACATCATCTTACGGTGTGATTTTTCAGGTCATGTTTCACCCAAATTGGTCCTGGCTAAAAACAATCTTATGTGTCTCCTGATTTAAATAGAACTTGAGTTCCGTAGGCTCTCTAATGAGCACAGAACACAGATATGAGTCCTAACATGATTTAAATTGAAATCCTGATTCCTTTTTCAAAATGTACAATCTCTCTCTTGCAGGTCCTACCTCGGCAAACCTGCGGCCTCTTCACACACACCATATTCTATAATGAATATCCTGGGGGGCCTGTGGAACTGGACAAGATTATTAACGGTGGAGAACTTTTCCTTACAGTGTTGCTAAATCCTGTGAGTACAAAAAAAAATTGTGTCTGGAGGGGCAATGCATTCATATATAACCGTTTGTGACTTTATTTACTGTGTTCCTCGTAAGCCTTGAAGAGTTATCCAAAATGTTATCCGGTACTGCTGAGCTGCCCACCTGCTCTTTTAAAAGCAAAGTGTCAGCATTTATTATATTTGTATACTAACTGCTGGCAACAAATTCCAAATCATCTCCTGTGCACCTGGGCCGACCTCAGGTCCTGGATATGCATTATGCATTATAATGGAGGCCTCAACTTTTCCAGCATAGAATTCCACTCCTCCCACTGGATGCAAGCCAGTGAAAGATCTGTTGTTGGCATCTGAAGCGCTCTTAGTGGATAGTCGGATGATGTCTCCAATGAGTGATCATAAAGTGTATCCAAACCTGAGAACAAAAATGTAAAATAATGCAGACTACCAGTCCTTGGGTGTGGTGGCGGCATTCATTTTTTTTCAGGCTTTTTATCTTTATTTGTACCTGGTCATCCTAGCAGTAACACTGTCCTACGATGGCAAAGCTCACTCACCATTATCTATGAAGGAGCAGCATTTTTACCCTAGCACAGCACCACAGGGTACCTCCTTCTCTTAATAGCATAGAATGGATGGGTATCTATTTTCATTGAGGTAAACTGAATAGGGCTGGTAAAACTGCAGAATGCACAGAACGTGAGGTGGACCCATGGGTAATTGTTTTGCACTCAAACTGTTTCTAGGATATATTCAATAGACCAAAAGGAAGCAAACAAGAGAAGTTAAAAGAGAAGTATGGGAATCCTGTTTTCCCATAATCATACTTGCCTACGTGGATGAAGCATCGGTCTGTCCCCCGGCGTCGCTGCACTGAGAACTGAGCCATCGAACATGGCCTCCTCGAGCTGAGAGCTGCTGACTGTCAATCAGCAGCTCTCCTGCTTTGCTCATCCACACTCATTGAAGCGTTGAGCTGTGGATGGGCGGGGAGCGTCCATCTCAGCAGCTCGCTGAGAGGCTGGGACGGGTATCAGTCCAGGCACCTGGCGGATCCAGACTTCATTGTGGGGATTACGTGGTGCCTGGACTGATGCCAGTGACGTCAAGAGAGCGGACTTCAGTCCGCTCTCTGAAAACAGGTCACAGGAGTGCAAAACGAATTGCACTCCTGTGACCCTTAGGAGAAGCCCAGTCTAATGAGCTCAGGCTGGAATTCTCCTTTAATTATTGAGGTTTGTATACACTTTAAAGGATACGTTCACCTTTAAAATATAAATATATATATATATATAAATGTGCATTTATTTTTATTTTTTTATACTGCAGCCTGTAAAGCATTGCACCGGCAATCTCCCATATGTGCAGTTACTAAACTGCAGGAGGAATCGATGAACTACAAAAGCATTGTAGGGTATGTGCAAACTGTAGCAGCAGGAATCTGATTCCTGACGTGGCTCTCAGCGGCAAGGTGCAGCCATCAGCCCCGCTCACTATGAGGACAGGTCACCAACAGCTGCACGTATTCATGGCTGTCCGCAAAGCTAGCAATTACCTGTGGTAATTGCTGCAGACGCACGGTGTGTGTGTCCAGCAGTGATCACTGCAGGTAATCGCTGGCTGTAGAAAGAGCCGAATAGCTGCTGCAGCCGTCGGTGACCTGTCATTTTAGTCAGCACTTTGCCGATGAGAGCAGGAATCTGATTCATGGCCACTACAGTTTTCACCGGCCCTAATCGCCGGTGTGAATAAAGCCTAAGACTTTTATTACAACGAATGCTCAGGATCAGAGGGTATTTCAGGCTCACAAAAATGAATTTGAAGCGTCAGTAAGGTCTGATTTTACAGAATTCAGGCAAATGTAAAAGCCACCACTTTCAATGCATTCTCTGATAGCAAAACGTCTGTTTCAATTGCGCTATATAAAATTACCTATTATGTTTACATTCCCATTTGTGCTATTTAAAGGACAATTAAACCTTAAATGAAAAAAGCAGCGTTATGTGAAAGAGCTACTTATACCAATTACAAATGTGTGTGTGTGTGTTGGGGCCTATGTGCAAATGCAGCACACGTTTAGTATTATATGAGATTCTTCTGCATGCCTATTTACTTGTACGGGGTAAAAAGGTGCGAAGAAACCCTAAACGTTCTAGTGTCTTTATAAAATATCAACTCTTGGATAGTTGATCGCATTTCTGTGCAGCCAATCATTCTGTGTTAAGCCGGTCATAGATTGTACGATTTTTATTTTTTTTCCTGCAACCACAGGATAATCCAGGTGACTCCTGAAAAACCTGACATGCTGGTTTTACCCAAGTTGATCGGGTACAATCGGCCTGCCCATAGATGGTTCAAATCTAGGCCGGTCCCTGCTAAACCAGCTGAGATTCGAACCATCTATGCACAGCTTTAGCAGCACTGTCAAGTAAGGCCTAAAAGTAACAGTAATGTACTTCCATTAGATACTGGACATCTTATGACTTTTTACCCTTCCTCTGATGATACACTTTAAAAGTCATTACTTGAGCCCAATGGTTTAGGTTTGGCAACTCTCCACAATACAGGATGGAGATGTCCTCAGAGGTAGGGTTCACCAATTTTGAGCAATTCACATGAGGAGAAACTGAGTGAGCCATTAATTACTTTGTCACTGATACTGGCATAAACCTTCACTAAGTGTCTTGATTGTTGCTTTCCTGTGGAATCAATAAGACTCCTAAACCTAGTCATACACTAGACTTTCAAACAAACATTCGTATGAAAAATTCCCAGTACATTGATGAATGATGTTCAAAAGTATATCAAAATTTCATTTGCTTTTAACATTCGATTTTGTAACAATGAAAACCACATTCACAGTTAGAAATTTAACAGTGCAAGGACCTTGAGACTATATATGGCTGTTAGAAATTTGTTCATTTGAGAAAAATGTTCCTTCCCACTACTTTGAATTTTCTCGCCACTTCGGTCGAAAACTAATGGTGAAGACCCCAAACAAAATTCTACTAGTGCAGACCTGGGCGAACTGCAGCCCCAAGGACACATATCAAATTTCTTCATAAATTTAGGCCAAAATGTGTTCTACTACATGCTGCAGGAGGAGTGGTTTTGAAAATGAAAAAACCCGGACCGGAGTTCGGAAAAAACCCGGACCGGAGTTCGGAAAAAACCCGGACCGGAGTTCGGAAAAAACCCGGACCGGAGTTCGGAAAAAACCCGGACCGGAGTTCGGAAAAAACCCGGACCGGAGTTCGGAAAAAACCCGGACCGGAGTTCGGAAAAAACCCGGACCGGAGTTCGGAAAAAACCCACTACTTTGAATTTTCTCGCCACTTCGGTCAAAAACTAATGGTGAAGACCCCAAACAAAATTCTACTAGTGCAGACCTGGGTGAACTGCAGCCCCAAGGACACACATCAAATTTCTTCATAAATTTAGGCCAAAATGTTTTCTACTACATGCTGCAGGAGGAGTGGTTTTGAAAATGAAAACCCGGACCGGAGTTCGAAGAAAACCCGGACCGGAGTTCGAAGAAAACCCGGACCGGAGTTCGAAGAAAACCCGGACCGGAGTTCGAAGAAAACCCGGACCGGAGTTCGAAGAAAACCCGGACCGGAGTTCGAAGAAAACCCGGACCGGAGTTCGAAGAAAACCCGGACCGGAGTTCGAAGAAAACCCGGACCGGAGTTCGAAGAAAACCCGGACCGGAGTTCGAAGAAAACCCGGACCGGAGTTCGAAGAAAACCCGGACCGGAGTTCGAAGAAAACCCGGACCGGAGTTCGAAGAAAACCCGGACCGGAGTTCGAAGAAAACCCGGACCGGAGTTCGAAGAAAACCCGGACCGGAGTTCGAAGAAAACCCGGACCGGAGTTCGAAGAAAACCCGGACCGGAGTTCGAAGAAAACCCGGACCGGAGTTCGAAGAAAACCCGGACCGGAGTTCGAAGAAAACCCGGACCGGAGTTCGAAGAAAACCCGGACCGGAGTTCGAAGAAAACCCACTACTTTGAATTTTCTCGCCACTTCGGTCAAAAACTAATGGTGAAGACCCCAAACAAAATTCTACTAGTGCAGACCTGGGCGAACTGCAGCCCCAAGGACACACATCAAATTTCTTCATAAATTTAGGCCAAAATGTTTTCTACTACATGCTGCAGGAGGAGTGGTTTTGAAAATGAAAACCCGGACCGGAGTTCGAAGAAAACCCGGACCGGAGTTCGAAGAAAACCCGGACCGGAGTTCGAAGAAAACCCGGACCGGAGTTCGAAGAAAACCCGGACCGGAGTTCGAAGAAAACCCGGACCGGAGTTCGAAGAATCAACTAAAAGAGACAGAAAATGTGTGTGGGAAAAAAAACTAAATTTTCTACTTTGTTATAAAACATATATCCAATTAAAAACCTCCAAATATCAAATTTCTTCATAAATTTAGGCCAAAATGTTTTCTACTACATGCTGCAGGAGGAGTGGTTTTCGAAAAAAAAACCCGGACCGGATTTTGAAAAAAAACGGACCGGATTTTGAAAAAAAAAACGGACCGGATTTCGAAAAAAACCCGGGGCTGTCCCTATCTCGCACCAATGCCTCCATTGTCAGAATGCCACTTTGAGCCTGTCGGCTTCCTCATTGAGGAAGCTGACACACTCTTAGGGGAAAGCTGACCCATTGAGGAAGCTAACACGCTCGGAGAGGAACGCTGACAGATGTCCATGTGAAGAGCTGCAAAAACTGTAAGGAGCGAGCCTGAGAAGCTGACCGATACAGTGTGGAGGCTCCTCTTTAAAGGACGTCCTGACGCTCTCCCACCACTCTGCTAGCTGTCCAAGTTCTTTCTGTGCTAGCGCTTGCATGCTGCAAACCCCAGGAGCTGCCCATCTGTTCACTCTGAAATCCCCGGTCTCCATTTCAGGGTTCCTCCTTCCAGTCACAGTGCTTTTCAGAGGGCATTTGACCAGCAGTGAGGTGGTATAGCACCACCTCCGTACCTGATTTAATCCTATAATACCGCACTGCAATCCCATGCATTGCTCGCAGTTTCCCTATTGATCTCAAGGAGCTTCTATGACAAGGGGCACCACTTATCTGCAGCCCAAGTTAAAGGATAAGTTCATGTTTTGTGTAACATGTTACACCTATATTCCGGGAGTAACATGTTACAAATGTACCGCCTCCGGCAAAACGGGTCTTCTCCCCTGCTCGCTGACACAATTTAAAGAAACCGTGGCCATGTGGGGCTTCTCCCATACTGTGAATGAATGGACTACAACTACTGGCAGTTTTTTCAGCTGTCGGCTTGTAGTTCTCAATGAACTACCACAATGCTGTTGAGCACTTTAGTAGTTCATTGATTCCTCCTGTCAGTGTGAAACAGCTTGTCCATACGATGTACAGGCAGACAGCTCACACTGACAGTCTGAAGGAGACCTGCATGGCATCAGAGCTCTACTGATCGCTGGTGCAATGCTTTCCAGGCTCCTAAAAAATAAATAGTAAACGCACATTTATTTACCTGCAAAAAAAATGTGCATTTATTTTTTTAAAGGTAAACTTCTCCTTTTAAAAATACAGTGGCTGCGGTATGTTAACAGAGCTAGCCAGCTGTTTTTTTTAACGTTCAGGCAGATGACCTTGAAGTGTTGAAATCGTGACTCGGCCCTCTGTTTTTACTAATCCGACTGCCCATCTGAAAGACCTATTTCATGAGCAATTGTACCTATTATTCCTAGCATCAGGTGTTTTTGTTTTCTACATGTTTTACATAGTTATCGCCTTCACAAGTCCCAAATTAATATTGAGCAGAATTAAGTTCGGCCCTTCACAAGTGTATGGACAGCTTAAGACAAGTGTGTGGCTATATTTTTGGTTCAGTTACATATTGGGGAAGGGGGCAAGGGTCTATTTAGCCCTGTGTAAGCTTCAAGTAGTGAAGCTTACACAGGGCTTTCTTCCCTTACTGTCAAGTGCCAGAGTAGGGGTTGAGTAAATGGAAGGTAAACCTGTGCATCTGCAAAGTACAAGTGCACTTTAAAGTGAAATTAAGACCGTAAATAATCAAGAACATAGATGAAGAATGCAGTATTTTGTATCATATATATATATATATATATATATATATATATATATAATATATTGAAGTGCACTCCAGTCCATCATATATAAATCGGCTCAGGCAGAAGAACGACAACCTAAAGACATGAATTGGTCAAATCCAATATCAAATGATAAAAATGTCATCTGCACAGAGGCCTTCCAAATGTTCTGTCTAGCTCTTTATTAGCCCCTGTTCACACTGAATTGGGCTTTGAAATTGCAATACTTCAGTACGATTTCAAAGCCACTGGTCAGTGCGATTTCATGTGCAGCTTGCCAATATCTGTGCAACCTCATGCACAGATGTCAATGCAAGTTGCACATAAAATCGGCAAAAATAGTGCAGAACCTTTTCAAAATCAGTGCAAGTTGGAATTTCACTGATATGAATGGTTCCATAGCCAGAAACTGGGTGCAACTTGTCATGTGACCTTGATCTGTCAAATCGCATGTAGCACCGATGTAAACGGGGGCTTAAAGTGCAAAGCATGCACATTTTCGATGTTATAACTAATGTTTCAAGCTCCGACAGGCTTTTTTCAAGCATAGAGTACGATATAGACTGAACTTTTTGATACACATAAGATTTCTGCAAGGATGAAGCACGTTTTGATGCAGTATTTTGAAAGTTTGGTGTGAAACCCTAGCTCTTTTGCCTAATTCAAGTGAAATTAAACCGTTGCATATTACGAAAGGGTTGGGTTCCTAAAGCTGGACATTTAGCTGCAAAATTCATTGTAGTTTCAGTTCCACTTTAAGGCTGCCAGCTGTGAACGTCGGGTGCAAATTTTGAGATTGTTCCAGTTTCTTAAATCAATAAACTGCAGGTTGTTGGAGGCTATAAAAGAGCCATTAAATACAGAATCAATATTTAATGAAGCAGCAATTGTACCTCAGGGTTCTTCCTGAGATAAATATATGGAAGTACACACATAATGCTCAAGCTGCTTGAAAATTCTAAGATTTATTTCTCTTAGATAGCAGAGCATGAGCTTGATTTCCTGGAAGGTGTTTATCGGACAGTTGGGACAAGGACTCCGGGAATCTGTCTGCACTTTTCTGTGCTGGCCTTGAAAAATCACTGATTTTGTGTTCCTTTTTGTGTACACAAAATATTCTTTCCTGTTAAATGGACCAATCGTGAAACCGTGAAAATGGATATTAAAGTGACACTCCAATACACAATTGAATATACAGTTTAACAATAAACTGCATTACATAGAAAAAGATTTGTAATTCTGTCCAGCCACTCTTGGCATTAAGGTCCTGGAACTGCACTGCAGCGGCAGCATAGTGTTGTCCGGTATACACACTCGGTCTACACGATAGTGAGATGGTACATAGACAGTGCAAATTTCTTTCCTGCAACCACAAAATTTGCACGAGTGCCCTATCACCACCAACAGTGCTGACAGGGGAATCCATCCTGCCAAGCAATTGGGCAGGGGAAGCTGTCTTCACCGGGAAAAAACAGTGAATATTTCTAGCGGCTATAGCAGCTGCTAGAGATAATTGCAAGTGAATCTGGCAAGTTGGTTGTACCCAAGTTGATCAACTTGGTACATTCTGCTTGCCCACACATGGTTTGAATCTCAGCTGTTTCCTGCCATCACTCTGTTTCTCAAGGCCAGCTTAAAGCAGTTATATGCCGCAAAAAAAAATGATGGCGTCACTCCGGCGCATGCACGCGGAGTCCTCTTTCTGGCAAGGAGCTCTTTAATTTTCCAGCAGCATCCGCTGGACCTTCAGAGCACATGCGCCTTTGACATCAGTGGCTGCATGCAAGGTGAATATCTCCTAAGCCTACAGGTAAGCCTTATTATAGGTTTACCTGTAGGTAAAAACGTGAAAGCGGGGTATACAACCGCTTTAAGGTGATCCATGCCATTATGTTTACTATCCCATCTAACACATAGCTTAGCCAGTAAAATAATTCCAGCTATTTGGGAAAGGAAGGATGATGTCTTTGTATCCAGGCAGACTTATTCTACACAGGATTTGCACATCTGACTTCTAAAAATAAAGTCGTTTTTTTACACAGAGTTTTCACAGCTGCTGTCTTCAGGATTGTTAGAGAGCTGTGACATGAGAGAGGGAGCACTAACGACTATGCAACAGCCTCTATGCACAGATGCTGTTAAATGGAATAGCAAAAGGAATGGCATGGGTCACTTTACCAGGGCGAGTTTTCTCTTATTGCCATGTTCGGTACTTGTTACCTGCATGAAAACCAGTATTCACTCGCTTTGGGGCAGAGGAATAGAACTGACAAATATGCAGTACTATGTTCCACATACACTTGGTAATTCTGTTGGCCTTTTAATAGGCATGCATTGATTTTGATTGATTTCCAATGCAAGTGTGAATGTCTGTTCACTCAAAACTGGAAAACAAATGAAAATACAGAAGTCCACCTCCTGTGGTTTCATGTTTTTCCGTTTTGAGCGACAAAGTATTTACAGTTGCATTGGAAATCAATCAAAATTACTGTGTGCTTGTTGAAAGACTATGCTGTAAAATGGAAACAATTTTCCTGGTGGTATAGATCCCCAGATGTTCACTGTTTTTAAAACCGGTTAAGAACATCTGGGCATTTATACCACTAAGTAAATTGTTTCCATTTTTCCGCAAATAGTCTTTCAACAAGCATGCAGTGATTTTGATTGATTTCCAATGCAATTGTGAATATCTGGTTGGCCATAACTGATGTCTGTTGGCATTACCAAGGTTCAGGTGAAAATATGAGCCGTATCTAGTCAAAATGTCCTCCCATTAAAGATTCTAAATGTTTACTATAGAGTTAACAAAGACAATAGCAGATTTGGGTGTTGGATTCGATCAAGGACCTGGAACAGCTTGGTTCTTCCATAGTATGACAGGATTTTGGATCATCTCGTGTGTGATATATATATATATATATATATATATATAATATATTATGATGCAGGTTAGAAAAGGGAAAGCCTGTGCCAATATAACCGTAAATTAATTACATGACTTATGGTTATGAAAAGTAAAAGAATAAAATGTCAGGTTAAGCCTTTCTGTCATGTAAACAAAAAGTCAGTGGAATTTTAGAATTTGGCAGCTGTCATTGAAACTGGAGGTGAGGGAAAATCTAATAGCGGGGACAAACTTCAGATCTGCATAATTGTATTGGGCTTGTGACACTAAAAGTATTCGGCTCCGTTCACACCAGTGCGACTTTGGACAGTGGCACCAGTTCTATGGGAAAAGGTTCCTGCACTACTTTGATACAACTTTCTTGCGACTTGCGAGTGCCAGAGAGTGTAAAGTTGCAGTGACAGCGAGCTCCACTACAAGGGTGGATTTTCTCTCTTCGCCTTTCAGGACAGCACCTTGGAGAGAGCGCAGCTCCGCCTTTACCCAGGAAACACTGCGTGACAACGCCCCTTTTTAAGATCAGCTGCTTCCACCATGCCTTCAGTTTTAGTGTTTCCTCCGCCATGGTGGAACACTGCTGGGGAACCAGGGGTGCTGCGCTCTCTTTAAAGGAAAAAACGAGGGTTTTGGCAGTACCTTGTGCTTACGTTCGCAAAGACCAGCCCAGCACCTTCCCGAACGATGGGGTTGGTGTTCCGGTGTTCCCTTCCTTCGTCGGCTCACAGGAGTAATGGACTGCCGGAGGTTGATCGCCCGTGCGTTCGGGGGGCCGCGGTTGTGCTCAGAAACGAGCGTTCCATGCCAGGCCTCAGCATGGCGGCGCCGAATCCCGGACGGCGGGGGACGCCAGTTCCGGTGGGTGGAGACCTCCGGCAGGGCGTAGCAGCAATTGGTTCCAGCTGCTGGAACGCAGGAGGAAGGGGCAGGTCCTCTGGCCGGGACTTCCGTTTGTTTGGCACGGTCGGAAAGCCATTTAAAGCGTGCGGACGGCGGCTGCTACGATCGAAATGGAGGACGGATCTTCAGCAGCTATGGCGGATGCAGGCGCCCAGGTTCCCGGCCAGTCCCAGGTAGGAGAGGTACAGAGGGACCTCTTTCCTTTACATCACTGGGTGTTTTTTGTTTGGTTTATGTATTAAGTTAACCTGCAGCTGTCTGCTTTGGTGTAAAGGTCCATTAGCAGTTCAGCAGGGATTGAGACTCTGGGCACTTAGGGTGTTTGTCTTTGGGGGGTCTACCTGTTGTACTCTTTAGTGGCTGCAGTTAAAGAGGACCTGTGGGTTCTTTTATTTCTGTCGTTTCAGAAAGTTACTGCTAAGTCAGAGAGAACTTCAAGAAAATGCCCCTCATGCAAAAATCCTTTAAGGGACTCTTGGCCCAAACCCCTGTGCAGATCCTGCATTGCGGATTTAGTGAAGGAGGAGTCTTCACAGGAGTGCAAGGAACTCCTGTCTTCAGTGAGAAAAGAACTAGCAGAGGCCCTAGGGACAGTACGCTCCCTTGTGAAAAAGCGTGGTCAGAGTTCCAGCCAAGAACAGGGTTCTCAATCCAGTCTCCCTCCGTCCACTTCTGTGCAAATTGAAAGTGAGTCTGAGGAAGAAAGGGAAAGCATTCCTCCCTCAACGTTTGATTCTGATGATGAGGAAGAGGAAGAAGAAGCCAAGGCTTCTAGATATAAACTGTCACTTGAGGAAGTTGATGATTTACTCAAGGCAATTTATACTACACTGGAGATCCAGGAAGAAAAAATTCAGCTGTCAGTACATGACAAAATGTACCAGGGGCTGGAGGAGGTTAAACATAGAGTCTTTCCGGTACACAAGGTGTTAACAGACTCCATTAAAAAGGAATGGAAGGATCCAGAGAAAGGACAATTTTTTTCTAAAGCCCTTAAAAGGAGGTTCCCTTTTGAGGAGAGTGAGGAGTGTGTTTGGAATAAGAAGCCAAAGATAGATGCGGCCTTCTCTCAAGTATCCAGAAAAACGGACTTAGCCTTTGAGGATATGGGAATTCTTAAAGACGCTATGGACAAAAAAGCGGATGGGCTACTGAAGAAAGCATGGGACTCTTCATTAGCCAATCTGAAACCTGCAATGGCAGCCACAGTTGTGGCCAGAAATTTGGAATGCTGGTTAGACCAACTCAAAAATCATGTGGTGGCAGGTACCTCCAGGAAAGATTTATTAGAGTCCTTCCCTACTCTGTTAAAAGCCGTCCGATATATGGCTGATGCCTCGGCAGAATCCATCAAAATGTCTGCCAGGTCATCGGCATTGGTTAATTCCGCAAGAAGAGCCCTCTGGCTTAAAACTTGGTCAGGGGATTCAGCCTCTAAAGGGAAATTGTGTGGGATTCCCTTTTCAGGGGACTTGTTGTTTGGTCCGGAATTAGAGACTGTACTTGATAGGACAGCAGACAAAAAGAAAGCTTTTCCTCAGAAAAAGAAAGTGGTACAACAGAGGAAGAATTTTCGTCCTTTTCGACAAACCGATAAGGAAAAGGACCAAACAAAGAAAAGACCTTGGAACCCCCAGAGAGGAAGAGGCAGGGGTGGGGTATTGTTCAGAAACCCTGAGCAATCCCCTAAAAAACAGTGACCAGCTTCCAGTAGGAGGGAGGCTTCAGGACTTCTTGCTCAGTTGGGAAAAAACAACAAGAAGTCCATTTGTCCTAGGGATAATCCAGCAGGGTTACCATCTGGAGTTTTTACAAAACCCCCCAAGTCGGTTCTACGTAACAAACTTACCGAAGGATCAGGAGAAGGCTCTGGCTATGAAGTCTCTTCTTCAAGAGCTGATGCAACAGAATGTCATCTCTCAAGTCCCAGAGGGGCAAAAAGAAAAAGGGTTTTATTCCCATATATTCTTGGTCAGGAAACCATCGGGAAAGTTCCGTCTGATCCTCAACTTGAAGCTGTTGAATCGATCCATAAAATACAAAAGATTCAGGATGGACACGATTTTTTCAGTAAAGAACTTGCTGACCCCCAGGTGTCACATGGCCTCCATCGATTTGAGGGATGCATACCTCCATATCCCAATAGCACCCCAGTCCCAGAAATTTCTACGTCTGGCAGTCAATTTGGGGAGGGGGGAGGTTTGGCATCTCCAGTTCAGAGCCCTGCCATTCGGCCTCTCCTCCTCACCCAGAGTTTTCACGAAAGTGATGGCAGAAGCATTGGAACCCCTGAGACTGAAAGGGATCCCAATAGTGCCCTACTTGGACGACCTGCTACTTTTCGCCGACTCAAAAAGTCAGGTGGAAGTCAACCTTCAAGTGACTCAAGCACATCTAAGAGGTCTGGGTTGGCTTCTCAACATTCAGAAGTCCAACCTAATACCAGCTCAAAGAGCAAAGTTCCTGGGGTACGAAATAGACTCAGTAGAACAGAAAATATTTCTGCCCCAAGAAAAAATAGAAAAGATACAGTCGGCTCTGAAGGTACTTCAGTCCAATTCAAGGTTCTCAGTAAGACAAGCCATGTCAGCCCTGGGTCTGCTGACAGCAGCAATCCCTGCAGTACAGTGGGCCAGACTGCATGCTCGTCCGCTGCAGGCAGACATTTTGACAAATTGGTCCTACCAGGAATCGCTGGAGAAAAAGTTTGTCATAGGGGTAAGAGCAAAAAGATCACTCTGGTGGTGGAGGAACCAGAGAAACATCTCAAAAGGTCTTCACTGGTCATTCCCAGTAACCCAAAGACTGACCACAGATGCCAGCGCATGGGGGTGGGGAGCCCACCTGGAAGAACAAACTATTCAGGGGGTTTGGTCCAAGCCAGAAGCGAGAAGGTCATCGAACTGGAGAGAGTTGAAGGCTATTCATCTGAGTCTTCTGTCCTTCCAGGAACTTCTAAAGAATCAGCATGTCCAAGTCTTGACGGACAATATGACGGCAGTGTTATACATAACAAAGCAAGGGGGCACAAAAAGCAGAACTCTGTTGGATTTAGCCTGCCAGATACTGAGATGGGCAGAGAACAACTTGGCCTCCCTATCGGCAGTACACTTAAAAGGGACGGAAAACACCTTGGCAGATCTCCTCAGCAGGAGGGAAGTAAGAGAAGCAGAGTGGTCTCTGAATCAGGATCTATTCAAGACAATAGCCAAGAGTTGGGGTGTTCCTCAGGTGGACCTATTCGCAAGTCAGGAAAACGCGAAAGTACCAGTTTTCTTCTCCCTTCAGAGACAGGATCAAGCTCTGGGGTTAGATGCTCTGGCTCACAGATGGGACTTCCAGCTGTCCTACGCTTTTCCCCCATTTCCACTAATTCCAAGGGTACTAGCAAAATTCAGACTGGAATCCACGGAACTAATTCTGATAGCTCCTTATTGGCCAAAAAGGCCGTGGTTTGCAACCCTTATGAACCTCTCAGTAAAACCTCCTTGGAAGTTACCAAACAGGTCAGATCTACTGAGTCAGGGCAAGTTTCTTCATCCAGATCCAGCGTTTCTCAACCTAGCAGCTTGGTTTCTGAAGAACAAATCCTAAGACAAAAGGGACTATCAGAAAAACTCATTACTACCCTTCTTGCAAGTAGGAAGAAGGTGACAAGAGACATTTATTTTAAGGTCTGGAAAGTTTATAATACATGGTGTTCCAGAAAAGACTTTAGTTTGTCTAGTACAATTTCAGTTCTAGAGTTTCTTCAAGACGGATTGGAGAAAGGCCTAGCAGCAAGTACGCTCAAAACGCAAGTAGCGGCCTTATCAGTTTTTTTGGAAAGAACCCTGTCAGGGGAGCCTTTAATAATTCGTTTCTTCAGAGCTATGGCTAAAGTAAAGCCTAAGCCTGTGATCATTTTTCCCAAATGGGATTTGTCTTTGGTTCTTCAAGGGCTAACAAAGCTTCCGTTCGAGCCAATAGAAGGATCCTCACTTAAGTTTTTAACGTTTAAAACTGTGTTGTTGGTGGCAGTAACATCAGCTCGTAGAGTCAGTGAGTTACAAGCTCTATCAATCAAAGAGCCATTCATGAGGTGCCTACCAGACAGGGTAGTTCTAAAGACAGACCCAGCCTTCCTACCAAAAGTAAGCTCTGCTTTTCATCGGGCACAGGAGATCATTCTCCCTACATTTTGCCCCTCACCTTCGGGGCCAGGAGAAGAAGCCTTCCATACTCTGGATGTCAGGAGATGTCTTCTTAAGTATCTGGAAATAACAAAGGACTTTAGAAAATCATCCTCATTGTTTGTTTTAATGGAGGGCGCTCACAAGGGATGTAAAGCTTCCAAAAACACCCTTGGAAGATGGTTAAAGCAAGCCATTAAAGAAGCATACACCTCTCTAGGTTTGGAGCCTCCAGAAGGAATCTTGCCTCATTCAACCAGAGCAGTAGCGGCATCATGGGCAGAAAAGGCCGGAGCATCGCCTGAACAAATTTGTAAGGCTGCCATATGGTCCAGTTTTTCAACTTTCATAAAACACTACCGCTTGGATCTGCTTTCAGCCTCAGACCAATCCTTCGGGAGAAAGGTTTTGCAGGCAGTGGTCCCACCCTGAAGTAAGTTTCTTGGTTATCCTCTCCAAGGTGCTGTCCTGAAAGGCGAAGAGAGAAAACCTTAGTTAGACTTACCGGTGACGGTATTTCTACGAGCCTTTCAGGACAGCAGCCTACTTCCCTCCCTAGGTTATGATGTATAATGTATAATTATAGGGCATGGTAACTGTCTGCTTATATTTTCCAGCATGTCGGAGGATTTCTCGATAACAACTGAAGGCATGGTGGAAGCAGCTGATCTTAAAAAGGGGCGTTGTCACGCAGTGTTTCCTGGGTAAAGGCGGAGCTGCGCTCTCTCCAAGGTGCTGTCCTGAAAGGCTCGTAGAAATACCGTCACCGGTAAGTCTAACTAAGGTTTTTTTTTTTTTTTTTTTTAAAATACAATGGCCACGGTCAGGGCTGCTGATAGAAATCACAGGGCCCTGTACAGCCTACCTGATGGGGCCCCGTTCAGCCCCACCTCTGGCCCCTCCCCAGACCCCACCTTGAATTAAAGTGCAGGTTTTTCTTTTAAGTGATATTTGTCTTTCTCCAGCCAGTTATAAGTTTGATTATCCAAAAGAAATACTGTGATGACACAAGAGATGGTCAGAGGCTGCAAACTTGATACAAGAGATCAATGCAGCCTCACCAGTGCCCATCAATGCAGCATCACTGTGCCCATCTGCAGCCTGATCAGTGCCCATCAATGCAGCCTCACTGCTCATTTCAGCCTTATCAGTGCCCATCAATGCAGGCTCACTGTGCCCATCAATGGAGCTTCACTGTGCCTATCTGCAGTCTCACTGTGCCAATTTCATCTTCATCAGTGCACGTCAATGCAGCCTCACTGTGCCCATTTTAGCCTTACTGTGCCCATCTGCAGCCTCGCCAGTACCTTGATTACACAGAGTATTACGCAGGAATCTTCCTCTGTGTCTGAACTCTGAACTGTTCTGCGGCTGTCTACTGTAACAAAGCCCTGTCTCCTAGATCGTGATAGACTGAACACTGATTCAATTTCCCAGCATTGGATCAGTGTTCTGTCTATCATGATCTTGGAGGCGGTGCTTTGTCACAGTGAGTGGACGGCTGCCGGACAGTTCAGACCCCAGCTCGATGGCACAAGGAGATTTCCATTTCCCTCTGTGTGTAATTAGTTACACAAGTGGAGGGAGGGAGAGGAGGGATGACTCTGCACTTAGATTGGCCCTGTGCGCCGCTGCCGAAGGGGCGCTGGTTAAGAATTTCTTTTTTTTTTTTTTATTCTGCATGCATTCTTCTGTTAGATTGCCTGGGCCCCCCTGCTGACCAGGCCCGGTACAACAGGGCCAGTTGTACTGGCTTATCAGCGGCCCTGACCACGGCGGAAGATATGTCCATTTGCGCTGCGTAGCATGGATGGAGGAATCTCGCCTGCAGGCTGAACGGAAAAACATCAATGTGTGCATGGCCAGTTTTACTGGAGTTGAACTGTTTACATCTTTGCCATTGGCCACACCTGCACAATGGATCCTTGTAGGCTCCTGTGGCAGCGTTTGTCAACCTTTTTCAACATTTTTTAGGCACCCAATCACATGAAAGCCTCCCCCTTATCACAAAGCTCCCCTCGTCATCCTTTCATCCTTTCATCCATTTCTGATCCAGAGAAGACTAGGTCTTGTGCTCCCAGAATCTCGTGGGAACCCAAAAGGCACCCTGGTTGACAAACACTGTTCTATCAGACCATCAAGTGTCTCCAGCCCTGAGTTTATGCACAGGTGTGGTCATTGGATAGGAAAAAAATTTCCGCAGTGTGTTGACATTGCTAAAGGGAAGGCTGTGGTACTTTAGGTCAGACTAGGACTGAATTCTTCTGTCAGATATAGAAGAAAATGAAAAAAGCCTGCAGCTTCACCGAATTCTGTATACCAATTATTAATATGAAATATTTTATATTGACGTTAATAAACTGAAATAAAATAAATACCTTTTTTAGGTAATTTTTAGCCTAGACTATAATAAATTTGTTAAAATAAATAAATCTCTGCATTCTATTTCATTCGATTTTTCTAATGATGAACATCTTAGGTTACATTTAACACTAGCCTCCTGTGATTGGTTTATTTAAACGTAGGATAAATTATCTGGAAAACATAAACTTTAGTTCAAAGTATCTAAGTTGCCCCTGGGTGCACAGAATTAATTTTTTTTTTCTGAACGCATCGAAAAACAAAGTGCATAGTATGCCATTAAAAATCGTTACATTTAGAAATGTCTTATAAACGCATGTATGTCATTGCCAGTATGATTAAGGCCTTAATGCAGCCAAGCATTGTCATACTTAAACAGGGCCGCTGATAACACAGTACAACCGGTCCTGTTGTACTGGGCCCAGGTCCCATCAGCTAAACAGGGGGGCCCATGACGGATTTAATTTTTTATTTTCTACCTAAATGAATAAATGGTTATTACTAGACCATTCCCATGCTCCTACTTGCTTACCAGGGCTTAAATTATATTTCTCTAGGTCCCATTAGGCCAATAGAGGGGCCCAGGGGGTGGGAGTAGAGGAGGGACTTTTTTTTTTCATTTTCAGGGTGTAAGCGGATAAAGTCAGCGCTGCTTTTCTGCTGCACCCCAGGGGGCTAGGTGGGGTGTAGGCATGGTATGGGGGGCCCCATGATTTCCAACAGCACCCCTGTACTTAAAGTAGGTGTAATACCCTTACTGAAAAACATTTAGCTTGTGAAAACACTGTATCGCAAACCATTGCCATTTTCTAAAAAAAATAAAATGCATACTTTGACTTTTTAATCGCCTCTTTGCAGACACTTCCTATCTGCATGCACTCCAGAGGTGTTTACATGTTTGTTTCTCTGGGATTGTTTTTTGAACAGTGACAAACATAGGACAATGCCTTGTGAGGTGTGGAAATGGCCACTTGTAATTTCACATTGTATTGTATTGTTTTTGGTGGGGAGGGGGGTGGGGGTCAAAGTGGGGCTTTATCAATGACCTTCTAAAATGCCCTCTCACACCTTAAGCCAGCGATAGTTCGAATCTCTGCCGGTTCAGCAGGGACCAGCCAAGATTCGAACCATGTATGGGCAGTCTGAATGTACCCAAATTGGTCGATCAGATTGGGTATAACCAGCATGTTGGAACTTGCATGTGATTATTGCTAGCGGTTATTGTAGTTGTTCGCAATAATCAATGTTTTCTCCTGGCAGGGGCGGCTTTATCTCCCTGGGAGAACGCAATGGCTATGCAGGAGGGATTTCCCCATCAACGCTGTCAGTATTGATGGGGGAATCTAGCGATTTTTCTTTCCTGCAATGCTCCGTCAATGGCCGGCTTTAGTAATATATGCTATGGAAATCCAAATAATTATTTTTACAAAAACTACAGGTGTAGTTTTAATATATAAATTATATATTGTCTGTCTTGCAAATTCAGAATAAGAATTCATTATGGGTCACTTGGGAAGTTGTAGACTGTTTGTTTGTTTTCCGGTGTGGATACAAATCTCAGCCATAAAATGTGCCGTTCATGTCTTGCATTGATGAAATTGAGATAATTGGCCATGACTTTGCTGTAAACCATTGGTTTAGATTCACACGTCACTGCAGAAGTTAGCAGATGTATCCAGCTCCACAAACTCTATTTGCAAAAAGAATGACATTCGTAAGACTGTAGTGGAATGTGACCATTATAGGTGTTCTGAAAAGTAGTTACTATGACATTAGTTCTACTTGGGCTGTAGGCTCCTTTCTGTACGCTGTTATGATCTGGAAGAAAAGTTTACTGGGCAGTATCAGTGGATGTGTTTGGTGTAGAAACTTTTAACACACTTGAAGAATAAAAGCTTGAATCAAACAACTGTATTGTTGCGTTATTGCATCCTTTGCCAGTCATGTAGCTAAAACAGTATCCATAAAGTGCATCCTGTAATGGACAGGATATATTCTTATGGATGATGATTCAGGCTTATCCGTATATGCGCGGACACTGAGACCGGTATCATTGCTCGGGCACTTAGAAATATTGATTTGTGCATCTAAGTAATGCACATTTAAAGGAAAGTGCCACCCAAGGGTTTATAGTTGGTGTGATTGAATGAACTCTGTTTTATTATCACTTATGGCCTTTGCCACAATCTTCTAATTGCAAAATCTCACGCCCAGAAAATCGAATTTCACTGCATAAAGCATGGATGAAATGTATGTTCTGATTATATTGCAGCCCTATTCCATGAATAAAAAATGCTCACTAAAAAGAAATAAAAAAATTCGAAGATTTTAAAAATACTTTTCTTATACCCCAACTTCTGAAAAGCTTGCCATAGCAAGGGTGACATCACTGGACCTTCTCACAGGATCATGGGAACGCAAAGTATCCCAAATCCCACAAAAATGCATTTCCTGCATATTGCTAGACTATCTTCTCATGCAATTTGGGATCCTAAGGGCGGTGCGGGCGACAGCGGTAAAACGGCTCTATTTTTAGCATCGCTTTACCGTCGTTTTAGCGGCGTTATTCGGCCGCGAGCCGCTGTACAGAAAGGAGCCTACAGCCAAAGTAGAACTAATGTCATAGTAACTACTTTTCAGAACACCTATAATGGTCACATTCCACTACAGTCTTACAAATGTCATTCTTTTTGCAAATAGAGTTTGTGGAGATGGATACATCTGCTAACTTCTGCAGTGACGTGTGACTCTAAAAGGGTTAAAACTGCCCGCTTTAGCCATGCTGCCCCTTTGATTTCAATGGGCAGGAGCGGTGTATACCGCTCCAAAGATGCGGATTGCAGGAGTTTTTTTTAACGTCCTGCAAGCGCACCGCTCCAGTGTGAAAGCCCTCTGGATTTTACAGTGGAGACACAGCAGCGGCTGTTTCAGGGCACTTTGCGGGCGCTATTTTTAGCGCTGTAGTGCCTGCAAAGCACCCCAGTGTGAAAGGGGTCTAAGCTTTCTTGGATCACATGGTGAGGCCCAGGGACTTCACCAGTGCCCAAATGGAAGCTGGGGTGTAAGGTAACATAGTTTTGCATTATTTATACTTTAAGGCGCCTTTCACACTGGGACTCCAAGCGTTTTAGCACTAAAAATAGCACCTAATAAAGGGCCTCTCTTGCCACCCCAGTGTGAAAGCCTGAGTGCTTTTACACTGGGGCGGTGCGCTTCCAGGACAGGGGGGAAAAAAAGTCCTGCAAGCAGCATCTTTGAGGCAGTGCGGGAGCGGTGTATACACTGTTCTTCCTCCGCCCCTGCCTATTGAAATGAATGGGCAGCGCTGTGGAAGCACCGCAAAACGGAAACGTGCCACTATAACAGCGGTACCGCTAATGGACCCGCCGCCCCAGTGTTAAAGGGGTCTTATACCTAACACTTTTAGATCAGCTCTCAGGTTTGGAACTAAGGATTTTAATGTTTTATCTGCTCCCCCAACTAAGGCTCTCATTTGGTGGAATTCCTCATCCATATTCAGTATTTTCATTATTTTATATTCAATGCAGTTTGAAGATATTTGTTTTTACCAGAACATTAAAGCGGAACTACTGCTTTTGATACAGTTCCCTCCCGGGAACCACAATGATGGGGCGCTATTCCTCCCGGGAACACCAATGATGGGGCGCTATTCCTCCCGGGAACACCAATGATGGGGCGCTATTCCTCTTGGGAACACCAATGATGGGGCGCTATTCCTCTTGGGAACACCAATGATGGGGCGCTATTCCTCCCGGGAACACCAATGATGGGGCGCTATTCAACCCGGGAACACCAATGATGGGGCGCTATTCCTCCCGGGAACACCAATGATGGGGCGCTATTCCCCCCGGGAACACCAATGATGGGGCGCTATCCCCCCCCCTCTCTCCCTCCCAGGAACACCAATGATGGGGCACTTGTCATAGAAATTAATGTACTGTACTGAGTTATTACTGTATAGCCATTAGCCGCTACCTTTCACTGTGTGCAGCTCTGCTCTCACAGCTGCTTCTCGCCTCTCTCTGTTCCCACGAGGCAGCAGTGGGCGGGGCTGAGACCAACTAATCGATAATGAAAATCGTTGACAACGAATTTCATTATCGATTATTATCAATAATATGGATTAATCGTTTAAGCCCTACTTTAGATGTTGATCTGGGGTCTTTTGTGACCTCCTGGATTAGTCGTCGTCATGTTCTTGGAGTCATTTTTGTAGGTTGGCCACTCCTGGGAAGGTTCACCGCTGTTCCGAGTTATCTCCATTTGTGGATAATCGCTCTCCCTATGGTTCACTGGAGTTCCAAAGCCTTAGAAATGGCTTTGAAATCCTTCATACACCGATACATGTACATTACTTTGTTTCTAATCTGTTCTTTTTTTTAAATTGTTGCACTTTGTCAGACAGCTTCTATTTAAGTAATTTCTTGATTCAACAGGTCTGACAGTAATCAGGCCTGGGTATGGCAAGTGAAATTTAACTCGGCTTTCCAAAAAATTGTGGTTAATCACAGTTCATCCATGATTCAGCATAGGAGGGGGCAATTACTTTTTCACATAGGGCCAGGCAAGTTTGAACAGTTTTGTTCCCTTAGGCCCCTTTCACACTGGGGGGGAGCCGCGGCGACGGTAAAGCATCGCTGCTTTACCGTCATTTTAGCCGCGGTATTCGGCCACTCGCGGGCGGTTTTACCCCCCGCGAGCGGCCGAAAAAGGGTTAAAATCCCCCGCAAAGCGCCGCCGTAGCGGCGGTATTACTGTATGAAATCGGTATTACGGTATGAAATCAATGGGTAGGAGCGGTGAATTCAGGCGGTGTACAGGCGCTATTTTTAGCGATGTACCGCCTGAAAAACGCCCCAGTGTGAAAGGGGCCTTAATGAATAAAATAATAATTAAAAAAATTGCATCTTGGATTTACTCGGGTTATCTTTGTGTAATAATAAAATTTTGTTTGATGATCTGAATCATTTAAGTGTGAAAAATTTGCAAACCAATAAAAAAAAAAAATCAGGAAGGTGGCAAATACTTTTTCACAGCACTGTCTATAATAAAGTGTATCAAAAGCTGGAGTTGAGCTTTAAAACTGAACTTCAGGCATGTATAAAAGAAACATTTTCATCCAGTCAGTCTGGGGACAGAGGTGACATAGGCCGTATTGCTTAATTGCAGTAGACAAAGGTCAAACCATCAATCTGGCCGTGTAAGGGCTTATTCATGTGGCTGTATATAGCTGTATAGCACAAGTTCTTGCTTATTTCTCTGCCAGACAACCCACAGGTGCTGCATACAGCCTCCTATAGAAGTCACTGGCTGTACACGGCTATACACGTATAGGAATAGGAGCATGGAATTCTGAGTGCAGACAGTTTGTGTCCAGAGTTGTATGCCCTTATAGATACATTTATGCATGTGTGACGGACCTGGCCGAGACACAGGCTGTTGGAGGGGACTGAGTGCGAGCCTGTTGCCTTGGGATTATGGGCCCTGGCATTTGGGGGAACAGTGCTCTTTGAGCTGCAGGCCTGGGACCCCTGAGCTGGTGATACTTGGATTCAGGTCCATGCTGGCCCCCCAATACACATAGAATCTGTATGTGTATTTGGCATATTAGCAAGAGACGCTAATGACATGAACTCCAGCCACCTGTGTTATGTAATTGACTATAGTCTGGCTTGTAGAAGCTTTTCACCTATTGTTGTGTGTGCTAATTAACCCTGCAATTGAATGAAGGAGTCCAGTGTTTATTAAGATAATTAGCTCATGCTAATTAGGTTAGGTGTGAGTCATCTAGCTGTATATAAGTGTGACATGTCAAATAAAGATTAATTCCTGATGTACCCTACACTGGTGTTGTCTGGTGACTGGGTAAGCTAAGGGGGTCTTGGATTGTGTGGTACCGGACAGAGGAAGCAGTTACGGCGGACATCTTGGGTACGAGGTCCGTCACAGCATGTATTTGCCCATATGTGAGTGTAGTCGCATACAGCCATGGTCTTCAGGTTACTGTACACCGCATCTATGGACTACCTGGTAAAGGAGAATGCCCGAATTTGCACTATATGCCCAGATACGGTGCATTCATCATAAAGTGGTTGTAAACCTCAGACATGAAATATGAATAAAGCATATCCTTCTATTGTGTGTACTTGTCTCAATCCAGAGCACTAAAGCCTCGTACACACGGTACGATTGTTGGCCAACTGAGCGTCTGATTTTTGTCAAAAGGGCGTGTGTCAGGATCTTGTCTTGCATACTATCTGTACACAATTGTCGTGCAGTGACGTACCACGATGTACTTTCAGCTCTTGAGTGCCATCCTTTGGGCCCCTTCATGTTTGGTGAGCATCGACTCCGAGCATGCATGTTTGTACTTTCGACTTTTGTGTGACGGATTTGTGTACCTGCCATACGAAAATCGGATGTCAAACTGTCGAAAATTTACTAGCCTGTCATCCAACATTTGTTGGCCGAAAGTTGGACAACCAATTGTCAAAAAGTGCATACTAACGGTAAGATTTTAGGACAACAGTCTGTCAACAGACAACCCCCTGCCAACAGTCATACCATGTGTACGAGGCTTAAGTGTAATTTCTGTCTGCTGCCTCGTTCCTCTGCTATAAGTCACTTTTGACACGTTTTCCTGACACAAAGCGAAAAATGGTGACACAGGAGGGAGCTCCTGCTGATTGACAGCTTCAGCTCTCTTCCTGTGTGCTGTGTGAAGGGGGTGTGTCTCTTCTCTCCTATCAGCTCTCAGCTCTCCGCCCCCTGCTTTTCAGAGCTGAGAGATCCTGGGTAAATTCTGCACTTTGAATGGATGTAGGGGAAAGAGGACTGTAAATAAATGGTATAATTGATGTAGGCGGATTTCTTTCATCTCTGCATCACCTAAGGCCAGTCATTTCAGTATATGTGAGCGTTTACGAACGCTTTAAATCTACAGAATGTACAAATCATTGACAATTTAGACAACTTCTATATATGTATTTTAACTAGGTGTTTAGTTGTTTTCCTGCAGTTCAGCTTTAAATTCCACCAAAGTTGAAAATATTTTGGGCCTAACATGAAGGGAGAAAAATCTCTATATAAGTGATGCATGTCTGTCTCCCAGTGTTTGCATAATATACTACCTAAAATGTCTTGTTGCTCTTTTTGCATCTGTGAAATGAACCATACATTTGCAGACTTCACCTTATGTTACCTGCTGCTTTGTATATTGGAAGTGACTTGGCGGTAATAGCCTCCTGCGTGATCTGTGCATCCATTTTGCTCTCTCTGACCACTTGGCCGCTTACAATGATTGGGACTTGAAGAGCAGCCAAGCCTGCTGCAATCCGCAAGTCCTTAGGGAAGGTGAGGGGTTACTCTCTGCAGACCTCAATCATCGCTTCCCATAGTAAACTAGAATAGAACACAGAATAAGGTAAGGAAATGATTTGCCGGCCAGTGACTCCATTAATCAGCCTGGTCAACTTCCCCCCTTCCCCAAGTGAAATCAGTTTCCGTGATTTATAGTCCAGTAACAGAATTATGCTTTTTCTCCAGGATCCTTGCGAGGATAAACGGCATAAAGACATTTGGTCGAAGGAGAAGACGTGTGACCGCTTTCCCAAATTACTTATAATCGGACCTCAGAAAACAGGTATTTCTTCCATACTCCAATCCAATGCGTAGCAGAGGGATAGAATTCTGATGGTGTGTGTTTGTACAGCTTGTAACACCTTCTCATGTACTGTTATATTTATCCCCTGGGAAGGGGGATCATTAGTCAGGGCTTTCCAGAAGAGACTGAGAGGAAGGATTACTACTTGATAAAGAGTATGAAAAGAGGGGAAACTGAGATTAATACAGGATGTGCTGTGTGCACAGCGGGAGCCTGGATTAGTACAGGATGTTAGGAGGTGGGTGAAAGTAATGTGGGAAAAGAAGAGTCGTCGGTTATAGACTGACCATGTACCAGAATGCATGTGAAGCACTTGATTGGTTGGCACAGCTGCTGGGAAGTATGGCAGCTGTGGTGGATGTTTATGTGTAAGAGTGTTGATCAGAGGTGAAGAACTTACTTGGCTTGAGTGCAGCCCCTGACATCACCAAGGCCCACACGTAATAATCATTGTATATTATGCTACAGAAAACTTTTAGAAATGAAAACGTAGTAGTAGTAGTACAGAAGATGGTCAAAGAGTGCATGAGTAATTGGCTCTTACAGTGGGGAAAATAATTATTTGATCTCCTGCAGATTTTGTAAGTTTGCCCACTTACAAAGAAATGAAGGGTCTATCCTTTTTATCATAGGTGTATTTTAATTGATCGCGACAGAATATCAACCAAAATCCAGAAAAAAATACAAGATACAAAAGTTATAAATTAAGATTGCAGTTCAGTGAGTAAAATAAGTATTTGATTCCCTACCAACCAACAATAATTTTGGCTCCCACACACTGACTACAGTATGTGCTCATGTGGTACACACATTAGTCCTGTCAATTTTAAGAAGGTGCTCCTAGCAACCACTCGTTATGTGTATGAAAGACACCTGCCCACAGAATCTTTTTTCAATTAACACCTAGTCATCATAGGCAAGACCAAAAAACTGTCAAAGGACGTCAGGGACAAGATTGTAGACCCGCACAAGGCTGGAATGGGCTTCAAGACCATTAGCAGGAAGCTTGGTGAGAAGGAGACAATTGCTGGAGCGATTTATTTGCAAATGGAAGAAATACAAAATAATCATCAAGTTCCCACGGTCTGGAGCCCCATGCAAGATTTTGCCTCGTGGGGTAAAGGATGATCATGATAAAAGTGAGGGATCAGCCCAGAACTACACGGGAGGAGCTTCTGAATGATCTCAATGCTGTTGGAACCACAGTCACCAAACAAACCATTAGTAACACAATATTTCGCCATGGATTGAAATCCTGCAGCGCCGCAAGGTTCCCCTCCTCAAGAGGGCACATGTACAGGCCCATCTGAGGTTTTCCAATGAACATCTAAATGATTCAGAGAAGGATTGGGAGAAAGTGCTGTGGTAAGATGACTCGACTTGCTGTGTTTAAAAAAAAATGCTGATTATGACCCTAAGAACAGCTTCCCTACAGTCGAGCATGGATTTGGAAACATTATGCTTTGGTGCTGTTTCTCTTCTAAAAGTACAGGCCAAGTTGGTCGCATTGAGGGGCCAAGGAACGGGGCCATGTATTGTAAAATGTTGAATGAGAACCTTCTTCCCTCAGCCAGAATACTGAAGATGGGTCGTGGATTGGTCTTCCAGCATAACAATGACCCAAAACATACCACCAGTTTAACAAAGGAGTGGCTCAAGAAGAAGAACATAGAGTGAACATCATAGAGTGGTCTAGCCAGTCTCCAGACCTTAATCCTATAGAATATGTATGGAGGGAGCTGAAACTTCCAGTTGCCAATCGACAGCCAAGAAACCTTAATGGTTTAGAGATCTGTTGAGAAGAGTGGAAAAAATCCCTCCTGAGATGTGTAGAATCTTGGTAGCCAACTACAAGAATCGTCTTCCCTCTGTGCTTGCCAACCAGGGTTTCTTCACCAAGTACTAAGTCATGTTTTGCTTGGTGATCAAATACTTATTTTACTGAACTGCAACTCAATTTATAAGATTTGTATCATGTGTTTTTTCTGGATTTTTGGTTGATATTCTGTCTCTATCATTTAACCTCTTCCCGACCAGCCGCCGCATTTATACTGTGGCAGGTTGGCTCCCCTGGGCGAAACAACGTTACCTTACCTTGGTACGCCTTTTGGCCACTGGGGGCGCACCGCTGGAGCCGATGCGTGTGCCTGGCTGTTGCAATGACCGCGCCTCCGTGCTGTCAGGGGTGAGGAGAGCGATCTGTTGTTCATACCAAGTATGAACAATCGCTTTCCTCACTCAGGCAGTCCCACCCCCCCCCCCCCATAGTTAAAATCACTCTTTAGGACACATAATTAACCCCTTGATCGCCCCCTAGCGTTAACCCCTTCCCTGCCAGTGACATTTACACTGTAATCAGTGCATTTTTATAGCACTGATCGCTGTATTAATGCCAATGGTCCCAAAAATGTGCCAAAAGTGTCCGATCTGTCCGCTATAATGTCGCAGTCCCGATTTAAAAATCACTGACTGCCGCTATTACTAGTAAAAAAATAATAAAAATGCCATAAATCTATCCCCTATTTTGTAGATGCTACAACTTTTGCGCAAACCAATCAATATACACTTATTGCGATTTTTTATTACCAAAAATATGTAGAAGAATACATATCGGCCTAAACTGAGGAAAACATTTTGCTTTTTTTAAAAAAAACTAATTGGGGATATTCATTATAGCAAAAAGTACAAAATATTGTGTTTTTTATTTATTTTTTATTTAATATTTTCAGCTGCAAGGTTATATTGTTACTGCTCTTTGTTGAATACAAGGCAACTTCTTTAGATTTTTTATTTTTTTTTTCATTCTTACCTTCTTTTGGAATTTTTTCTTCATGTTTTAAAGGAGGATGCTCGTATATCCTACATTTGTAGAAGGGTTGATTGAAATCCGTATGTGTAAAAAAGCAAGTTTTTATGTACATTGCCTAAATCCTTAAAGTGATTATTAAAGGCACGTTTAAAAATAAAAAACATGTTATACTTGCCTGCTCTTTGCAGTGGTTTTTGACAGAGTAGTCCTGATCCTCCTCTTCTCGGGTAAAAAATAACACGTTACAAGTTACGAAGTGTTAACCTGGTCACAGTTATTTTTCCCAAAGACAGGACAAAACCATAATTTCAATGTCACTCTTCATTACACAGGAGAAAATATGTATGTTCAACGTTGTTTATGACACCACCAACAGACACAGGTGCCTAAGTGTAATCAAATGACACCTCTTTATCTAGTCTATAGACCACTCTTCAAATGTTAGAAGTAACTTTTTATATGCTGCCATATTTGTATTTGTTATTCTAGTAATGTACACAGAAAGTTGATGGGAGTCCAGTATTGACTAGTTGTGTTACCATCTGCCTTCGCAGGAACCACTGCTTTATACCTCTTCCTAGGAATGCACCCAGACCTGAGCAGTAACTACCCTAGTTCGGAGACGTTTGAGGAGATCCAGTTCTTCAATGGGCAGAATTACCACAAGGGAATTGACTGGTATGCTTCCTCCATTTTTCTCTTGCTGGTGGTTGTTGGTAAAATAATGTACTGAGGCTCCATTTAAATTGAAGCATTCAAAAAACATACTTGTGCTTTGGTGCATTCCCAAGGGTGTTAAAAATGCAGAAAAACAGATTAACGCATGCTAAAATACACATTGAATCACATAGAAACGTGCGTTTGAGTGTTTCAAGGTGACAGGGGCCAGATTCATTGCTGAAAATGCTTGTTCACACCAACTCACACTCTAAAACTTGTGTGGACTGGTGTCCATTGTGTAAGGGCAGTGCTTTGTGGTGTTACAATGCAAGGCACTGTATCTTTTTTTTTTTTTTTTTTTAACTTTATTAAAGTGGAACAAAATGACACTTCATCCTATCTCATCACAGTGCATATTAGTGACATGCAAAGCAGTGAGTTATGCTGTGTAAAAATGCTACCCGCCTCAACACAGCATTGTCATGTGAACAAAACACGTAATAAACTATTGTGAAGGAGCCCTAAATACTTAGAATTATGTTGCAAAGGGGTGCTTCCCTCCAAGTCTGATGGAGGGTTTGTGAAAAAATTTGCATACCTGGCTAGGCATGACTTTGTGTCTAATCAGTCCAAACATTTTATGCAACCTTTAAGCGATGTAAAAAAAAAAAAATGCAGTACTTCTCTGCAATGCATGCATATTTCCCCATGTTTTAGCCCCTTAAAGATCCTGCAAATATGTATAGCAAAATGTAAAATAAAAATGCGATCTGGCAGTCACTGGTGTATTCCTAGCTTATAGTATGAGGCAAGCTAACTTCTTTTAATATGCATATTTGTTTTTCTAGGTATATGGAGTTTTTTCCCATTCCATCCAACACCACTTCAGACTTATACTTTGAGAAGAGCGCCAACTACTTTGATTCAGAAGTAGTTCCCAGGCGTGTGGCTGCACTTCTCCCCAAAGCCAAACTCGTCACCATCCTTATTAATCCCGCAGACCGCGCTTACTCCTGGTATCAGGTAATTCTATTTGTTAGATGACTTATGCAAGTTTCTAGTGTTTGTTTTCCTGTTGCCAATGTATAGACCCACAGTTTTATATCATTTTTTATTTTATTTTTTACATTATTAATATCCACTTTAACAGAAAATTAAATTTCTTTCTCCATTGATGGACACAGGAAATATTTTACATTTTAATTTATACTGCCACCTACAAGAGGATTAGACCCTGGCAAACAAACAACTGTAGGCCAGCCCAGGTTAATCCTTATCAGCATGCCTCAGATTTTCTAGTGTCCTATGAGGATAGACTGTGCTAATAACTAACCTATTTCTTGCTATCACGTTTTTTTTTTTTTTTTTTTTCTGGTTCCCTCAATCAAGACTCGCATGGATGTTCTCAGTCTGGCTTTTTGTGTGCGATTTCCTGCCCCTGTTTGGCTGGATGTTGTTGGAATAGTCTGGAAGTGACCTTCGGCAGGCCCGGACTGGGACAAAAAAATTGCGGGAGCGGTTGATGATGGGATGTGAGTTCAGGATGTGTGGGTTAGAATACTTTAACTCCGGTTTTGATGGTGGAGTCCTGAAAATAGTATGAAGCAGCACAAGATGAGGGTTGCTGTAATGCAGGGGCAACCTTTTACGCATAGTGTGCCGAAAAATGTTTTCAAAGAAATTGAGAGTGCCAGATGCATAAAAAAAAAAACTTTCAACTGCACACGGAAATTAATCTTTATAAAGTAAATGCTGTAAACCACTTGAATAATAGTAAGAAATCAACTGAGCTTTGCACCTCCACACCTCTGAGCCGCCCCAATTCCTGCACTTTCAGAATTCACAAAAGGCAATGCAGCTAGCCACACAGGTGTCAATAACAGCAGTAGGAATCAGCAGATACCTGCCCTTGCCATTTGCATTGTGCCTAAACACATGTGCAAATGTAGCCTTAGAACAGGGTTGGGAGCTATTACTTTAGAAAACAAACCCTGTTATAAAGTGCAGTTCCCTTTTTTAAAACTTCTAAAGTAGTGGTTATAAAGCATGACTAACAAAGCCAGATATAATGGAGTACTCGCAAAGCCAGTCATTAAGCAAAACTCCTTTTTTGGCTCTGTGAGTAATGCTTTGTGAATACTGAAAAGCCTGTTATAAAAGCATTAAGCCTTGTACACACCACTAAACTGACAGCTCAGGTCGGAGCCGCTGTACTAACTTTTCAATGTTGGTACAGCGATCTCCCCTGCTGAGCTATTGTGTTCTGACAGGGGGACACCCTGCCAAAACACTCCGGTCAGAGCTCTCAGCCATTGGCTGAACACAGACCCTTTTTAGTCACGAGCCTTGGACAGAAGCCGGGCTGAATGGCTGGCTTCTGTCGGACCAGCTGCCATTCACATGGGCTGAATATCGGCTGACATTTGGCCCGTGTGCAATAGGCTTTACTCACAGATGGAGTTATTAAGCAAAACTCCTTTATAACTGGCTCTGTGAGTAATGCTTTATAACTGGCTTTGTTAGTACTGCAAAGCCAATTATAAAGCATTATTTACAGAGCCAGTTATAAATAATTACAGAGCCAGCTATGAAGGAATATTTGCTTTCATGTGCAGGAGGCGGGTCTCTGTAGGTGGTGGTGCATAAGGCCTCTTCCTCTGCTCTTCCTCTGCTTCTCCATCCCTCCTCCTCTCTTGGCATTCTGGTTGCCAGGTGATCGTCGGCTGCCTGGCGCGTGCGCGAACACCATGGATCGGCTTGGTAGTTGGGGAATGAGGAGACTTTCTGCTCCTCCCACCACCACCCAGCATATGCAGAACATCAGCGGCCGGCTCTGCATGTCGTAACCCGCAGCCGTCTCTGCATATCGCACCCAGAAATGCGGCCCCCCGCCCACCGGGAAAATGTCCAGGCTGCCCTATGGCCAGACCAGGCCTGCCTTCGTGCACTGGATTCTGCATGGGGTACGTTCCAAACTCTGCTCTAATAAGAGTTGGGTGTGGAGCTGTTTCCATGTCCAAGGCTGCTGGCATTGCCTGAGCATTTTCCCTGTCTCTTAAGAAACACTTAGTGAGTTGGCTGGGCAGGTTGTGCATTGGGACCTTATTTATGTAGGTCACTGGGCATCTTTATTCTCCATTACCTCTAGTTTTGCTTTGCAATAGGTTTACACTGTGGAACTGAGCTCTGGCGCCATCTGCTGGGTGGAATGTACCACGCAACACACTTTCTTTCCCAGCCAAAGACCTTTTGAAAAAGTGCCTCCTGCTTGTAAAGAGCCACATGGAACTTGGGGGGGGGAGGACATCCCCACTGTACTGGGTGCTCCCAACCTACTTTCTACTAATTGTTCAGGGTCTGCTTGCAGCACACCTACTGACCACACTGACGTCTGCAGCCTAGGATTATGTTATTCTCTGCTCCTAATTTGGTCATACACTGATGGAACATTTTTTCGTTCATGCCTGCAGACTCAGATCCAACAGATTTTCTATTCACACTAAACACAGTGGATGGAAAATCTTCCACTGTGGCTACTGTAGTCTGACAGCCAAACAGGTTCTGCCGCTGTTTTGGATCATATAGTTGTAGTATGGACCACTTTTAAACCAGTGGATTAGTCTGTTGCTCCTATCAGTATTGTCTCCAGCCTTGGGTCACTTAAAACTATTAGCATTCGCTTTCCAACTGTTTCTCCACAGACACTGTATACATCCTGATGGGTTATTTGCTCCCCTCAAGCGCTTATCGGTCTTGTGTCTGTACGGTGAGGATTCGGTGCAGAAGCAGTCCGTTCCCACTGTAGATCCAGCCATTTCCTGTCTTAACAAGATGATTACTATACCAGTGAAGATGCATCTGCCTTTAAGTACCCTATCGATTAGGCACTTGAAAGTCCTCTCTAGAATACTCTGCTTGCTGGAAGGCCCTGCCTTCCACCCTATCCTGGCTGTGTCACGTTGCCAAACAATGGTTGAATAGTCAAAATCTCTTAAAGTGACTTTGCCACTGTCACGGTTGATCCATTAATTGTAGAACACATGAAGCAAATGGCTATAACTTTCATTTTCATTTGTGATGGTCTGCTGGAAGCTTCCGAGCTTATGTCTCACATGGGTCTCCATCTGTACAGATGCATAAGGCACTTTGGAGAAAGTGCTGGACTTTGTAACTTGAATGTAGCAAGGAGTTTGATCGGCATGTTCTTTTAAGGAGAACAGCAGCTCTTTGGATCTACTCTTCATACCATTTATGAAGTACGCTGCTGTTAACAGCACCAAACTTCCTTTTTGTTTCATTACTCCTGCACCCTACATGTCTAGACTCTCCAAACTTGTCTTAGTCCAATCACTAAGTCTCGCTTGGCATCTTAAGTCTGTCAAATCCTCAAACAAGCTTTCATCAGCAAGAAGGTGCGCTTTTACTTTCCAGAACTGGTGGATATAAGCAACAGCTTGCATCTCAGATGCTTGAGTTTAGGAAGTGAACTTTCCTTTGTCACCACACAGGCAGATCTCCATGGAGCCTTTGGACCAAGTGTCATTGCCCCAGTTCTTGTGACATAACAGTTTCAAGGCTTTTATTACGAACTGTTTACAGTTTCCAAACACAAAAATGGTTTGTCTATAGGTATAGGCCAGGGGATGCTCCGGTCGCTCCATGGGATTAGTACACCCTAATCTGTGCCTTTCTTTTCCTGAAACTTTTTCCTCATATGCTTTGCAGGATTGAGATCAAAGCATTCCGTTGATCCTTACTGCTACCGGGTGGCTCGGGCGGATATGGTACACTGACTTGGTGAGACTCCTGACATGCTCCATGGGCTCCAGATTGTCCAGATCTTTCTGTCTGGAACAAAATTATTGTCCTGCCTCATGGGCGCTGGGTTTTATGGCAAGGCTGTCAAAGCCCAGGTTTTGAGAGACCGAGGGAGATCTTTAAGTCTGTTTCCTACTATTCTTTAAGTCTGTTTCCTACTGTTCCAAAAACAAGGATGACTACTTACCATAATGTCGATCATTGATCATGGAAGGCAGACTTCACTTGGTGTTGGCCTCAGGGCTTCCACCCTAACCATTTCTTCGTGGGACAAATGCACTGTTAACCGCTACTGATTCTGGAACAGCGTTTGGCTCTCAACACTATCAAGGCCATGATTTATGCCCTTTCTGTTCTTTCAGAGACCATGGACCTCACACTTCATAATTAAGACCTTCGTACAGGGAGTCACCTATGTTGCTCCCCTCTCTCTGTACGTTTCCTTGTCACTCAGTGACAGTCTGATTTCTTCTGCTCATCAGAAACCACTGTTTGAGCTCATTAGAGACATTACTCCTATTCACATTCAAGGTGGTGTTCCTTGTAGCCATCACCTCTACAAGACAAGTGTTTGAACTGGTGGCTTTACACTACAAAGAACCTTTTCTGGTTTTGCACAGGGACAAAGTGGTGTTGAGATCCAGTACTACCTTCTTGCCTAAGGTAGTTTCTGCCTTTTACCTCCACCAGGACATTGTTTTTCTGTCCAGCTTTATTTCGCCAAAAGGAATTTCACTCAATTGTCTGGATTTGGGCTGTGCAAGTATGTTTGTCAGCCACTGCTTCTTTAAGGAAGACTGATCCTTTTTTTGTAAAGTCAGATAGTTCCCCGCTTCTTGTCCTACCATTTCTAGGTGGCTCAGGCAGTCCTTTTTTCAAGCTTATGGTGTCAAGAATCAGGTTCCACACTTTCCTGTAAGGGAGCACTCTACTAGATCTGCGAGTGCTTCTTGGGCTTTTTTTGGCATTAAGAAACTGTTTCCCAGATTTGCAAAGCTGCCACCTAATCTTCCTAAGATCTACCAGGTGGCCCATTTGATGTCAGTTTTTGGGCGTAAGGTTCTTTAGATGGCTGTTTGAGCTGCAGGCAGTCCCTAGAGGTTCTTTTGTTTTTTGTTTTCTTGGGCCTGTTGGCAATTGTTTGCTGTGTTACCCTACCCTCCGTTGAACTGCTTTTGGATGTCCTAAAGCTTAGTCTTCCTTTGCCCCTCAGTGAATGCTAACAAAAGTTGCACTTTGTACTCGCTGTAAAATCCTTTTCTTTGAATTCATTATGGGAAACAGGCTAGTCCGTCTGTACTTAAAGCAGGGTTCCACTGCCTAAATCTTTATTTTTATTTTTTGTTACAATGAAGAGCATTAAGTCCTTTAAAGTTATTACTCACTTGCTGTAGTTTTAAAGTCATTTAGATGTCCATTTTCTCTCTAAAAAAACAAATTAGATTTCGTCTTGTGGGTGGTTGTCATCTTGCCTGTGGGCGTGTGAAGCCCACAGGCATCCTCTTCCGGGATACAGTGTCGCTGGTGTACCAGGATTCACTGCGCGTTGTATCCCGATCTCGCACATGCGCAGTAACTGTAATTCGGAGCGCCGTCAACAGCTCAGGTTGTCATCGCAACAGGCGCATCGTCGGAAGTCCCGCCCCATTGGGATGGCAACCTAGCTTGACGTCACTTCAGGTTTCTAAAAAACGCGATAACTCGTGCCAGGCCGCCGCACAGACTCCTGGGAACAAGCACAAAAGATCCCAAGAGACAGTGCGGAACTAGAGGAAATGATGAAATAGCCGCAACAACCCCGCCCATATCCGCAATCCCCAGATCCAGGAACTAGACAAAATGAGAAGAAAAACAAAGGTACAAAAATAATGTTCCGTTTTAATATTAGAACAGCTATATCATCATCATGAGCTATTGTCTTTAAATTGGGTGGAGCTCCGCTTTAAGATCATGCTCTCTATACTGCCTTCCTACAAAACATGCTGGTAATACATGTCCCCTGGGCTGTCCAACAGTTTTTGTTTGCCTGTGTCCAAACCTCCTATAGGCAACACTATACCCCAAAGGTTAAAACATTCAGTGACTCTTATTAGACTCCAAGAAAAGGAGCTGTAGTTGAGATCAGAGCTGCAGTGTACTGGTGGTGGTAGTAGGAGACTGGGTGATGGGTTATTTCTCTGGTATGTGGCGCTTCCTTCTTGCTTTCAATAGTTGTAATGTTAAAACTACATCACACCATCTGTGATATTATGATCCCTTCACTTTGGCTGGCCCAGGGTTTGTTAAAACCATATGGGCATTGTCAAGCTTTAACAAGTGTTCTTTGTTTTTTTGTTTTTTTTTAATGCCTATTTTAGTATGCGTCATTAAACAAAGAAAAACATTTTCCCACAAAAAATTTGTAACATTATTTAGGGATTACCAAATAAAGTTTTAAGTTTGTTTTTTGTCTTTTTTTTTTTAGCACCAGAGAGCCCATGATGACCCTGTGGCCCTCAAATATACCTTCCAAGAAGTCATTACTGCTGGGCCTGACACACCTTCAAAGTTACGAGCTCTACAGAACAGGTGCCTGGTCCCAGGATGGTACTCCACTCATATTGAACGCTGGCTAAACCACTTTCACGCTAACCAGGTAACTAATGTCATTGTCCGTTATAGTTAACATGTTCTTTTTGTAAGCAATGTTTCACAAAAGAAGTAACGTTCTCTGTTTAGAAAATTAAAGGTGCGCCCCAGCCGAAAAATCATTAAGTGTTTCTAAACCAAAACCAGAAACATATGCAGTAAAGCATGGTTGTTATAAGCACTGTGGAGCCTAATGGGTTAATCCTCTACATTGTGTAAAAAGGCTGTTTGATCCTGTCTTCTCTGATCCTCTCATTCTTTAACTGTGCCTAACCCATTTCCTTATAGAACAGAGCCTTGGGAGCAAGCTGCACATGCTCAGTTTGGTACATATTGCTAGAGAGTTGTTTTTTTTTTTTTTTTTTTTTCTTGGAAGAGTGCATGTGATCAGCACAGGCACAATCGGCACTGTCCAGACAATCAGGGAAGAATGAAAACAAGCGTTACCAGTGTTCTGCTGGACACTGGTGGAAGTCACGAGACTACTATATACAGGTGCATATAAAAAGATTAGACCATAATGATGCTAATTTATTTAAGTAATTCAAGTCAAAAAATGAAACTCATATTTTATATAGATTTATTAAACACAAAGTGATACATTTCAAGCATTTCTTTCATTTAATTTTGATAATTATGGCTTGCAGCTAGTGAAAACCCCAAATTCAGTATCTCAGAAAATTTGAATATTGTGAAAACTTCAATATTGTAGACTCATGGTGTCTCATTCTAATCGGCTAATTAACTCAACACCTGTAAAGGTTTCCTGCGCCTTTAAATGGTTGACTTGACAGTGGTCCAGAAGATAGTCATTGACACCTTCCACAAGGAGGTCATTGCTAAAGAAGCTGACTGTTCAGAGTGCTGTATCCAAGCATAGAAAAGGGTGCACAAGCAACAGGGATAGCTGCAGCCTTGAAAGGATTGTGAAGCAAAGGCCCATTCAAGAATTTGGGGGATATTCACAAGTAGTGGACAACGGCTGGTGTCGGTGTTTCAAGAGCCACCGCAGACATATCCAGGACATGGGATACAACTGTTGCATACTTTGTGTCAAGCCACTCCTGAACCAGGGACAACATCAGAAGTATCTTACCTGGGGTAAAGAGAAAAGGGACTGGAATGTTGCTCGTGGTCCTTTTTTCGGATGAAAGTAAATTTTGCATTTCATTTGGAAATCAAGATCCCAGAGTCTGGAGGAAGAGTGGAAAGGCACAGAATCCAAGTTGCATGAGGTCCAGTGTGAAGTTTCCACAGTCGGTGATGATTTGGGGAGCTATGTCATCTGCTTATTTTGGTCCACTGTGTTTTATCAAGTCCAAAGTCAGCGCGGCCCTCTACCAGGAAATTCTAGAGCACTTCATGCTTCCCTCTGCTGACCAGCTTTATGGACTTGGCACCTGCCCACACTACCAAAATTACCAATACAGTAAAACCTTGGATTGTGAGCATAATTAGTTCAGGAAACATGTTTGTAATTCAAAGCACTGGCATATCAATGTAACTTTCCTCATAAGAAATAATGGAAACTCAGATGATTCGTTCCACAACCATTTATTCATGGGTCTTTCGGTTTATAGTCCATATAAAAAGATTATAGGATGTGATGGGTTGTGTAACCATAACGTGTCCATCCACAAATGGCAGCCTCCATATAGGGGATTAGAAGCAAAATCCAGAAGGAGCTACAGAGTATGAAGGAAGAGAGGAGCCTCTAAGTGTAGCAATATGGTTACATTTAATAAAGATACAACATTAAGCAACTTGCATGGTTTATGATTAAAACGGGCACATCTAAGTATGCAGGCATCCGGGCTAAAGCAGTCCACATAGACCATCCCGCACACCGCCAGCTCTCACCACTATCAGTCTGCAATCGTGACCAGGAAGACTACCCTGCAGTAGAGCGATCAAAGTGAAGCTTGAAGCGCTCATGTAGCGCAGCGTGGAAGGGATGATGATGGTGCGGAGGATGGTCTGTGTCAGGGGTGTCAAACTCAATTTCATTGTGGGCCGCATCAGCATTATGATTGTCCTCAAAAGGGATGGTTGTATCTGTAAGATTAGATGTCCAGCGCATTCCCCTCCCCTTACGTTGGATGTCAAGAGCCACCCCACCATCAGAAGTTGAGTCCCCTACCCTCCCTAACATCACAGTGCACCCCTTTACTTATGCTGCTGCTGGGAAGAAGCTGGATGCATTGCTTGACAGTAGGGGTCTGGAGGAGGACCAGAGGAGGGCTGGAGCTCTCCTGCAGCTGTAGGAGAGGTGTGAGGGCCGGATTCGGCCTGCGGGCCTTGCGTTAGACCACAGGTGTCAATGTGGACAGCTTTACCCTGAATGTCTGCATACTTAGACGTGCCTGTTTTAATCATCAACCATGTAAGTTCCTAAATGTTGTACCTTCATTAAATGTAACCATATTGCTACGGTGCCTCTCGTCTCTTTTATACTTGGTTGTGACATGACACTACTTGTATATCAAATCAAATATTTATCAAAATATTTTGCTTGTCTTGCAAAGTGCTCTCAAACCAAGGTTTTTACTGTACCTGGCTTAATGATCATGGGACCTGACTAAGACCATTTAAAGGTGCAGGAAACCTTTACAGGTTTTTTGAGTTAATTAGCTAATTAGTGTGACACCATGAGTCTACAATATTGAAGTTTTCACAATATTCAAATTTTTGGAGACACTGAATTTTGGGTTTCTCACTAGCTGTAAGCCATAATCATCAAAATTAAGGCTACTTTTACACTGGAGCGGTGGGGGCGCTGGCGGTAAAGCGGCGCTATATTTAGCGCCGCTTTACCGGCGTTTTATCGGCGCATTGCGGCCGCTCGCGGGGTGGTTTTACCCCCGCGAGCGGCCGAAAAAGGGTCAATACCGCCCGCAAACCGCCGCTGCAGCGGCGTTTTGCGGGCGGGTTCGGTGCGCTGCTCCATTGTTTCCAATGGGAACGGGCGCTATAGGAGCGGTAAATATACCGCTCCTATAGCGAGCCAAAGATGCGGCTTGCAGGACATTTTCCAGCGTCCTGCAAGCGCACCGCTTCAGTGTGAAAGCCCTCTGGCTTTCACACTGAAGACACAGCAACAGCTGTTTCGGGTCGGTTTGCAGGCGCTATTATTAGCGCAATAGCGCCTGCAAACCACCCCAGTGTGAAAGGGGCCTAAGAGAGACAAATGCTTGAAATATCTCTTGTGTATAATGAATTTATATAATATGAGTTTCAGTTTTTTTTAATTGAATTACTGAAATTTTATTTTACTTTTTTGATGATGGTCTAATTTTTTGAGACGCACCTGTACTGCTGATAAGAAAAGATATTTAGCAGTTTATATTTTCAAAAAAATTGCGTTTCCATGTTCTGTGTACTGTGGGAGACCAGATATAGTGAATGCAGTTTCCTAGGTTTAGTAACACTTTCAAATTCATGCAGGATGCAAAGCCCGAGGATTTCACTTGTTATCTAGATGTTGTTGCTTACGGTCGATCCAATGTATCTGCTTATTTATTTTAGGCACTTGTATAGTGCCGTAAATTTACACAGCGCGTTGCATATACATTGTACATTCACATCAGAGCTTACAGTCTAAGCTTATCATACTTGCCTACAGCCCCCATAGTAGACATGTTGATGGACTAATAAAGTATATCTTAAGCCAAGCACCAAAATCTTGTATAAGTTTACTTTTTGTATATAGCTTTGAATAAATGAGTTCCAGATCCTATATGGAGGTCCTTGTGCTGGCACTTCCAGTTATCGGATAATGGCTATACCCCATTTATGCTAGTGCTTTTGTCACCCTGTTAAATGCACACTTGGTGGGGCCTGCAGGCAGCCGTGCTGACACATATTGCTCAGGCATGGTCCACTTTAGTTAGCCAACACTGGAGCAGATACCAGTAGACAGATTGGCTGAAAGAGGTTGGAGGAGATCAGCAGCAGTGAGATGACCACTACAGAGATGCCTCCATTTTTTATTCAAAAATTTTTGCCAGTACCTTTTTTTTCCTATTTAGATTTTTTTTAAACTCAATCAAGACTGGAGCTTTGTCTCTTCAGTTGCAGCTATCTGACATGACAGGCTTGGGGTTATTTAAAGTACCTTATCTGGACTCAGGAGAATTGGGGGATGTTTAACTTTTGAAGACAATAGAACAGTTTGCATCTCAGACACTTGCGGGAGTTGGTATTCCAGGGCTACAGCCTGCGCTTTTGCTCCCTGGCCCCGCCTTTCTGTTTCTCCACACAAATTAGCAAATACCTGTTGAGCTCTCCCAGTTCTTCCTGATCATGGTATCATAGCTCCAGCTCCAGTTCCTGTGGCAGAAAGGTTCCAGGTGTTTTTGCAAACTGTTCACCATTCCCCCAGCCCAAAGGACTAGGATTCTCTAGTCCAAAGCTTCTGCATGGAATCTAACAAATCTGTCATCATGTGTATATGTCCCCATCTTTCTAGCGCATCAGCGTTTCCTGCAGTTTGCTGTAGGGCCGCTACACTGGTTCATGGCCCTGCCTTTTGGCTGCACCTTGGGTATTCATTAAGCTGCTGGCCTCAGTTCTAGCCCTACTGTTCTTTTGTGGCATCCCCATACTTCGAAAGCCCCTTGTTAAGAAAAACAACCCTGTTGGACAATGTTCACTATACAGATGTTACAGCAATTTGGATAGATCCAGAAACATCAGAAATTGTCAATGGAACTGAGTCATCATTTGGAATATCTGGATTTAGTCTGGGACACAGCTCCGGCCAGATTTGTTCCTTCCACAGGAGAAACCTCAGACGCTCTAGTCTCAGATTTGAACTCTCCAGTTCAGAAGCTATTTGACTCTTTGCATCCTAGGTAGGAAGGCCATCACATTTTTCCAGTTTTACACCAAACTTCAAAACTACAACATTTTATCGTCCTGGGGTAAGTCAAGACAGACATTCGCCTGTCAACAAAAACCAGGTTGTCCCTGGCCCTGTGGCTCAGGAATTGGGGAAGTCCTTCCTTCCTGTCTTTTGGAGGATCCATGCACTGAACACCAGCCTTTTGGGATGGGGAGAAGTCCTGGGCACCCTTTTTGTGCAGGGGACTTGGTTTTGTTTTCAAATCAACAAGTTAGAACTTTGGGCAGTTTGGCTTTCTCTACAGCATTGGATGTTACTAAAGGGTCATCTGATACAGATTTAGTCAGATAATGCCACAGCAGTGTTGTACCAACCATCGGCAAGGAACCAGAGGTCAATCGGATCGTTTCTTGGGCATAACGTTACATTCCAGCCTTGTCAGCAATTTACGTTACAGGCATAGACAATTGACAGGCAGACTTCCTGTGTCAACAGTGCCTGGACCCAAGAATATTTCTCTACACTCGGAGGTGTTCTAAGACCTGTGTTGCAGGTTGGAGAGGCCAGATGTGGATCTCATGGCCTCCAGTTTTAACAGCAAACTGCACAATTTTGTCTCCAGGTACAGGGATCCTCTGAAAATATGCCTTTCCTCCCTTAAAACTACTTCATCATCTGCTTTGCAGAAACTAGAGAGAGGACACTTCAGTGATTCAGTGCTCCAGACTGGCCCAAAAGGATGTGATACATTAATCTGGTAAGATTCCTGCAAATGCTCCATGGATCTTATGTCCCAAGAACTGATTTGCCATTCACTTCCCAGTTGCTGGCTTTAACGACATGAGTGTTGAAGACCAGGTTCTGTGGGAGAGGGGCATATCAAAGTCTGTACCCCGAAGGTGCTAAAGGGTAGAAAGGTCTACTGATCACAAGGTCCATCATCGGACATGAAAGGCATACTTCACTTGATACATATCAAAAAAATAAGGGGTTATGTCCCTACCAAGACCGCGGGCAACCAGAGGACCAAATGAGTGACGCAGCATACAATGTTGGGATAAATAGAAAAAAAATTAAATGTATTGATTAAAGCGGAGCTGCACCCGCACCAACAATATTAAGTCAGCAGCTACAAATACTGCAGCTGCTGACTTTTAATAAATGGACACTTACCTGTTCCAGGTTCCAGCGGTGTCGGCAGAATGTGACAAGCGACCGCTCGTCTCTCAGCTGCCCCGCTGCCATCCTCTGTCAGGGAATCAGGAAGTGAAGACGCAACGTCTTCACTGCCCGGTTCCCTACTGCGCATGCGCGAGTCGCACTGCGCGTCTCTATTGGTCCCCGCTGTGTCCTGGGAACTGTGTTTCCCAAGACACAACGGGGCATCTCCGGATAGGGGTGGGGCAGCTCTGGATATCTCGTCCGGAAGTGGGTGCAGATACCTGTATAAAACGGGTATCTGCACCCACCTCCCCCCTGAAAGGTGCCAATTGTGGCACCGGAGGGGGGGAGGAATCCGATAAGCGGAGGTTCCACTTTAGGGTGGAGCTCCGCTTTAAGTAAAAATTCAATAAACTCCCCAATGGGATATGATACTTCACTTGATGACTGGACACAGGAGTTACTCCATTAAGCAAATACTCACCTTTTATGCAGCTGGGTATAGACCAGTGTTTGACTTCAGGTTTCTGTCCTGTTACAGATACCGTTGGCTTTTCACTGTTTGATGAACACCTTTTATACAGGGTGTTTCCTTTGAGGCTCACCCCATACATTCCCCTGTGACTCTGGGATATGCACCTGGTTCTCTCTGCTTTTGTTCCTAAACCCCTTAAAGAAATGAATTCCTCTATTCCCAGCCACAAGGTGGTTTTTCTTGTAGCCATCACCTTTACAAGGTGAGTGTTTGAACTTGGTAGCCTTGTCCTGCAAGGAACTTCCTCTTTTGCATTGTTTACTATTGTCTGGGTATGGTTAAGACTGTGAGGCTATATCACTTAGCCACTTCTTCTTTCAGAAGGAATAATTCACCTTTTGCAATCCTGAATTGGCACTGTAAGGGTGCCCAGGCTTCTTGTTCCACCATCTCTGGGTGGCTCAGGCAGTCCATTATTCAAGCTTTATAATCTCAAGGATCCACTCTTTCCTGTTAGATGCACTCACAAATTTAGCTGAGAGTGCCTTAAGTGCTTTGAGTTTCAGGATCAAGGAACTGTTTCTCAGCTTTCAAGGTTGTCACCTGGTCTTCGATTTACATGTTCTGTAAGTTCTACCAGGTGGACATTGTGACCTCATTTGATGTCTGGCTTCAGGCGTAAGGTGCTTTAGACAATTTTTTAAGGCAGTCCTCTGTTCTCTCCCCCCCCCCCCCCCCCCATTCAAGCCTGATAGTGTTTGCTGTGTTGCCCACCCAGTTGGACTGCCTTTGGACATCCTTAATTGATGAAAAAAAAAAAAAAAACATCCGTTCCTGATGAACGACAACTGGCTGCACACCTTTTGACAGCAACCAAGCTTACTGTAATTTCCAGAGCATGGACGTCTCCCTTTCTTAGCTTTGAGGTGGTGAAGCACCATGTGAACAATATCATGGTCACTGAACAACCGACAGCAATATTGACTGACTCCCATGATAAGTTCCTTCGAATTTGGCATCCTTGGATTTCCCACTGTAATCCATGGCGTTTTGACCATTCGCTGCTTTTTTTTTTTTTTTTTTTTTTTAAATGAATTTTTTCCTTTTATATTATTATCAAATACAGAATCAAATCACATATTTTTACATACAAGAAAAAGCGTAACAGAAAAAGAAAAAGAGACAAAAAAGAACAATCCCACTGCATCCATAATTCCTCAATCTGTAAAAGTCAACCGATAGAATGTCTTTGTTAGCCATCCCCCCCCCCCCCCCCCCCCCCCCCCACATCCCCAGGTTGCTATCCTATATCACCTCTCTAAATTATATCGCTGCTAGAAATCTGATATTTCTGCGCTCTCGACCCCTGGGACTTCTTCCTTTTTGTTTTTTCCAAAATAACAAACTACTTTATAGGTGGATGCTTTAGTTATGAGGAATGAAAAAAAAATTCCCTAAATGCGTTTGCCTGATTTTTCTTTCAGAATAATTTTACTAAGAAAAAAAATTTGTGCATACATAGAAAGCAACTAACGTACATCAAGATAACAATTAACAGTGGTTATAAGACTAGGCCGTCCACAGCACTGACAAAATGAGCCTATTATAGACCATAATGAACTGACATTAACAAAAGTAAGATGCAGATATAACAGTACATTCTTCTAAGGAAATGAGAAGAGATACAATTGTAAACAAATATTGCAAAAATGGGTATTGCAAAAAAAATAACCAAAAGATTTAAAACCGCAAAAATGGTTATCTAGACAGCACCTGGGGTGGACATGTATACTACAGATCCCTAAAGGCCAAGCCAAGATTCATTTAGGTTATCATGAGAGCCCTCTTGTGTAAAAGTCAGTGCTCAATAGGGTGGCCCAGCATGAGGGCAACTGATGATATGGAGCAAAGTGTGGCATTAGAAGAAAAGGAAATCTAAGCAAGAGGAAGGCGAGGAGGGTAAGGAAGTTGAAGGGTTGGGACAACCCCCCCCCCATGGAGTTTGCGGATAATGCAGCTGAGCATGATGAGTCCAAAAACACGACTTTCCACGCATTTTTGCATATGTTTGATTCCAAAATAGTATTGACCAGGGCATAAGCTTGAATCCACAGACATTTAATCTTAGGGCGTGTCCTGCCATATATGCTTCATATTACCTGTGTTGGAGCATCCCCGAAAGCAATGAGCTAGATATGTAGGTAGGTACAATTCTCACTGATCGGAACATAGCCTTAAACGTCGGCAGAATGGCACGTACAGGCAGAACCACGTACCTGTACGTGCCATTCTTTAGGCGTTGGGGGGTCCGATCGGACCCCCCTCCGCCGGCGGGGACGGTCGGCATCGCTTCAGGAGCGATCCGGGACGAGGGGACGGCCAGTGGTTTCTGGCCACCCCCTCGCGATCGCTCCTGGCGAATGAAAAGCTTCCCCTTCCTGTCTATTGTATAGACAGGAAGGCGGAAGTGATGTCACGCTCGGTGCGCCGGTCTATGTGACCGGAGACGCCGAGCGGCGAACATGTTAAGGTCAGTGCACAACACTACACTGACACCAGTACAGTTAGGCACACAAAACACCCCCCTGTCACCCCCTGATCACCCCCCAGATCACCCCCTCCCCCCCCAGTCACAGTGTCACTAATTGCAGTGATCATTTATTTACTGATCACTGCATTTAGTGTCAGTGTGACTGTAATAACTGTCAGGGCAGTTAGTTTTAGGTCCTAGGTAGCCCCCTACCCCCCCCTAATAAAGGTTTAACCCCCTGATTGCCCCTAGTTAACCCCTTCACCCCCTTTTGCCAGTGTCACTAAGCGATCGTTTTTCTGATCGCTGCATTGTGTCGCTAGGTAACCATTTTTTTTTTATTTTAACCGCCATGTTTTATATAGGTTCATAAATAGTTTTATAGGTCAGGTACCCCCATATTACAACCTAAATAAAGGTTTTAACCCCCTGATTGCCCCTAGAGTTAACCCTTTCACCAGTAATCACCGTATAACTGTCACTGGTGACGCTGGTTAGCCAGTTAGTTATTTCGTTATTTAGGTTCCCCGTCAGGTTTTTATATAGCGTCAGGTACCCCCATATATTACCTAATAAAGGTTTAACCCCCTGATTGCCCCTAGTTAACCCTTTCACCCCCTTTTGCCAGTGTCACTAAGCGATCGTTTTTCTGATCGCTGCATTAGTGTCGCTAGGTAACCAGTTTTTTTTTTAGTTTAACCTCCATGTTTATATAGGTTCATAAATAGGTTTATAGGTCAGGTACCCCCATATTACAACCTAAATAAAGGGTTTTAACCCCCTGATTGCCCCTAGAGTTAACCCTTTCACCAGTGATCACCGTATAAAATGTCACTGGTGACGCTGGTTAGCCAGTTAGTTATTTCGTTATTTAGGTTCCCCGTCAGGTTTTTATATAGCGTCAGGTACCCCCATATATTACCTAATAAAGGTTTAACCCCCTGATTGCCCCTAGTTAACCCTTTCACCCCCTTTTGCCAGTGTCACTAAGCGATCGTTTTTCTGATCCCTGCATTAGTGTCGCTAGGTAACCAGTTTTTTTTTGTATTACTGTTACGGGTGACGCTGGTTAGTTAGCTTGTTTTTTATACTGTCAGGGCACCCGCCATTTATTACCCAATAACGGTTTAACCCCCTGATCGCCCGGCGGGTGATATCAATTAGGTTTTAGGGTCAAATAAGGTCTGCGTCGCCCCAGGTTAGTGCCAGTACCGCAAACACCCACGCGCAAAGCATACACCTCCCTTAGTGGTATAGTATCTGAACAGATCAATATCTGATCTGATCAGATCTATACTAGCGTCCCAGCAGTTTAGGGTTCCAAAAAAACGCATTGTTAGCGGGATCAGCCCAGATACCTGCTAGCACCTGCGTTTTCCCCCTCCGCCCAGCCCAGCCCACCCAAGTGCAGTATCGATCGATCACTGTCACTTACAAAACACTAAGCACACATAACTGCAGTGTTCGCAGAGTCAGGCCTGATCCCTGCGATCGCTAACATTTTTTTTGTGGTAGCGTTTTGATTCAGTCGCTAACAGTCAGGAGCTTTTTTACCTGTGAATCTCAAAAAAATAAAAAAAACAAAAATAGTTGTCGTTTTATTGTTCTCTCTCTCTCTCTATTGTTGCTCTTTTTTTACTCCATTCTATTCTGCAATGTTTTATTATGTTTTATCATGTTTTATCATGCTTGCTTTTCAGGTATGTAATTTTGTTTACTGTGTTTTAGTGTTAAGCATTTTTTTGTTTTCAGGTGCGCCATTCAGTTGCAGCGCGGATTTATTTATCTTGACAGCAACAGCGTTTGCTCCCACGATACATAAAGCCGCGACTCCAACGCTGTAGGAGGTGATTTCACCACCACAGTTAAAAAAAAGAGCATATGTGCCGAAGCATGGGGGCAGCAGGGGGGGCGGAGGAGCGATTGGCTCCTAATGCCACGTACATACGGTCGAAATTCCGACCGTGTGTACACGGCATAACTTTTGCGGGAGGATGCCCCCATGCATCGGCATATATAAATGGTGCATGTATGCCCATCATTAGAAGTGGGTGGATGAAGGGAGGTATTCTAATGGTGGGCATACCCACCAATCAATCTCTTTTTTTCGTTCAGCCAAGAGGCTGCATGAAAAAAAAAAAGATTACAATATATGTCCAGTATGTTGCTGGACTTTGAATGGTTATACCAGAATGATGCCTGCAGGTTTAGGTATCATCTTGGTATCATTCTTTTCAGCCAGTGATCGGCTTTCATGTAAAAGCAATTCTAGCGGGTAATTAGCCTCTAGACTGCTTTTACAAGCAGTAGGAGGGAATGTCCCCCCTCCCGGATATAAACCGCGCCATTGGGAAATTGGGAAAGCATTTTATCACACCAATCTTGGTGTGGTCAGATGCTTTGAGGGCAGAGGAAAGATCTAGGGTCTAATAGACCCCAATTTTTTCAAAAAAAGAGTACCTGTCACTGCCTATTGCTATCATAGGGGATATTTACATTCCCTGAGATAACAATAAAAATCATAACAAAGAAAAAAAATGGAAGGAACAGTTTAAAAATAGAATAAAAAAGCTAAATAAAAAAAAAAAAAACTAAAAAAAAAAAAAAAAAGCACCCCTGCCCCCCCTTCTCTTGCGCAAAGGCGTACACAAGCGTTGGTCTGGCGTCATATGTAAACAGCAATTGCAGCATGCATGTGAGGTATCACCGCGAAGGTCAGATCGAGGGCAGTAATTTTAGCAGTAGACCTCCTCCGTGAATCTAATGTGGTATCATGTAAAGGCTTTTAAAGGCTTTTAAAAATGTATGTAGTTTGTCGCCACTGCGTGTTTGTGCGCAATTTTAAAGCATGTCGTGTTTGGTATCCATGTACTCGGCCTAAGATCATATTTTTTATTTCATCAAAAATTTGAGCAATATAGTGTGTTTTAGTGCATTAAAATAAAAAAAAGTGTATTTTTTCCACAAAAAATGCGTTTGAAAAATCGCTGCGCAAATACTGTGTGGAAAAAAAAAATGCAACACCCACCATTTTAATCTGTAGGGCCTTTGCTTTAACAATATATATAGTGTTTGGGGGTTCAACGTAATTTTCTTGCAAAAAAAAAATATGTTTTCATGTAAACAAAAAGTGTCAGAAAGGGCTTTGTCTTCAAGTGGTTAGAAGAGTGGGTGACGTGTGACATAGGCTTCTAAATGTTGTGCATAAAATGCCAGGACAGTTCAAACCCCCCCCAAATGACCCCATTTTGGAAAGTAGACACCCCAAGCTATTTGCTGAGAGCAATGTTGAGCCCATTAAATATTTTTTTTTTTTTGTCCCAAGAGATTGAATAATGAAAAAAAAAAAAAAATATATATATTTTTTTTACAAAAAGTTGTCACTAAATGATATATTGCTCAAACATGTCATGGGCATATGTGGAAATACACCCCAAAATACATTCTGTTGCTTCTCCTGAGTACGGGGATACCACATGTGTGGGACTTTTTGGGAGCCTAGCTGCGTACGGAACCCCAAAAACCAAGCACCGCCTTCAGGCTTTCTAAGGGAGTAATTTTTTTATTTCACTTCTCACTGCCAATCACAGTTTCGGAGGCCATGGAATGCCCAGATGGCATAAAACCCCCCAAAATGACCCCATTTTGGAAAGTAGACACCCCAAGCTATTTGCTGAGAGGTATTGTGAGTATTTTGCAGATGTCGCTTTTTGTCACAAAGTTTTGAAAATTGAAAAAAGAAAAAAAAAAAATTTTTTTTCTTTACTTTCTTCATTTTCAAAAACAAATGAGAGCTGTAAAATACTCACCATGCCTCTCAACAAATAGCTTGGGGTGTCTACTTTCCAAAATGGGGTCATTTGGGGGGGTTTTGTGCTATTTTGGCATTTTATGGCCTTCGAAACTGTGATAGGTAGTGAGGAGTGAAATCAAAAATTTGCACCCTTAGAAATCCTGAAGGCGGTGCTTGGGTTTCGGGGCCCCGTACGCGGCTAGGCTCCCAAAAAGTCCCACACATGTGGTATCCCCATACTCAGGAGAAGCAGCAAAATGTATTTTGGGGTGCAATTCCACATATAACTATGGCATGTGTGAGCAATATATAATTTAGTGACAACTTTTTGAAGAAAAAAAAAATTATTTTTTATTTTTGTCTTTATTCAATCACTTGGGACTAAAAAAAAAAATATTCAATGGGCTCAACATGCCTCTCAGCAAATAGCTTGGGGTGTCTACTTTCCAAAATGGGGTCATTTGGGGGGGTTTTGTACTTCTCTGCCATTTTAGCACCTCAAGAAATGAAATAGGCAGTCATAAATTAAAAGCGGTGTAAATTCCAGAAAATGTACTCTAGTTTGTAGACGCTATAACTTTTGCGCAAACCAATAAATATACGCTTATTGGCATTTTTTTTACTAAAGACATGTGGCTGAATACATTTTGGCCCAAATGTTTGACTAAAATTGAGTTTATTAGATTTTTTTTATAACAAAAAGTAGAAAATCTCTTTTTTTTTTTTTCAAAATTTTTCGCTCTTTTTCCGTTTATATCGCAAAAAATAAAAATCACAGAGGCAATCAAATACCATCAAAAGAAAGCTCTATTTGTGGGAAGAAAAGGACGCAAATTTCGTTTCGTTACAAAATTGCATGACCGCACAATTACCAGTTAAAGTAGTGCAGTGCGAAATTGAAAAAAGACCTCTGGTCCTTAAGCTGACAATTGGTCCGGGGCTGAAGTGGTTAAGTAATTTTTTTTTTTTTTTCAGCCTTTTTTATATTTTTAAAAACACAAATTGATACATTTTTTTTTTCCAGGTTTGACTCCAAGAAGGGATTTTGGTGCCAACTTCTGGATGGTGGGAAAACCAAATGCCTGGGGAAGAGTAAGGGCAGGAAATACCCAGATATGGATTCAGATGTAAGTTTCCTATAAAAACTGCAGCAGTCTTTCAGTGTTGCACACTTTTGCAGTATATTTCTACTTGCAGAATTAACAGCAAGCCACAGATTAATGTAAATAGACCACAGAGCAACCACTTACCTGATTAGTTGTTTAGTTCCACTGCAAATTTTTAAGCATTAGTTTCAATTTGAATAGCAGATACTCAAAATCCTTGATGTCGGTGGGTTAAAATAAATGTCACCTTCACAGCAAAAAACAATTGCTGACTGCTCATACATTGTTTTATTGCCCCCACTCTGTGAGAATACCAGACCGGCCAGATTGAGAAAAGTTTAGTTACTATATGGTAGTGTTGGAGCTTTCTCATTCTCCTTGCATTCCTTTTGGCCAGTCATTGTGATAGGCTATCTTACTGATCAATATATATGTGTAGGAAGTTCTGGGGCAAGCTACACTACCAGAAAGTGCTTCCACACTCCTGATCAGAATAGCATTCATGCGAAATAGAGGCACTGAAAGCTGCTGCTAGTGTGGGCAGGCACCACTATACCTGTCAGCAACTTTTCTGTTTATGCATGAAATTATGTGCAGCGCAAGTACATCCGACTGACCAAATCAAATCTGTGACATAATTATCATAAAACTCCAGTGCATAAACATAGATTCATGCAAACATATAAAAAAGTGTGAACGTTCCCAGTTATAGCAAGAAGTCTGTGCCAGATCATCCACATGCTCAGGAAATTCCAGAGATAACATGGCACAAGCTGTTGGCCGTCAGGCAATCTGTGTCTATTAAAACCTAGTATAGAGCTGTCTGCACACAGCAGGAAGTGGAATGAATTACAACTGTGACTCCTTTTTGTGTGAATTTCAGATTGAGCTACTGAGCTATGCACACAGGCTTTTTAAAACAGAGGTGCAAAGTAGAGTCTGGAAGCCATTTGAAAAGGAGCTGAGAGCACCATGTGCTGGCTAAATATAAGCAGAACCTATTAAAATGAAATATTATATATATTTATATTACCGTATATACTTGAGTATAAGCCTATTTATAAGTTTAAGTTTTTCAGCACTTTTTTTGTGCTGAAAGTGCCCCCCCTTGGCTTATACTTGAGTCAAGCACTTTTCTGCAGCAGAGAATGACATTTTCCGAACTGATTTTGGGGCCCTGTATCTCGGTGCTAGGAACCCCATCTTTGGATATGTTGTAGTGCTAGTTCCACTGGATTTGTGCCCCAAATTTGGGGTTCCTAGCACCAATTGGCCCCGAGGTACGGGGCCCCAAATTCGGTCAACTGTGTCCATCTGCAGCAATATCATTTCGGGACCCTTTGGGTCCAGAGACCCCAAATTTTGGCTGCAGCTAGGGAGCATCTATGAACCCTTAACTACCAAGTTCAAATGGGCATTGTTGACCATCTTTTCCACTTACAGTAGCTGCGCATTTCTCACCCTAGGCTTATACTCGAGTCAATATGTTTTCCCATTTTTTTGCGGTAAAATTAGGTGCCTCGGCTTATATTCGGGTCAGCTTATACTCAAGTATATATGGTATACTGCAGTTTCTCATTCAATACCTAGCTAGGCTAGCACAGGGTGTAGTTACTCCAGTGACTAATTTTTGCATTAGATCATGTAATGGATTCAGCAATCCTCTAAAGCTTTCCCTAGGCCCTTGGTATTTATTCAAACTTCTGGCTGTGTGACAGTCAGCATCACACAGCCATTTCCTGCCCTCAAAGACTGACCATAATAAAGCTATCCAAAACCATACTATTGTTACTGTTGACTTTCTTGATTGCTGCATTCCTATAAAGATTGTCTCCGCTGTGCACAAGTTGCAGATAAACTTCAGTGACTTCTAAGTACCTTATTTTTTTCCCTTTTTTTCTTTGCAGTCTCACGCTTTCCTGACAGACTATTATAGGGACCATAACGTCGAGCTGTCCAAGCTGCTCTACAAGATGGGCCAGACTTTGCCCACTTGGCTACGGGAGGAGCTGCAGAACACGAGGTAGCTGTTGGCTGCTGCTTTTGGGACAAGAGTATGGTCTTACAAGTTTCTCCAGGGATGGCCAAGCAAAGACATCGACCAGGATCTATAGCCTATCCACTTGATGGGTGACGCTCGGTCACTTTAAAAGCAGAAAGACTTCTGTTGAGATGAACATCTAAGGCCCTCGACTCCTAAAGGCACTGCACAGCCACTGAATCTCATCCCGCAGGGCCTGTTTTAGAGGCCTTGTTTATTCTGTGTAGGATCCCTGCTTGTAAGGGTTCCACTTTTGACTGTTGTACATGGACTCAACCACTTTATTATGTAGTAAGCCCCAATGATTGGAAAACGTGGGCTACTTGTGAATCTTGAATAGGCGTGAAGTAAAGTCCAAAACAACTTCAATGAACAAAACAAACTCTGACAATGTGGACTGGTGATAGATCTCCTAGCCTGTCCATCTATAGACGGAAGTGCCACAATGCTAAGAAATACCATGTATTTCACAAATAATTCCTGGTCTTCCCGAGAAGAGACTGCAGAAGTTTCCATGTTCTTAGTGTTCTGTCCTGGAATCCGGAGAATAAAGAATGAACAACACAAATGATTGGCTGGGAGGAAACCCCAGAATCTGTGTATTTAGTGTACAGTTTGGTGCTAGCAGTGTACTGAATTATTTACCAATTAATTTGCCTTCTGTGGCACTGGTATCGATGCTGGTACGAAAGCTCTTTTTTTTTTTTTTTCTTCACCCTTTAAAAAAAAAAAAAAGAGCTTTTGGGGTCTTTCCAGGTTAAAAAACGATTTTTTTTGGAAGTATTTGCCCTTTTAGCTCTACTATTGGGAGGCGTAAGAGCCAGGCGAACAATTCTGTGACTTTGCCTTTATGGGATTCTGAATATGAGTATGTTGTAGCAATAAACCTTCAGGGATTTTTGGATGAAATGTATCTTTACATTGGAGTTTGCAAACCGCTAAGACAGGAAGGGTAATCATGTGACCTTAGCTGTGGTGTTAACATTCCCAGCATGCTCTGCTGATCTCGCTAGGGATCACATTTGCCTAAACCTGCTGTACAGTACTGCCTGTAAGAGTCCTGTGAACCCCAGTATTATTGGCTTATCTGTACATATGCCATTCCTTTAACCAACCAAACACTAACAAGACATGCTAATGTTTTAAAGGTGCAGTCCCATGTCACTGTATGTACTGAATGTGTAGGAAAACTCCACTCTTACCCTGACTTTAATGGCACCCATTATATATTTTGCCCCATTTTTGCTGTTATTGGTCCTCAGGGTATCCATTACGCCCAGTGGGAAATGTCCAGATTTTTCTGTCATGGGAGAAAATACTTAATTTATGTGTTGTTTAACAGATGGAGAGTATGAAGCAGCCATGGGCTGTTTTGTCTCTAAACTTGGAAATGTACTGCTAGCTTGCAGCTATGTTTTCTAAAATCCCTCTAGTGGTCAGACACAGCACTGTACCAACTGAAAACAGGTCTTGTATGTCCACATGCTTCAAGTGAAAGTAAAACAAAAAATATTTCGTTTTTGAAGAGCACTGTAAATAAAATGGGGTCGGTTTTATTTTATTTTAATTTTTTTTAATAGTTTTCCCATTACCTTGTTCATGTGTTCTATTCCTGCACTTGCTAGACATCTTGTGTATGAGTTTCTTTTCAATGTGTGCATTCTTCAGTGGTTCCTAAATGTCAGTTTTATTATGGTGGTTACAGCGATGCCAGTGCGCTGTAGGGGGAATTTGCTGAAGCTAAGGCAGACAAATTTTGGAGCAGCTGTGCATACTAACCAATCAGAATCCAACTTCAGCTTCTTTAGTAAACCTCAGACATGAAATATGAACTATACATATCCCTCTATAGTGTGTACTTGTCTTAATTAAGACCACTAAGTGTTATTTATGCTGCTTTGTTTCTCTGCTATCAGCATGAATCATTTCTGACAAGTTTTCCTGACACCAATAGAAAAATGTTGACGAGGAAGGACCTCCTGCAGATTGACAGCCTCAGCTCTGTTCCTGTGTGCTTTGTGAAGGGGGGTGTTCCTTCCTTCCTTCCTTCCTTCCTTCCTTCCTTCCTTCCTTCCTTCCTTCCTTCCTTCCTTCCTTCCTTCCTTCCTTCCTTCCTTCCTTCCTTCCTTCCTTCCTTCCTTCCTTCTTCCTTCCTTCCTTCCTTCCTTCCTTCCCATCAGCTCTCAGAGTTCTCCTCACTGAGCTCTGCTATGAGTGTAATTTTAATTCTCCACCCCCTTTTTACTGACAACTCAGACAAGCTTTATGAATTCTGGACTTGATTGGGTGTAAAGAAGAGAAGACTGCAGCTAAACAGGTTCAACTTATGTAAGAGGATCTGTTTTATCTTTGTGTATCATCTGAGTCCAGTCACTTCACTGGCTATATGTAAGGGTTTACAACCACTTTAAGCTAGAAGCTGATTGGTTGCCAGCTGGTCCATATTTTGTCTTCTTTAGTTTTAGTAAATTCCCATGTGTGTGTGGCATCGCTGCTTATAGTCCAAACCAGGAGCATGCAGGAAAGGGTGAGAACACCGCAGTTTGAATAAGCGGTGTCACCCTAGGAAAGGAAATGGATAAACCTTGTTGGTAGGAACATTAGGACTAAATTGACATCAAAAATAGACACACAAAAAATAATTTCCAGACTGAAATTCGTTAGATTAACCCCCCATGCACAATACTCCATACCGAGGGCATGTTAAAGGCTAAATTCACCTTCCACCCATATTTACAGTGCCTTGAAATTTTCCACATGTCATGTTACAACCAAAAGCACAAAGGTATTTTATGTGATAGACCAACACGAAGTGGCACATAATTTTGAAGTGGAAGAAAAATGATAAATGATTATCAAAATTTTTTACAAATAAATATCGGAAAAGTGTGGCATGCATTTGTATTCAACCCCCTTTACTCTGATAACTAACTAAAATCTAGTGGAACCAATTACCTTCATAAGCCACCTAATTAGTAAATGGAGTCCACCTGTGTGTTATTAAATCTCAAGTAATAAAACAAGTATAAAAAAATAGCTGTTCTGTGAAGCCTTTAGAGGTTTGTTAGAGAACCTTACTGAACAAACCTCATAATGAAGGCCAAGGAACACACCAGAGTTGTAGAGAAGTTTTAAAGCAGGGTTAGGATATTAAACAATATCCCAAGCTTTGAACATCTCACAGAGCACTGTTCAAGTCATCTAAAAATACAAAGAGTATGGCACAACTGCAATCCTAGCAAGACATGGCCGTCCACCTAAACTGACAGGCCGGGCAAGTAGAGCATTCATCAGAAAAGCAGCCAAAAGGCCCATGGTAACTCTGGAGGAGCTGCAGAGATCCACAGCTTGGGTGGGAGAATCGGTGCACAGGACAACTATCAGTCGTACACTCCACAAATCTGACCCTTTATGGAAGAGTGGCAAGAAGAAAGCCATTGTTGAAAGAAAGCCATAAGAAGCCCAGTTTGCAGTTTTACGAGAAGCCATGTGGGGGGACACAGCAAACATGGGGAAGAAGGTGCTCTGGTCAGATGAGACAAAAACTTTTTGGCCTAAAAGCAAAACACTGTGTGGTGGAAAACTAACACTTCACGTCACCCTGAACACACCATCCCCACTGTAAATGATGATGGTGGCAACATCATGTGGGGTTGATTTTTTTTTCAGCAGGGACATGGAAGCTGGTCAGAGTTGATGGTAAGATGGATGGAGCCAAATACAGGTTAATCCTAGAAGAAAACCTGTTAGAATCTGCACAAGACTTGAGACTGGGGCGGAGGTTCACCTTCCAGTAGGACAACGACCCTAAACACACAGCCAACTACAGTGGAATTATTTAGATAAAAGCATATTCATGTGTTAGAATGGCCCAGTCAAAGTTCAGACCTAAAGCCAATTGATAATCTGTGCTAATACTTGAAAATTGCTGTTCACAGATGCTCTCCATCCAATCTGACAGAGCTTGAGCTGTTTTGCGCAAAATAATGGGTATAAATGTCACTCTCCTAGATGTGCAAAGCTGGTAGAGACATCCCCAAAAAGACTTGCAGCTGTATTTGCAGTGAAAGGTGGTTCTACAAAGTATTGACTGGGGGGGAGGGGGGCTGAATACAAATGCACCCCACACTTTTCACATATTTATTTGTAAAAGATTTGGAAAACCATTTATAATTTTATCAATTATGTGCCACTTTGTGTTGGTCTATCACATAAAATCCCAATAAAATACATTTACGTTTTTGGTTGTAACATGACAAAATGTGGAAAATTTCAAGGGGTATGTGAATACTTTTTCAAGGCGCTGTAGGGTGTAACATGTAGCATTTTACAGCTCCTGCCTCCTCTCCCCCCTACACTGTGACTGACAGTGGGTGCAGGTAGAGGATCCCCTGTCCACTAAATTTAAAAACAACGGTGTGAGGGGCTCTGCCCACATTTTCCCATCATTCATTCAGAGTCCTGTGAATGAATGAAGTACAAATACCATCAGCCACTGCAGTTGATGGCTTGTACTTCTCAATGAACTGCGAAGGCGTTGGTGAGCGCTCTTGTACTTCGTTGATTCTTTGCAATTCAGTAACTGCCTTGCTCTTAGAGCAGGTACGAGCAGACAGGGTACTGATCGTGTACAGGATCCTGGCTTTGCATCCGCGATCTGCTGATCAGGGGTGCAGTGCTTTACAGGCTCCAGTGTAAAAAAAATAAAAATAGTTTTACCTAAAAAGAAAAAAAAAAAGATGTGCATTTTATAATTTTTGTATAAAAGGTGAAATTATGCTTTATACCAAGTCTCCTATTTGATAAGTATCAGCGGACGCGTTGCACAACTGATAGCCATCAGACTGGGCTGTCACAGCTCCCGTCCCCACGAATGATCTGAAACCAAACAGGTGAGTGTTTCCCCAATCATGTGATCACTATGTCAGCTGTGATCACGTGCAGGCTGTAGGCTTTATTCAAAAAAATAAACCTGCAGTTGGCATGATGCCCCTGTTTAATAATTGTCAGATACAATTACAGTATTAAAAAAACAATAAAAACTTTTATTTTTGTGCATTTGTCACAATACAAAACAGAGCAGGGTTTCCATTAAAATATATACCAAATAGCCCTTTTTTTTTCCTTTAAATATATAAAAATGATTTTAGATCTACAAATAAGTAAAGGAGTTTAAGCTAAGTTACCCAACACATCCCGAAGCTGCTTTTGACCTGGGCATTTAGGCTTTAATGACATTTAGTAGCAAAAAGGTGACTCTTTTTCTGATATTACAGAAACCTGTGCAGCAACATATATGGTTTATAGTAAGTAATCAGGACTAGATACACTTGAATAAATATTGAAGGCTTGGTAATATGGTTGTTGTGCAACTTTCCCGGACCTCCAATTTACGGCTGATAAGGGAAGCAAAGAATAAATACCAAGCTTACGTCCTAGTGCATTGTCATTTAACAGTGCACCTAGTTAAATTCCCCTTTTTTTTTTTTTAAATGTGGTTTCCATCTGAACATAATGTAAACAACTACACATACAGTAAATCTTCTCTAAATTTCTGGCAGTTTGAAAATTGAAAACATTTCCCATGGGACGTGATGTATACTATAAAGGGGTCTATTAATAAAAAGATTTGCAAAGCCATTTGTCCTGCGACTCGGTATGTACATTCATTCTGTATAAATTGGGCAAACAAATGGGCAAACAAATGCTCTTTAAGCTATTTTTTCTACTGAATTAATGTTGCTTTATTATAGGCAGTAAAAAAAAAAAAAAAAACCTGTAAGACAATGGCATAATGTGCTAGTATGTATCACAAACTAGCACATTATGAAATACTTAACTTGGAACGAAGCCCTCCAGCTCCATGCTGTCACCGCTAAGAGGGCTGACCTCTTCCCCTGGTCTTTCTTCCTGGTTCGTGCACTCGGGCTGTGTGATTGGCATGCGCGCGGGAGCCCTCAGTTTCAGCACGAAGCTCTGAAGGTCCAGCATACCTTACCTTCAGAGTGCATGTATCAGTGATGTCACTGGCTGCACTCCGGGTGAATATCTCCCAATTGGTACTCGTTTAGGAGATATTCATTTTACCTAAAATGACAAAGCGAGCTTTACTACTGCTTTTAAGGCTGGGTTCACACTATTGGGAATTTGGATGTGGGTTTTCTCGCTTCCAATTCGCATGTCAGCAGTCTGTGACCGGTTCTCGATAGAGTCGGCTCACACAGCTCTGTGGTGGCTGCAGAGCGGATTGCACAAGGGTCCTGTGCGTCTCTTGGTCCGTTTGAGATCCGAATTCAGACAAAAATTTGGACCAAAATCGGACCTTAAACAGCGAACAGGAACGCATCTGAAACCTGCTGTGAGCCACTCCGCATGGCATTGTCACCCAGGCCATAAACTCTGCATTATAGCCACTAGATGGAGCTGAGGAACATAGGAAATGGATACGCCTTTGTAACAACAGATACAATGTAACAATTCTTGAGAAAACACAAAAATGTGCAAATAAGTGTAACCATTGCTTTAATTTTATTTGCTAATTCCCTCTAACGTTCTCTAGAATGTTTTCTTCAGAACATTTGTTCTGAATAAATGTACATGCAGATTTGCTAGAATAATAGCTATGTAAATTTTTTCATAAATAGACCCCTAAGCGTTTTTGCAGGCTTTTCCAAACAAAACAGGTAAGGTATTTACAAAGCTGATGATTTCACTAACCTGCCTTATCTTTTAATTTTTTTTTAGAAAGGTGAAATTTCACTTTAAAGGCCTTAGATTGTATAATGATGAATGTCAAAGAATGCAACAGATAATGCCTCATCTTTGTAAATAACGATCTTTTTAACTTAAAATGGTGGAAATGTTTTAACTTCTACCCCTCCTGTTTCTGTAATCATGCTTGTGGGAATAATGGCTTTGCAATGTATGAAATTCAGATGCCCTTGGTGTGATTTGTCCTGTCTTTCTGTTCTCCATCTCAGTGGAACTGCACCTTTTAAAAGCAATTAAACCCCTGGACTGACAGCTGACACAGTTCTTCTGGTGCATGCCTTTTGTTGTAACGTGTCATCTCATCTGTTTACAGCTTCTGTATTCACCTGCATCTTCTGTCCAGCTAATTCTCAATGATCTAAATCACGTGTGTATCAACGGGACTTTTAAAGTAATCCTGCTTTCTTTCCTACCTGTACAAGTAGGCTCCCACTAGCAAACTCTGCTCTGAGCACTAGAACTGGTTACCCAACATTTTTGGGGATGTCGACCTCCATGGATTCCCACATATCTTATTGGTTCTTTCCGCCATCACTCACGTCACTGCAGGAGAGAGAGGGGTAAGGACAGTGGTGTAGTGGTTAGCACTTTCACCTAGCAGCAATAGGGTCGCTGGTTCAAATCCCGACCAATACACCATCTGCCTGGAGTTTGCATGTTCTCCCTGTGCCTGCGTGGGTTTCCTCCCACACTCCAAAGCCATACTGGTAGGTTAATTAGATCCTGTCGGAATAAGTGGCCAAATATGTGTATGTTGTATGTGTTTGTAAGCGCGTTGGGACCCCATGGGGCAAAAGGACCGCGCTATACTGCAGATGGACATGGGCGGCAAAAAGCGTCCTGAGGCAATTCAGTTTGCATAGGTAGCGCTATACAAGTCACTCATTCATTCACTCATTTATAAAGCATTAACCCCCAAAAAAAAAAAAAAAAACAGATCCTGTTCCTTTTAACCACTTCCCACCCGGCCAATGTAGATATACGGCCGGGTGGGAGCCGTCTACTTCTGATAGGACGTTCAGGAACGTCCTTCAGAAGTAGAGGGATCGCGCGCGCGCGTGCCCGCGCAGCGGCGCGATCCCGATGCGGCCGTGTCACCCGGACACGGCGCATCTCGAATCGGCAGGAGGGCACGGTGATTGGCCCTCCTGATCACATGACGGCCGTGACGAATCACGGCTGTCTGTGATGTAAACAAACAGCCGGTTGCTAGGCAATCGGCCCTCCTCTCCTCACACGGAAGTCGTCGGTGAGGAGAGGAGAGCGGATCGCTGCAGCCGGCTGGTGATCAGTGAGTATGAGATGTTTTTTTACTCACTGATCACCAGTCTAGGGTCCCCCATAGTAAAACACACGTCCCCACAGTAAAACACACATGTCCCCACAGTAAAACACACATGTCCCCAAAACACACATGTCCCCAAAACACACATGTCCCTAAATAATAAAAACACCTGTCCCTCACATATGTCCCACTAAAATCACATGTGCCAATGATTATCTGCACACATATGTCCGTGATCACCTGCACACCCCTTTTACATGATCATTTGCGTACATATGTCCGTGTTAAAGCATGTTATATAGCACAGTGCTTGTGCTGTGTCATTTGTCCCTCTGTATGCCCTAAAAAAAAAAAAAAAAAAACCTGGCTGATCCTGCCTAGCTATACCTTCCCCCCCTAAATAATTGATGTAAACCACAGTCAGCATAATTCTCATGTTATCAACTATTAAGAGTATTCAAATTTTATTGAACAAACCTAATGATAAAAAAAAAAAAAAAATTCTAAATAAAAAGCTTACAATGCACTGTTACAAATTATTGCGCACAGTAAGTTTCAAAACACTTTATAGGTTGTAGAGAACTGAAAATTGTCATTTGTTGTGTTTGGAGCATATTTACTAAAATCAAAAGCTATTTCAATCAAACTTTTGAACAACATTTTAACCATTTTAACAGGTCGCGTTACATTTTAACACAGGACCCCTTATTTGATAGAAGCTTCACAAGTCTTGCATCCATTGAACTTGTGAGTTTTTGGAGAGTTTCTGCTTGAATTTGTTTGCAAGATGTCAGAATCGCCTCCCAGAGCTGCTGTTTGGATGTAAACGTCCTCCCACCCTCATAGATCTTTTGCTTGCGGATGCTCCAAAGGTTCTCAATAGGATTGAGGTCAGGGGAGGATGGAGGCCACACCATGACTTTCTCTCCTTTTTATCCCCATAGCATCTATTGATGCAGAGGTATTCTTTGCAGCATGAGATGGTGCATTGTCATGTATGAAGATGATTTTATTACGGAAAGCATAGTTCTTCTCCGGCGGAGGCTCTTTACCACGTGATCAGCTGTGTCCAATCACGGCTGATCACGATGTAAACAGGATAAGCCATTAATCGGCTTTTCCTCACTCGCGTCTGACAGCCACGAGTATAGAAGAGCAGATCGGCGGCTCTCCTGACGGGGGGGGGGTCTGCGCAGCCCCCCCTCAAATGCCCACACTAGACCACCAGGGAAGCACCCAGCATGTGGATAGCCAGGTACATCCCCCATGGCCATCCACATGTGAAAAAATATGCCAATCAGTGCCCACAAATGGGCACTGGCTGGCACCTCTGTGGCACATTACAAAACAGGGATGCCCATCAGTGCCACCCATAAGTACCGATCAGTGCTGCCTTATCAGTGCCCATCAGTGCAGCCATATCAGTGCCCGTCATTGAAGAAGAAAACTTACTTATTTACAAAAAAAATTAACAGAAACAAAGAAAAACGTCTTTTTTTTTTTTTTTTCAAAACTTGTTGCGCAAAAAATAAAAATTGCAGAGGTGATCATAAACCCCAACAAAATAAAGCTCTATTTGTGGGAACAAAATGATAAAAATATTTGTTTGGGTACAGTGTTGCATGACCGCGCAATTGTCATTCAAATTGCCAGGAAGGTGTCTTAAGTGCCTGGTATTGAAGTGGTTAATCTTTGTGACACTGAAATGGAATTTGCATAATAATTTGGAACAGGGTGTATGTATTTCTTTTAGTACAGACTTTCATCAACTTTGAAGTTACTAGCCTAGTACAATGACTTTAGCTATGGGCCCACTTATGCTTTAAAAAGAAAAGAAGATAAAACCAGCAGAGAGGAGCCTATAGTGTAGTAGGTAAAATTAAAAGCAATTTATTAATACATAAAAAGTAATTCACTCACAAAAACAGGAAGGACAGAAGCTTTCAGGTGTGCAGCAGAAGAAGCAGCCGATCAGAGTCCACTATATGTCACTTGATCCCGGCCAGTGGGTAGCCTGTGATGTAGAGTCAGACAAACACTGAGGGGGAGGGCCATCTTTTTGCATGGGCATGCTGGGTAGTTGCCCGGGGCCCCACCTGTTCAGCGACCCCAGCCAGGGCCGGGAAATTTTGCAGTAAGCCGACTGCCCTGGGGCTGCTTTGAATTGCGGCTGCAGCACTCCAAGCTTTCCCTCTCTCCTCCTCCTGTGCATCACGGAGCTGGCTGGGTTTGTGTTCGCCGGCTGCGCTGGAACAAGGTCCCACCCCCCTAGACCAGCTCATAGTAGCTTGAATCAGTGTTCCGCCTAGCACACAAGCCAGTCTAGGGGGGTGGGACCTTGTTACAGCGCGGCCACCGAACACAGACCCAACCAGCTCCGTGATACATAGGAGGAGATGCCCGATGTGTGTGTGTTACCAGGCGATGGTGAGTCTGTATTAATTAAGACTGCATTTGTGGGCACAGTGAGGCTGCATTATATGAATGAATGAATGACTTGTATAGCGCAACCTATGCGAACTGAATCGCCTCAGGGCGCTTTTTGCCACTGGTGTCCATCTGTGGTATAGTGCGGTCCTTGCCCTGTGGGGTCCCGACACGCTTACAAACACATACACATACAACATACACATATTTGGCCAATTTTATCGACAGGATCTAATTAACCTACCAGCATGTCTTTGGAGTGTGGGAGGAAACCAGAAGAAAACCCACGCAGACACAGGGAGAACATGCAAACTCCAGGCAGAAGGTGTCGTGGTTGGGATTTGAACCAGCGACCCTATTACTGCTAGGTGAAAGTGCTAACCACTACACCACTGTGCTGCCCGTATGGACAATCGTGCATGATTGTGTAGACAGGGCCCCAGTGCACTGTATTGCCCGAAGCCTATAATGCTCTTAAAGCGGAAGTAAACCCATCGATTTAACAGTTTAAAAAAAAAAATGGCATGCCGGGAATGCTAACTGCACATTGGCTGTGCTCTCAACCAAACAGTCAAACCATCCAATGGCTGTTGTCATAACGGATCACATGTGCAGCACCGTGGCAGTTGAAGATTAAACAGAGGCAAAGATGGCAGCTTCCTTGGCTGAAAACGATAGGGGGGTTTACTTCCACTTTAAGATGACACTGCTGAAGGGGAGCTGCTATTGGCAGCTGTCAAGCCAGGTCAGCCTACTGGAGTGACGTCACGCTTGCTGGTACCATACAGGGACGCATTGCTAGGAAATTCTCCCTTTCATCTCTTGGCAAGCCCTGCAATATGCAGGGCGAACATGGGGGAGTATGAGGGGAATGATTTCTCATCTGCAGGTTGCTATTGGTGAATGCAGCAGGCTAGCAACAGCGCCTGATTGGTGGATGGCGGCGGGAGCGCTAAAGCCCGCGAAACGGGGCCCTTTAAGAGCGGATCGTCCGGCCTTACCTGTCTCTCTGAAGCAAGACCGGGACCCCCTACCCCTGCAGAGCTGACAGAAGAAGATGGAGGCTTCCAGAGACCGCGAGGCGCTGCTGCGCCGCCTAATAGAGAAGGCGGAGGGAGCTGGAGGAGAGGAGTGGCTACAGAGATGCCTGGAGGACAGCCCCAACATGGCTCCGCATGGTCCGCCCCTCAGCATGGCCGAGGATGTCACTGGGGAAAAGATGGTGGAGCCTACAGCCAGCATGCGCAGTCCGCGCCTACAGCCAGCAAGGAGGAAGAAGAAAGCAAAGTCCTCTGCTTCTCCTGTCCCGCGGAAGAAGGGGAGAGCCAGCAGCATGCCTCTCAAGGACGCTGCCTCTACTGAGAAAGAATGCAGTCAGCCAGCAGCTTCCAGCCTAAAGGAGGGGAGTTCGCCCAGTGGTGAGACATGTTACAACATCCCTGTTAATGACATGTGTTTGTTAATGACTTCCTTATCTAGCCTTGTAAATGATCTTAAAGGGGTACACACAGGTGGTACTGAGGTAAAAAAGTTTGAGGAGGATTTATATAATTTTCATGGGTTACACACAGATGGTGCTGGTGTGGTTAATGATACAGGTGCACAAAAGTTTGGTGCTTTTTCTATCACTAAAAATGACGTTAAAGGGGCACAGCGGTCTGGTGCATGTTTGCAGAACTCTGCTTATGGTGGTATTAAAGAAACTAATGGCGCACAGTATCATGGTGCTTTTCAGGATAATAGGAATGACACGGTTTTTGGAGGGGCACACTTTAGTGGTGCTATACAGCAGCCTAATGATGGCGTGCGGGTGGATGTAGTAAGCCCAGTATGGCGCAGTTTATCAGGTGTGCACGCAGATGCTTCTGAGTTATCAGCAGGTGGGGTGCTGCCGCAGACAGGCAGGCGCATAAATCAAGCAGCCACTTCTCCACGGGCAGCTGAGTCATCATTTAGGCTGCCTATGCCATGCGACATTTCCCCGCTGGGTTTTCACTTAACAGATACTGTAAAGGATAAAATTTGGAAAGGTGAATTTATTGATCTAATGTCTTTATTGCCAGCTTCCAAAGAATTTATGGCTAGAGTTGATAAACGCTCTGATGACAGAGCAGAGGAGGATCGTAAGAAGTCCATACCAAAAACTTTTCAGAATTGGTTGCAGGCCTTTTGCATTTATGCGGCCGTGCTAGGGGAGCGTTTTCCTGGGAAATGTTCAGGGCTTTTTCAGCATGTGGATATAATAGCGGAGGCTTTTCGCCATTTTGGGGGTATAGCATGGTTCACTTATGATGAGAACTTTAGGCAAAAACTGGCCGTTCACCCAATGTTGCAATGGGGTTGCAAGGATGTGGGTCTATGGCTAAACCTCATGCTGCCACAGAAGCCGCAGTTTGCTCCCCGGGTAGTGCCCCCACAGAATAGTTTTCGCAAGGGATGCTGTTTCGCCTTCAACGAAGGGCATTGTAAATTCTTGGCTAATTGCAGATATAGGCATGAATGCTCTTTCTGCAGTGGTGCCCATCCTGCAAACAGGTGTTTTCGTAAATCGGCCGCATCCTCCTCTACAGCAGTACCCAGGGAGACAGGAGGGAAGGGCCAGGACGCCAGTGAAATTATCAAACATGCAGCCTTGGCTAGAACAATACCCAGACCGCACGATGGCTCGGCTGCTGTTTGAGGGTTTTGCTAATGGTTTTTTGGTCCCTTCATATTCAGGTTCTGGGTGCGTCCGGGTTGAGAATCTACGCTCAGTCAGGATGCACCCTGACATTGTACAGGAAAAAATCAATAAAGAGATCACTGAGGGTAGAGTAGCGGGGCCTTTTAAGCTTCCACCTTTTGAGAATTTCCGCCTCTCCCCCTTGGGAATTGTTCCCAAGAAGGAGAAGGGGAGTTTTCGACTCATACACCACTTGTCTTATCCAGCAGGTTGTTCACTAAATGATGAGGTCTCTGGGGTCCTGGCCCCGGTGTCCTATGCATCATTTGATGAAGCACTGATGCTGTTACGTCAATTTGGGCAGGGGGCTTTGTTGGCTAAGGCAGATATCAAGTCTGCCTTCCGGCTGCTGCCCGTGCATCCGCAGGGATTTAATTCCCTGGGGTTTAATTTTAAGGATCAATTTTATTTTGACAAATGTCTACCAATGGGTTTTGCCTTGTCATGTTTTTATTTTGAAGCCTTTTCTACCTTCTTGCACTGGGTTGTAGCACAGTGCCTCCCGGAGGGGGGCCTGTTACACTACCTAGATGATTTTTTGTTCATTGGTCCAGTGGACTCACAATTGTGTTCTAAATCGCTGGACACTTTTTTGAGGACGTGTACCCTTTTTGGGATTCCTATCGCCCATGAGAAAACGGTCCTCCCGGCCACGACGATTGAATTTTTGGGCATCACAATCGACTCAATGCGAATGGAGTTTCGGCTACCGGAAGAAAAGCTGTGCCGGTTGAGATTATTAATTTCATTGTTTTTGTCCAAAAGGAAAGTATTGTTGAAAGAGGCGCAATCCCTATTGGGGCTTTTTGCATTCGCAGCCAGGGTGATCCCGATGGCCAGGATATTTTCAAGGCGTTTCGCCTTGGCCACAAGTGGTTTGCTGTCCCCATATTCACATATTCACCTGTCAGCAAATGTGAAAGAGGACTTGAAGGTGTGGGATGCTTTCCTTTCTAATTTTAATGGCTCAACAGTATGGCAACAATCTATTATGGATGATTTTCAATTAAATTTCTTCACCGACGCAGCTGGTTCATCAGGTTTTGGGGCTTTTCTGAACGGCAGTTGGTGTGCTTCTGAATGGCACCCCAGCTGGCTACAGGGGGAAGTTATACGGAATATAGTCCTGTTGGAACTTTTTCCTGTCGTAGTTTCATTAATAATATGGAAGGAGTTCTTTAAGAATCGGAGGGTGCTAGTACATACAGATAACAAAGGCGTTCTATTTGCCATAAACACGCTGTCATCAAAATCTGAAATGGTGATTAAGCTACTGCGTTTTGTAGTATTACATTGTTTTCGTTGTAACATTTGGTTGAAGGCTCAGTACTTACCTGGTTTACAGAATGATATAGCTGACGCTTTATCTCGTTCACAGTTCCAACGTTTTCGGGATTTGGCGCCTGCGGCGGACCAAACGGGCACCCCCTGCCCAGATTTCCTCTGGGGCTTGATTTGGGACTGATGGCTACTCACCTCCGGGGCTCACTGGCGCCGAAGACATGGCAGGAATATGGTTTGGCATGGTCCAGATGGTGTTCTTTCTGCTCTCAGCACGGTACAGGGGTTCTGGAGGTGAATGGTTATGTCGCTCTGGCTTTCATATCTTCGTTAATAAATGCAGGTATGAGTCCGGGTTCAATTAACAAGATTGTGGCTGGTGTTTCCTTTTTTCTCAAATTTTCCGACCGCCAAGCGCTTACTTCATTTTTTCAAGTCAGGCAAATTTTGAAGGGCTTTCGGAAATCGGCTCCTTCTAAGGATGGCCGTCGGCCTATTTCTGTGGAGTTATTAATCAACCTGTTATCGGTCCTGGAGGTTGTTTGTACATCTATGTTTGAAGTTTTTCTTTTCAGGGCAGCATTCTCGGTCACTTTCTTCGGTGCTTTAAGGATCGGTGAATTTACGGCTAGGAATAGGTCTTCCTCTTCTTTTCTTTTGTTCAGGCATGTAGTCTTGGGGCCGGATAATCTTCGTGTCTTTATTTGCAGGTCAAAAACTTTTGGATTGGGTAAAGGTCAATGGGTGCCTCTGGCTAGTTCCCCGGATCCGAGAGTATGCCCAGTAGTGTTGGTATCAAATTTTTTGGCTGTGCGCCCCTCATGCGAGGGTTCCTTTTTTATCCACCAGAACAGTTCCCCGCTTACCAGATTTCAGTTTTCAGCTGTTCTTGCTTCTTGCCTTAGACGGCTCAATCTTTCAGGTTTTAAATTTTCATCTCATTCATTTAGGGTTGGGGCCGCCACAGCGGCCAATCTATTGGGTTTCCCTATAGAAAGTCAAAAGAGGGTCGGTAGGTGGGCTAGTGATAGGTACAAAATTTATGTTCGCCCAGATCTATTAACGCTATGATTTTGTTTCAGATCCAGCTACTGAGGCAATTTGGATCGTAGGCCACTCCTACATTTTCTGGGCTGGTAAGCAAGCTTCTTCTAGGATCTACTCAAGTAATTTGGGTCTGGACGATTCTTTATACACAGTTTTTTGGTCAGGCATTAGGGGTCTGAGATGGCGTAATCTCAGATGCCATTTACTTTACTTAGCATCTATTTGGCCGCCTCCGAGTATCCTGGTTATTCATTTAGGGGCAAACGATATTGGCAAGGTTAGGACTTGGGATCTTCTGTGCGAGATCAAGAAGGATCTGTGCGACTTTGGGCTACTGTTCCCAAGTACTACCCTGGCCTTTTCAGAAATGATCCCACGGCTCCTGTGGGCCCCGGGCGGTGACTTAAGCTACATGGATAGGATCAGGAGGCGGCTGAATAGAACCATACACAATATGTTAGTTTCACTGGGTGGTGTATCATTCCGCCATTTTGAGCTGGAAGGTTTTTTCTTAGGTCTGTTCAGGCAGGACCAGGTCCATTTGTCTGCAATTGGCCTGGATATTTTTAACATGGGCCTGCAGGCCTTGATTGAGAGTGCCTTGGTGTTGGGGGGACCTCAGCCAGGAGCGTCACTCCCGGCTTAGGTTGGTGGGGGATTAGTCGTCCAGCTTCGTCTGGATGGACACTGTGAACTAGAACAATAATTTAATTTTGTTTATAGCCGAGGTGGCTAAATTATGATTTAAGTTTAAGGTTACCTCTTGACCAACACCAGGGCCAGAAAAAAATTCCAACAATAAAGTATGGTTACAAAGAATTACTTGGTGTTTGTATTTTGTACGTTTAATGACTCCTTAATGCTAGCCCATGGCAAGCCCTGCAATATGCAGGGCGAACATGGGGGAGTATGAGGGGAATGATTTCTCATCTGCAGGTTGCTATTGGTGAATGCAGCAGGCTAGCAACAGCGCCTGATTGGTGGATGGCGGCGGGAGCGCTAAAGCCCGCGAAACGGGGCCCTTTAAGAGCGGATCGTCCGGCCTTACCTGTCTCTCTGAAGCAAGACCGGGACCCCCGCCCACCCTTCCCCTTTTTTCTTTTCTTCTCTAAAAATATTCTTTTGCAAGTCATGGTGTTGGTTAGTGGGGGATTAGTCGTCCAGCTTCGTCTGGATGGACACTGTGAACTAGAACAATAATTTAATTTTGTTTATAGCCGAGGTGGCTAAATTATGATTTAAGTTTAAGGTTACCTCTTGACCAACACCAGGGCCAGAAAAAAATTCCAACAATAAAGTATGGTTACAAAGAATTACTTGGTGTTTGTATTTTGTACGTTTAATGACTCCTTAATGCTAGCCCATGTTTGTTTCTTTTATGGTCTAAAGAGACACTGTCACACTGCTCAGGGCAAAAGTAATGGTAGATTTGCAAATGGCTCCCCTGCCACTCCCTGTGTTGCAGCTAGCACTAAAATCCCTAATGTCAGCTGGTGTTGGATGCTAGGAAAGTGGTGGTGTCACGATTTTATCCTTAAGTGGCAGTGCTTGGGTCTAGTAATCGCCTGCTAGACCTGAGCCCTGTCATTTTGGTGGGAAGGTCACATGCTCCCACATTACCCCAAAGCACTCACAAGATAAGTGTTGGGTGGATTCTCTTTGCAAAGACAATATCACTTCACCCACAAACGGTCAAGGTGGCAGCATCTCTTTAAAAAGTTCTTTGGCTGAATAAAGAATGGTGTTCAATCCTTGCATGCATGTGTTACTTTGCTGCTGTTACATTACAAATGAAAACTCCAGGCTAAGGTGCGAAGTGAAAAAGTTAAACTGAATATTAAAACATTTCCAAAGAAATATTTAAATGTAAATGTTTCCAAAGAAAGATTTTAATATATATGCTTTAACTTATGTTTCATGTATTATTAATTGAATAATCTGTAAAAAGAATAGTATTATTACAGTCATGTACCAGAGGATTGTAATTTTTGTCAATAAATGCCCTTTCCTTTTTGGGAAGTTTGGCGGTGGTCTCCTGCAGAGATTGTGATCCCTAACTTGCCGTGAGGTCGGCTTTAAATTCCAGGTGGAGTTAAAGCCTCGGTGCAATATTGCTGTTTACATTAAGGGTTAACTCCATATTTTGCACCATGTTACGCCTGTATTTAGGATGTCACATTGTGCAAACAGGACTACTTACCCCCAAACCACCACTACCACAGCCAAAGTCACTTTTGAAATATGCACAACTGTGCGGGGCTTCAACTGTGAATAATTGAACTACAGGTCCCATCTGCCACACAGATTTGTAGTTCTCAATGGAATGCAATTGTGGTAATCCCTGCACTCGTAGTCCTTTGACATTTCCTCCAACTAGAAGCCTGTATCTCAGACACAAAGCTGGGGGAAGAGTCTGAAGAAGTAAGGTATTGCACCCATAATCCACTGATCACAGGTGCAATGCTTTGCAGGCTTTTAAGCAAAAAAATAATATATGCACATTTTTTTCCTGTAAATATGTGTTTATATATATATATATATATATATATATATATATATATATATAAAGGTGTGCCCTATATTGTTACCTTTTTGGTTACTATGATTTATTTTTCTTGTGTACCTCTAATCTGTGTTTCCACAAACTACTAGTTGGAGCATGCCCTTAGCATAGCAGAAATTCAAGTCTTTGCTACTACTTGTGTCCTGCCCGCATTACACGTCTTGGCCGAAAAAGTACCTAAGTGTGGTATAAGTAGAAGCCCTTATTGCCCATGTGTAGACCAAACTGCACACAGTGAAAAAACATCCTCTAAAGCAGTGGTCGCCAACCAGTGGTCCTGCCGCAAATTAACATTGTGGTGGATGTATAATGCCCAGTGTTGTTCTCCATGCGTGCTGTCACTACTGTCAGCGCACATTGATACTACCGATTCCTCCTCTGTAGTTCCAGCTCCCATTAACTCAGAGCGAGGCACCGTGAGTAGTGCAGAAAGTGGGAGGTGAAGAAGGAAGGGACTTCCAATGGCATTGTTCATCACAGACTGTGGAACGGAGCACATGCCCGGATAAGGAGGTGAGATCCAATGATGGAGGGGGGCCGTCCCCGCCCCCCTCTGACGTTGTAGGGAAAGCCATGGGGAAGTCCCCATGATGTCCCCGTGCATCAGAGGGGGGCGGGGTCACCAGGTGGCCCCGCCCTCCGTTTATAAAAGAGCTGTCAGACGCAGCGAAGCCTCACACAGCGGGAGCCTCCCATTGCGCCAAGCAGCCCAAGAAGAGACGCCGATGCCGTGGAAGAAGATGCCGGACGAGAAGACCAGAGCAAGAAGAAGCGGATCGGAGGAAGAAGAAGATGAAGGAAGAAAATGAAGAAACCGAAGGATGAAGAAAGGAAGACCAGAAGAAAGAAGATGAAAGAAGATTTTAATAAAGGAATTGTCAAAGACCGTCTCCTGTCATTAAGTTTTGTCACTTTTTTGGTGAAATGTTAGGGGTACTTTTGTACCCCCTTACCATTTCACACAGGGGGGGATCGGGATCTGGGGGTCCCCTTGTTAAATGGGGCTTCCAGATTCCGATAAGCCCCCCGCCCGCAGACCCCCACAACCAATGGCCAGGGCTGTGGGGATGAGGCCCTTGTCCCTATCAACATGGGGACATGGTGCTTTGAGGGGTCACAGACCCCCAAAGCACCCTCCCAATGTTGAGGGCATATGGCCTGGTACGGTTCAGGAGGGAGGGGGGCACTCTCGTCCCCCCCCCCCCTCTTTTCCTGCAGCCTGCCAGGGTGCGTGCTCGGATAAGGGTCTGGTATGGATTTTGAGGGGGACCCCACGCCATTTTGTTTTGTTTTTTTTTGTCCGGGGTTCCCCTTAAAATCCATCCCAGACCTGAAGGGTCTGGTATGGATATTTAGGGGGACCCCTACGTAATTTTTTTTCAAATTTGAAGCGGGGTTCCCCTTAATATCCATAGCAGACCTGAAGGGCCTGGTAATTGAATTTGGGGGAATCCCCACGCTTTTTATTTTATTTATTTTTTTATTTATTTTTTATCAATTACTTTTTTATCAATGACTTTCAATGAATGACTGTTCTCTGTGTTACGGGAATCGGCAATTCATTAGCCGCGAGTGATTTTTAAATCGCTTTTTTTCCTGCAAAAATTACACTTTTTGCAAGGACAGTTCTAAGCACGGGAAACATGCGCCCCTTCACAGGCATACTATAGACACCCCCCCCCCCCCCGGTACGAAATTTAAGGAATATTACACATTTATTTCACTTTAAGCATTAAAATCACTGCTCCTGAAAAAGCGGCCGTTTTAAAAAAAAATTTTTGCATTGATACATGTCCCCTGGGGCAGGACCAAGGTCCCCAAACACTTTTTATGACAATAACTTGCATATAGGCTTTTAAAATTAGCACTTGAGATTTCTCCCATAGACTTTTACAGGGTGCTCGCGGCTTTTCGAATTTGCCGCGAACACCCCAAATTGTTCGCTGAACAGGCAATGTTTGAGTCGAACATGAGTTTGACTCGAACTCGAAGCTCATCCCTAATAGGGGGTTATTTACTAAAGGCAAATCCACTTTGCACTACAAGTGCACTTGGAAGTGCAGTCGCTGTAGATCTGAGGGGGACATGCAAGGAAAATAAATAACAGCATTTTAGCTTGCACATGATTGGATGATAAAATCAACAGAGCTTCCCCTTCAGATCTACAGCGACTGCACTTACAAGTGCACTTTCAAGTGTACTTGTAGTGCAGAGTGGATTTGCCTTTAGTAAATCAACCCCATTATGTACATTTCTGCCATGGCCCTCAAGACCTTCACTAATCACTATCTTACCTCTAACTACCTCAGATAACAGCCTGAGATGTTAGAGCAGGGTTTCAAAGTTTGCTAGGGGTTCCTTGAGCAAGGAGTAATTTCTGCCTCTCTGATAAGTTCCCACTGACACCATTGATCTTTTTAGCTATCTGTAAGGAGTTAATTCTTCCCAATGACTGCAAGTGTAAGGGGCATTCTTCCCACTGACCATCGCACTAATGTATCATGAGTTGTAGCCATAGTCCTTTTTAGCAGGGGTTCCCTGAGACTGGAAAGTTATTTCAAGGGTTCCTCTGTGTTGAAAAGGTGGTTGAGAAAGACTGTGTTAGAGGGTAAAAACACTTATGACCTTTTAGTTGTCACTCTGTCACATAGAGGTTGATTTACTAAAACTGGAGAGTGCAAAATCTAGTGCAGTTCTGCAAAGAAACCAATCCGCTTCCAGGATTTCTGTCAAAGCTTAAGTTACATTGGCTACCATGCACATCTGCACCAGATTTTGGCAGTTTCAATATACATAACTCCATCATGAAACCCACTCTAAGAAAAGCCATGCAGGTATCGGTGTTAATTTTGGCATCAAATTTCGATTTAGTTTTAGGCTCCTTTCACACTGAGGCACTTTGCAGGCGCTAAAGTGCTAAAAATAGCGCCTGCAAAGCACCCTAAAAGTGCCGCTTAGTGCACTCCAATGTGAAAGCCCTGAGGGCTTTTACACTGGAGCGGTGCGCTTGCAGGACGCTGAAAAAAGTCCTGCAAGCCGCATCTTTGGAGCACTGTATTAGCGGTGTACTTACCGTTCCTAATGCGCCCCTTTCCATTGAAAACAATGGGGCAGCGCTCCAAACCCGCCTGCAAAGCGCTGCTGCAGCGGCGCTTTGCGGGCGGTTTTAACCTTTTTTCGGCTGCTTTTTTCGGCCGCTTTTAAGCATCTCTCTAGATTTTCCAAACTCATATACTTCTGGAGTAAAAAAAATCTAATATGTTATTATTTATGGTATTAAGGTTTGAACAAACTCGCAGTTACAGATTTAGCCATTCTGCTTGGTCTGAGGAGGCCTGTAATGCACACAGTGCTCTGGACGGTGGTCTGAGGATGCCTGCAATGCTGTACAGTGCTCTGGATGGTGGTCTGAGGAGGCCTGTAATGCACACAGTGCTCTGGACGGTGGTCTGAGGAGGCCTGTAATGCACACACACAGTCCTCTGCTCTGGATGGTCGTGAGTCAGGACTCTCGTTGGGAGGTGTATAATGTGTAATGCTCTGGACGGTGGTCTGAGGATGCCTGCAATGCTGTACAGTGCTCTGGACGGTGGTCTGAGGAGGCCTGCAATGCTGTACAGTGCTCTGGACGGTGGTCTGAGGAGGCCTGCAATGCTGTACAGTGCTCTGGACGGTGGTCTGAGGAGGCCTGCAATGCTGTACAGTGCTCTGGACGGTGGTCTGAGGATGCCTGTAATGCACACACACACAGTGCTCTGCTCTGGATGGTCGTGAGTCAGGACTCTCGTTGAGAGGTGTGTAATGCTCTGGATGGTCGTTTGAGGAGGGCTGTAATGCTGCACAGTGCTAACTGCAAAGCACGCTAACTACTAGCTGGCTTGCTGGGAGCGGAAGCACTTACAGGCTCTACACAGGTGGAGCTCTGGGGAAACCAGAAGTTCACATGGGTAAATGTCTCTCCCTCACATTCATTGACGAAAACTGAATTGATTTTCGTCAGTGAACGAAAAACATGGTGTTCTTTTCGTTTCATTTTTTGTCACTGTAAAAAGGCCGCTGACGAAAATGTTGACATGTTTTCGTCAACCAAATTAACACTGGCAGACATCACTGTGCTGTATGTACACGTGAAATTGCTGCAAGAGATTAGTAACACAGAAATGCAAAAACACAAAAAAAAATAAGTTGAAGCTAATGTCTTATTAACAATATTTACTTGTACTTTTACCTTGTTTAGCATTTAGGCCTCATTCACACAGCCATAAAAATAAAAACGCATATACAAGCTGTTAACTACAGATCTGAACGCAGCTGCATTGCTTTCGATGGAGCCATTCCCACAGGTACATAACTATGCGCTGCGTTTAGATCTGTAACAGAATCCAAAAATGTGCCTCTAAGAACATGCGCTTTATGTGTTTCCACATATAAACATATGCATATGTATACAAAGATGTAAGTGCATAAATTAAGTCTAAACAAAGGGCAAAAATTATCACAAAAAAAGTACACATACATGCCTTTACACGTTCTGTTGTGGATTTATTAATGCTTTAGTAAAATGACTATTTCTATTGTATACTTATAATGCTGAATCTCCTTACTCAAAACTAAGTAACTAGAGACCCCCCCTCCCATCGAGTGGGTTCAGGAGTCCAATACAAGACATCAACAGACAAACCTGGATGAAACTGGCCAAGACGACCCCTTAGATAAGAATCCTCCAATCTACAGATGACAACACAGACAGACCTGGATGAATATGACTGGGAGATGAAACACTAATACCGCGTACACACGTTCGGACTTTGTCCGCCGGACCTAGACCGGCGGATTGTCCGCCGGACCTAGTCCGGTGGGACTTCCCCACACACGCCCGGACTTACGAGCGTGTGACTTGCACACACACGCCCGGACTTCTCCGGCGGACAATCCGCTGGACAAAGTCCGCGGGACTTTTGAAAATGAACGGACTTGCCCACACACGGAGCAGTCCGTTCATTTAGAACGTAACTGCAGGTAGACGGAGCTAGCGAAGGCAGTGAATGCCGCCGCGCTAGCCCCGTCACCTGGCATGGATTTAAAGGGACTCCCCACACCGAAAAAACGGCGTGGGGGTCCCCCCCCCAAATCCAGATCAGACCCTTATCCGAGCACGCAGCCCGGCAGGCCAGGAAAGGGGTGGGGACGAGCGAGCGCCCCCCCTCCTGAGCCATACCCGGCCGCGTGCCCTCAACATGGGGGGTGCCTTGGAGAAAGGGGGGCCGTGCGCCCCCCCACCCCAAAGCACCTTGTCCCCATGTTGATGAGGACAAGGGCCTCTTCCCGACAACCCTAGCCGTTGGTTGTCGGGGTCTGCGGGCGGGGGCTTATCGGAATCTGGGAGCCCCCTTTTATAAGGGGGCCCTCAGATCCCGGCCCCCCACCCTATGTGAATGAGTATGGGGTACGATGTACCCCTACCCATTCACCTAAGGTGTAAAATGTAAAGTAAAAAACCACACAATTTTAAAAAAATATTTTATTGCACTGCTCCGGGGGTCTTCTTCCGTCTTGGGGGTCTTCTCGCCGGACTCCTCCGCCATTTACCTAGCTCTTTTACCGAGCGGAGAAGGCCGGCTACTTCTTCGTCGTCGACGCCATCGTCTGGGGTCTCGTTCCGCCTTCGGGGGTCTTCCGGGGTCTCTTCTGTTCTTGCCGCGGTCGTCGTTTTCCCCGCCGCCGGCGCCGCCTTCTCCTTCTTCTTCTTCCGATGTTGACCCGTCGCTCTCTCTGGCCGGAATGCCAGAGCCGCGCTGTGCTGGGACTTATATAGGGACAAGGGGACAGGGTCACATGCTCATGTCACATGGTGACCCCGCCCCCTTGTTTCGGAGGATGCTGGGACTGTGACATCACAAGGGGGCGGGGTCACCATGTGACATGAGCATGTGACCCTGGCCCCTTGTCCCTATATAAGTCCCAGCACAGCGCGGCTCTGGCATTCCGGCCAGAGAGAGCGACGGGTCAACATCGGAAGAAGAAGAAGGCGGCGCCGCCCCCGCCCGCAGACCCCGACGGCCAGGGTTGTCGGGAAGAGGCCCTTGTCGGCAAGACAAGAAGAGACCCCGGAAGACCCCCGAAGGCGGAACGAGACCCCCAGAAGATGGCGTCAACGACGAAGAAGGTAGTCGTCACGTACCTGGTGGTTGAGCCCACGAATGCAGGGAGCGGCGTCTCGTATACCTCCGGCTCGGGAACCCCTGGTAGAATAGACAGGGGCTCGGAAGCACAAAGGGGCACAAGTGCCTGGCAGGTTACAGGTGTAGGGCTGGTCCGGACGTCTGGAATACTGTAGGACGACCAGTAGCAGACTAGGGCAGGAACCCAGTAGTAGTAGTAGGCAGGCAGGTGGAACTTGCGGATAGCCGGAAGAGACTGGAGTCCGGAACGGAAGCAGGTCACAGACAGGCCGGGTCAAACACAGGCAGGCAGGTGCGGTACCAAATCAGCAGGCAAGGCGTAGTCGTGAAGCAGGCCGGGTCGTTAACAGGCGGACAGCAAAGTACCAAGGAACAGGCAGAAGAGATGTCAGGACAAGCCGGGATCGAGGACAGGCAGCAGGTACGGAAGATCAGGAACAAGCCGGGTAATCAGGTATCAGAAGTCAGGTAATACACAGGTAGCTGGTAGCTGGGGGTCACGGGAACGCTGTAGACCGGACAGCAAGATAGCATGGACAGGAACTTCCTTAAATAGCGCTCCTGGCGCCAAAACGGGCTCAAACAGCGTGCGTGCGCGCTCCCGTGCGCCCGCGTGCGCGCTGAGCGGCTCTTTTGCTGGATATGCCATAGCCGATTCTCCTGCTGGCAGACAAAGATCCTGGACGCCTTTCTTGACATTGCCCCCCCCCCCCTAAGGGGCAGCCTCCGGATGCCCAACTGAACCATCTTACTTGGGTGTGCATTATTAAATGCCCGGATCAGCCTCTTTGCATGAATGTTGGATTCCGGTTCCCACGAATTTTCTTCCGGGCCGTACCCCTTCCATTTCACCAAATACTGAACACGCCCACATCTTCTCCTACAATCCAGGATTGACTCAACCTCGAATTCCATTTCTCCATCAATGAGTACCGGTTCAGGAGGCCCCGTATTTCGGCCAACAAAAGGATCCGGGACAGTAGGTTTGAGCAGAGCTACATGGAAGACTGGGTGGATCCGGAATGACTCGGGTAGTTTTAATTTATAAGTCACATTATTGATTTTCTTTTCCACAGGGAAAGGACCCACAAACTTAGGGCCAAGCTTTTTAGAGGGGCATGCCAACTTCAAGTTTAGTGTAGACAGCCAGACTTGATCTCCGGGTTTTAAATTAAGTTCTCCCCTTCTTTTCCTGTCAAAGACCTCCTTGTAGTATTCCTGAGTTCTTGTCATTGTCTCCTGGAGTAATTTATTATTGGTACTAAAAAAATTCAGCGTTTCCTGAGCAGCAGGTACAGAACATTCCGGTATACTGTTTGATAGAAATAAAGGGTGAAATCCATAATTTGCGAAGAAAGGAGTTTGTTTTGTAGCAGAATGAATTGAATTGTTATAGGCAAATTCGGCCAGCGGTAATAGAGGAACCCAATCATCTTGTGAGAATGATGAAAAGCAACTGCAAAGTACTGCTCCAGTGTTTGATTCGTCCTTTCTGTCTGGCCGTTTGTTTGAGGGTGGTAAGCTGAAGAAAAGGACAGATTGATCTTCAGGGAGCCACATAATGCCCTCCAAAACTTTGAGGTGAATTGTACCCCACGATCTGAGGTTATGTTTGCCGGAATGCCATGAAGTCTTACGATCTCCTTAATGAAAATTCTCGCGGTTTCGGCCGCAGAAGGAGTACCCTTCATGGGAAGGAAGTGAGCCATTTTAGAGAGTCTATCCACCACTACGAAGCTGGTGGAGTGATCTTCCGAGGGAGGCAGTTCAACAATAAAGTCCATGGAGATCATCCTCCATGGTCTCTCCGGGACAGGTAGTGGTTTCAACAGCCCCCAAGCTTTTGATTTGCTGCCCTTGTTCTGGATACAGACGGTGCATGATTCCACATAATCCCTACAGTCCTTTGTTAGCTGCGGCCACCAAAACATGCGTTGGAGCAATTCAGATGTCTTGTGCACCCCAAAATGACCAGCCAACTCATGGTCATGACAGAAGTTCAGAACAGCCACTCGCACCTCCTGAGGTACGAAGATCTTTTCCCTGTAGCATAACAGATCGTCTCTGGTTTGTAGGGTGGTATCAGGCGGAGAAGAAATTCCCACGGAAGCCCGTTTTATCTGGGCCAGCAAATCTTCTTGGAGCAAAAGAAAACTTTCAGAAGACAAGATGGTGTCTGGAGGAGAAGAAGTTTCAGGTTCGCTGAACATCCTAGAAAGGGCACCTGGTTTGGTGTTCTTCGACCCGGGCCTGTAAGTTATGTGGAGAGAAAATCACGTAAAGAAAAGTGCCCACCTGGCCTGGCGTGGTCTCAGCCTCTTAGCGGTTTTTAAATATTCGAGATTCTTGTGATCCGTATACACAAGAATCGGATGTGTCGCTCCTTCCAAAAGGTATCGCCACTCTTCAAGCGCGGCTTTGATGGCCAATAGTTCTCGGTCTCCCACGTCGTAATTTCGTTCTGCCTCAGATAGTTTGCGGGAGAAGAACGCAACTGGGTGCAACAGAGCTTTAGGCCCTTGTCTCTGAGATAACACTGCCCCGACTGCAATTTCCGAGGCGTCAACCTCAAGTATGTACAGTAACGCCGGGTCAGGATTCTTTAGAACTGATGCCGACGTGAATCGGTCTTTCAAGGTTGCAAAGGCTGCCTGCGCTCCGGGAGACCAAGAGAACTTAGTGCTCTGCTTGGTTAGACTTGTGATGGGCGAAATGATAGTTGAGAATCCTTTGATGAATTTCCGGTAGAAATTCGCGAATCCCACAAAGCGTTGAACACCTTTCTTGTCAGTAGGAGCTGGCCAGTCCAGGATGGCGGAAACCTTCTGTGGGTCCATCTTGATACCTTCCACAGAAATAATCAGTCCTAAGAACTGGATGCTCTGTTGCTCGAATACACATTTTTCCGGTTTCGCATACAAGCCGTGGCGTCGAAGTCTGGTTAGTACCTTTTTAACGTGTTCGCGATGCTCTGTCAGGGAAGGTGAGAAGATCAGGATGTCATCCAAATATACTATGACAAATAGGTCGAGGTAGTCTCTGAAGATATCGTTCACAAAATGCTGGAACGTAGCAGGGGCGTTGCAGAGTCCGAATGGCATAACTAAATATTCAAAATGCCCGAACCGGGTGCGAAAGGCAGTCTTCCACTCGTCACCACTCCGAATGCGGATAAGGTTGTATGCCCCGCGAAGGTCCAGTTTTGTGAATGTCGCTGCAGACCCCAATCTTTGGAATAATTCAGGTACCAAGGGAAGAGGGTACCGATTTTTGATGGTAACTTTGTTAAGTTCCCTGTAGTCTACGCAGGGGCGTAGGGAATGGTCTTTTTTCTCTACGAAGAAAATTCCTGCCCCTGCTGGGGAAGTGGAGGGCCGGATGAACCCCTTCTCCAAGTTATCATCAATATAGGCCTTCAAAGTCCCAAGTTCAAGTTCAGTTAAGGGGAAGATTCTTCCGAATGGAACTTCTGCACCAGGAAGGATTTCAATTGGGCAGTCATATGGCCTGTGAGGAGGAAGGGTGTCTGCGCCCTTCTTGCTGAAGACGTCTAAGAACCCATGATAGACTTCAGGTACGGCTTGACGGGTCTCTTCATCAGCTTCCATGCAGAGTAGGGGTGAAAATACTTGAGCCGTCTCAGGTAGGCAATATTGGTGACAATAGGAGGAGGGGAAGCTGATCTCCCCAGTGGTCCAATCAATAAATGGGTTATGAGCCCTCAGCCAGGGCATGCCTAGAATAACTGGAAACAGAGGGGATTGGATGATGTTCAGGCATAATAGTTCTTGGTAGTTTCCGGCAATAGTGGTGAATATTGGCACAGTCTCTTGTGTGACAGGTCCAGATTTAAGAGCCGAGCCGTCAGCCAGATGTACAGAGAGGCCCTTTGCCTTTGGTCGTAGGGGAACATGATGCCGGGTGGCGAAAGCTAAGTCCATGAAACCGCTGCAGGCTCCAGAGTCAATGATAGCGGTTACCCGGATATTCCCTCTGGGGAGCTGAAAAAGAACGGAGACAGCCAGGTGAGACGTATTATTCTGCAGAGTGGGAGTAAGAGCAAAAGAGGTAGTGCAGGACTTACGGAGCTTAGCAGGACAGGATCTCACATAATGTCCCGATTCGCCACAGTAGAGACACAGGTTATTGGATCGCCTGCGTTGCCGCTCTTCAGGTGTCAGGGATGGGCGCAGTAATCCTAACTGCATGGCTTCTGGAGCATCAGGGGTATAGGTCACGGGAGCTCGGGGATTCGGTGGAGGCTGACTGGGTACACGGGGAAGCATCCAGATTGGTCTGGAGGGACCGGCGGCACGTTCAGACCTCCGTTGTCGTAGTCGCCTGTCAATCTGTATGGACAGATTAATGAGTGCGTCTAAAGTCTCTGGTGTATCCACTCTGGCCAGTTCATCTTTCAGTGATTCAGAGAGACCCGTGCGGAACTGGTACCTCAGAGCGGAGTCGTTCCAGTTGGTATAGGAACTCCAGCGCCTGAATTCGGACGCATAGTCCTCCGCTGGTCTGCGACCTTGCTGTAGGGAATGCAGGGCCGTTTCTGCAGTTGCTGTTAGTTGCGGGTCTTCGTAGAGCTGAGACATAGCGTGAAAAAAGGAGTTCAAATTGTCAAGGGCGGCATCCTTCTGCTCCAAAAGCCGATGGGCCCAAGCTTGTGGATCTCCTGACAGCAGGGAAATGACAAAGCCTACTTTGGTGGAGTCAAGCGAGAAAGTCCTAGGCTGCAGGGCAAAGAAAAGTTCACAAGCATTGTGGAAAGCTCGAAATTTGCTACGGTCCCCAGAAAACCGCTCAGGAGTGGGAACCTTGGGTTCAGGTGGCATCATCACTACTGAAGGAGCAGCAGAAGTCCCAGGTGAGGATGACATAACTGTGGATAGGATCTGAACACGTTCCTCAAGCCGGGTATAGCCCTCCTGAAGACTCTTCACTGCCTGGGTTAGGCCAGCTAGGTGGCGACACAGATCGTCCACTGGAGCAGCTCCCTGCGTGGGCTCGGACATGGCTGTCCGGTACTGTCACGTACCTGGTGGTTGAGCCCACGAATGCAGGGAGCCGCGTCTCGTATACCTCCGGCACGGGAACCCCTGGTAGAATAGACAGGGGCTCGGAAGCACAAAGGGGCACAAGTGCCTGGCAGGTTACAGGTGTAGGGCTGGTCCGGACGTCTGGAATACTGTAGGACGACCAGTAGAAGACTAGGGCAGGAACCCAGTAGTAGTAGGCAGGCAGGTGGAACTTGCGGATAGCCGGAAGAGACTGGAGTCCGGAACGGAAGCAGGTCACAGACAGGCCAGGTCAAACACAGGCAGGCAGGTGCGGTACCAAATCAGCAGGCAAGGCGTAGTCGTGAAGCAGGCCGGGTCGTTAACAGGCGGACAGCAAAGTACCAAGGAACAGGCAGAAGAGATGTCAGGACAAGCCGGGATCGAGGACAGGCAGCAGGTACGGAAGATCAGGAACAAGCCGGGTAATCAGGTATCAGAAGTCAGGTAATACACAGGTAGCTGGTAGCTGGGGGTCACGGGAACGCTGTAGACCGGACAGCAAGATAGCATGGACAGGAACTTCCTTAAATAGCGCTCCTGGCGCCAAAACGGGCTCAAACAGCGTGCGTGCGCGCTCCCGTGCGCGCTGAGCGGCTCTTTTGCTGGATATGCCATAGCCGCGCGCGTGCGCGCTCCCGTGCGCGCGCGCTCCGTGCGCCCGCGTGCGCGCTGAGCGGCTCTTTTGCTGGATATGCCATAGCCGATTCTCCTGCTGGCAGACAAAGATCCTGGACGCCTTTCTTGACATGCATGCATGAACATTTTGAAATTAGACCAGGTGCAGATAACTCGGTTCAGACATTTTAGTCTGAAATCCATTACAGTTCAAATGGATTTATATGCAACTATTTTGCTGATCATTATGCCGAAAACACGTGTTATAACATCAGTGACATTTTTACAGCCGTGTGAATGAGGCCTTATGAAGCTCAAGCAAACAAAATATTAGCAGTTAGGGCCATATCAAAAATCCTTCTCCAATTAGAGGTTCGCTATGCAGAATGTAGTAAATACTCACGTGTTTTACTGCAGGAAACCTGACAAGTCTGAATGGGCGATGTGACAGGGACTCTTTAAGAACGCATTAGAAGAAGGGAGACCACCACTATTTTAAGGCTGCATTCACACTGCAGCGTTTTGAATCGCATGTCACCCCAAAGTAGCTCTTGAACTATTTTTGGACGACGTGCATCCCGCGATTGCAGCACGTTTTATCGCGCAGACCCGCACCGCAATTTGAGGTGTCGTTCAAATAGGGATCTGGAATGCGAGTCCCACATTTTGTCATTCACACCTTGGCGCTGTCAAATTGCGGGCAGATCTGTGGAAAATCTGCCCACAATTCAAACTGCTGTAGTGTGAATACAGCCTAAAAGAGGCATCAGGGTGGCCAGGAATGGAGCTGGGAACAATGGGGCAATGTTGACTTAGAAATATGAAAATTTGTAGTTTGGAAGTGGCACAAAAATACCTGAGAAAAATTCCCAAATGAGTCATTGTAGAATATGAAAACAGGTATGGATCAGTAAATAATAGTCTTCCACAAGGGAGGATTTTGCACAATATCTACCAGAACAGAACATCTAAGGTCATTTTATTTGTCTTTACTATGCAATCTCATTAACCTCAGACTCTCATCAGCTTTCCATTATACCCATGGTAAAATCAATACTGTCATTATAAAGCTATGCAAACTGCAGTGAATATATTCTCCTGGGATTCAGTGCTCTGCCATGTATTCGATATAGGCTGAACTTTCTTTCCCCTTTGCTTGCATCGAAATGAGAACCCCAGGCAAAACAAAAAATATCAGACAACAATATATTAATGAATAAATACAGACACAGAAGTTTTTATTATAGGCATGCCCTTTAGAAGACAGAAGCCTGCAGGACACAACTAGCCATTACACACAATTAAACACAGCAGGGGACCTCCACTATTTACAGTTCACAAAGTGCTAAAATATCAATCAGGTTTTTACTATGATCCCCAAAATGTATTGGATCCTCCTGAAGTTTAAAAAATAAATGTTCACATTTCCTAATACTAGAATTACCCCTTAAATGGAGTCTACAAGAGCATGCACCAGGGGGCACTTGCAGTTGGGGGACACATTTTCTGGAATTCATAAAAAAAGAGTGTTGTAGACACTCATAAGAAAAATGTCAAATGTTAGTGCAACAAATGCTGCACTTAGTGACAGAGTCATGTATCTGTCAGAACATGAATTTGTCACGAGCAGCCATGTGTGGGCAGCACGAAGACCAGAATGTTTATAACACACTCAATCCTCAGTGCATGTTCAGCCCCTAGTCCGCCAGGACTCTGTCAAGTGCATATAATCGGTGGTTTCTAAGTTGATGTGCAACTGACAGCATCTTAGCAACCAATAGCACTGTGCTTCTAACAGCATCCTAGCAACCAGTGACGTGGAAGGCGGGAGGGCAGGTGCAGATGCAAACATACCCTGCTCTTTACTATACACTACTCCACCCTGAGAATTTTGGCCTGTTTCTGTACGCTAACTTATAGTTGGTGTTTATTACAGGAATTTTAAAAAGTGAGAGTTTGGAATTTGGGTTAGAGATGAGTTTGGAGAATCCCCAAGCTCATCTCTAATTGCACTGTTAAAACGTAAATGTAATAGTAGACAGGATTGCCATATCAGTACCAACTTTTTCTTTATGCTTCCCAGCCTTTAGTGTAAGGCACGAAATTAGTAGCACTGTCCTTGCCTGACAATAAAGGTTGAACAGTCCCCAAAAATACAATATAGGGTCACAACATATGACCGCTTTCTGCAGGGCCATCTTATTAGCATTATGGGACCCTGGACAAAGTAATGCTATGGGGCCCCTACATGCCTGCCCCAATTTACGCACTTACTCTCAAGAATTAAAGTACAATATTTTCTACTTACATAGTAGGTGAGGTTAAAAAAGGCACAAGTGTGTGTGATTATATGTCAGTATTACATTGTATATACCTGTAAGTTGCGGTCATTCAGGTGCTTATCTAATAGTTTTTTGAAACTATCAATGCCTCCCCCTGAGACCACCGCCTATGGAAGGGAATTCCACATCCTTGCCGATCTTATAGTAAAGAACCATCTATCAGTTTAAGGTTAAACCTCTTTTCTACTAATTTTAATGAGTGGTCACGTGTCCTTTCCGCAAAACTTTTATCCCTATTGTGGGGTCACCAGTACAGTGTTTAAAAAATTTAAATCATATCCCCTCTCAAGCGTCTCTTCTCCAGAGAGAATAAGTTCAGTGCTTGCAACCTTTCCTCATAACTAATATCCTCCAGACCCTTTATTAACTTTGTTGCCCTTCTTTGTGCTCGCTCCATTTCCAGTACATCCTTCCTCAGGACTTTGCAGCGTGTCACCTGCTACTGTCCCCTGCCACAAGATTCAGCGTGCTACTTGCCACCTGTCCCCTGTGACCAGATGCAGCATGTCACTTGCTACCTATCCCCTGCCACCAGATGCAGCGTGTCACCTGCCACCTGATGCAGCGTGTCACTTGCCACCCGTCCCCTGCCTCCAGATTCATCATGTTACTTGCCACCCATCCCCTGCCACCAGATGCAGCGTGCCACTTGCCATGTCCCCTGCCTCCCGATTCAGCGTGTCACTTGCCACCGGTCCGTTTTCACCAGATTCAGCGTGTCACTTGCCACCGGTCCCTTTTCACCAGATTCAGCGTGTCACTTGCCACTGGTCTCTTGTCACCAGATTCAGTATCTCACTTGCCACTGGTCCCCTACCACCAAATTCAGCGTGTCACTTGCCACCGGTCCCCTGCCACCAGATTCAGCGTGTCACTTGCCACCGGTCCCTTTTCACCAGATTCAGCGTGTCACTTGCCACTGGTCCCCTGCCACCAGATTCAGCATGTTATTTGCCACCCATCCCTTGCCACCAGATGCAGCGTGTCACTTGCAATGTCCCCTGCCTCCTGATTCAGTGTGTCACGTGCCACCGGTCCCTTGTCACCAGATTCAGCATGTCACTTGCCACCGGTCCCCTGTAACCAGATTCAGCATGTCACTTGCCACTAGTCCCCTGTAACCAGATTCAGCGTGTCACTTGCCAGCAGTCCCTTGTCACCAAATTCAGCGTGTCACTTGCCATGGTCCCCTGCCACCAGATTCAGTGTATCACTTGCCACTGGTCCCCTGCGACCAGATTCAGCATGTCACTTGCCACTGTCCCCTGCCACCAGATTCAGTGTGTCACTTGCCACCGGTCCCCTGCCACCAGATTCAGCGTGCCACCGGTCCCCTGTCACCAGATTCAGCGTGTCACTTGCCACCGGTCACCTGTAACCAGATTCAGCGTTCACTTGGCAGCAGTCCCTTGTCACCAGATTCAGCGTGTCATTTGCCACAGGTCCCTCCACCAGATTCAGCGTGTCACTTGCCATGGTCCTCTGCCACCAGATTTGGCGTATCACTTGCCACTGGTCCCCTGCCACCAGATTCAGCGTGTCACTTGCCACTGGTCCCCTGCCACCATATTCAGCATGTCACCTGCCACCAGATTCAGCATGTCACTTGCCACTGGTCCCCTGCCACCAGATTCAGCGTGTCACTTGCCACTCATAGCCTGGTTCTCTCAACCTCCTCAGCTGCGCATGCTGGGGGCTGCAGTTTTTATATTAGGATTGCTGGGGCTTGCCAGTCCTCGGTACTACATGTCCCATGATCCTCCTTTGTGCCCATTTTTTATTTATTTATTTTACCTGGCAAGGAGTACAGCAGCATGAGGAGGAGAGGGAGGGGGAAGAAATGCCTGCAGCTGCTCTCTCCAGACAGAGACACAGCTGCTCTCCTCACTGCTGACAGAAGGGGGGAGGAGGTGCCGGCTCGAGGGGGGTGGCAGCACATTTTCTTCTCCTCGGACCTGCTCGCCTTCGGTGCTCCTATTTGCCTGCCGGCAGGAAGAGCACGAGAGGGGGACCCTAGGCACTTGAGCTTCGGCGTCCCCCCTCTGCCGTAGCGCATGGTGCACCTGCCCAGGATCGGCCCTGCTGGGCAGCAGGTGGAGGCAAAGCTACCAACTACACCGTCACTCAGGGAAAAAAAGATGCTGTCGCCTGTTGGACTGCCTGTGCCTGCTCAGCCCGACTCCCGTGCCCCACTGCTAGTGCTATTTGTCTGGCTCTGATGGGGCCCCAGGTAGTGCCCAGGGGTGCCCGCTCAGTAAGACAGGCTTTCTGTGCTGCTGGACTATCCTAGACTCAATAATTAGCAGTCTGGTCCTTTGTAGTTGATTATTACAGGCTTAGGACTTGGACACACAACAGGATACCCCTGGATGCAAGCCCCTAACAACACCACTACATCCATATTCAGTGCTCCTGTCCTGGTCTGGATAAATTTAGTATATGGCTTCGCTGTAACCAGCTGAGCTGCAATTAATTGTTCAGGTCTGTTCAGGCTTTCCCTAAACGTGGTGGTTGATTGTTCCAGTCTGCTGCTGAAAGAATGTTCCAGAGATAGCAAGGGAGAGTCAATCACTGGATTATGAATAGTTTTTACAACCCTAGCCAATCCCTCAGACTGGATAAAAGATAAATATTTAGGAGGATCTGCGAAGACTGCGTCCCTGACTAGGCAGGCTCACTATTTCAGTCACAAACTCTGGAGATTCAGGGTCTAGTGGCTCTTAAGGGAGAGAGGGTGTTGAGCTAGAAGCCTCCAACTACAGTACAATCACCTTCATGGGTATCAGGAATATCACCATCATATATCATCATGAGAGGCCTGAAGCTAAGGTGAGTCACACTCTGAAGCGTCATTTAAACCATCATCATTACTGACTTAACGAATAGGCAGCAAATTAGTTCTATGTCAGGCCTTGATCCTACCTATGGGACCCTTTACCTTGCATAGTGGTAAACTGGGCATTTTGTTCACCACTGAAAAAGTCTGTTTCTGCAACCTGGCAGTGAGTTTGTGCTTTCCAGATACTCCCAAACTCTGTAGAAAAACTTGGTCACCTAGTTTAAAATCTCTGTATATTACACAGAGATCAAACCTTCTTTGGATCCCTTCATTTATTTTGGCTGCATTTTCTTCAGCTAAACTATAAACAGACTTGAGGGTATATTTCAGACAAGCCACATATTATGACTTTGATGACTAATACCACTGGTGAAGACTCCTAGCAGGGCAACCTAGGCTCCTTCTAGAACATCAGAAAAGTAGGGGAAGAATCCTGTACTCTCATGCCTGGTGCTATTCGAAGCATGGACCATGGCTTCAACCCTGCGGCTCCAGGTATGATTGTCGTTGGCAAGTAGGGTACCAAGCTTGTTGTCAGCAAGCAGGGTCCTGTTGAATCTTTCAGGGAGAGCATTGCCTTCAGGGTGATTTGGGGTGGTTTGAATTTTGCTAATGTTCAACAGCTGAAGTAACTCTTTAACCACTTCAGCCCCGGAAGATTTTACCCCCTTAATGACCAGAGCATTTTTTGCGATAAGGCACTGCGTGACTTTAACTGACAAATTATTTTGGTGGTATTTGATCACCTCTGTGCTTTTTATTTTTTTTGCGCTATAAACAAAAAAAGACCAACAATTTTGAAAAAAAAAATATTTTTTACTTTTTGCTATAATAAATATCCCCAAATAATATATAAAAAAACGAATTTCTTCCTCAGTTTAGGTATTCTTCTACAATAAGCATATATTGATTGGTTTGCGCAAAAGTTATAGCGTCTACAAAATAGGAGAAAGATTTATGGCATTTTTTATTATTATTATTTTTTTATTAGTAATGGCGGTGATCTGCAATTTTTTGCAGGACTACGACATTGCGGCAGACAGATCGGACACTTTTGACACTATTTTGGGACCATTGACATTTATACAGCGATCAGAGCTAAAAATAGCCACTGATTACTGTGTAAATGTCACTGGCAGGGAGGGGGGTTAAACACTAGGAGGCAATCATGACAGGAGCAGTAGATCCCTGTCATGTCACTAGGCAGAACAGGGAAATGTCTTGTTTACATAAGCACTTCCCCGTTCTGCCTCTCTTCGTCGCAATTGCGGGCCATCGGCAGACATCACTCCCACGGCGGGCATGCCCACTATCCTGCTTTTGCAGATTTACGTATGGGCCATTCTGCGGACGTATATTGTTGTGAGCTGGTCGGCAAACGGTTAATTATCTTGCTCTCAAAATCTCTGCCCTGATCTCAGTGTAACCTGTGGGGTAGGCTGTAAGGCTACTTTCACACTGGAGCGGTGGGGGCGCTGGCGGTAAAGCGGCGCTATATTTAGCGCCGCTTTACCGGCGTTTTAGCGGCGCATTGCGGCCGCTCGCGGGGTGTTTTTACCCCCCCGCGAGCGGCCGAAAAAGGGTCAATACCGCCCGCAAACCGCCGCTATTGCGGCGTTTTGCGGGCGGGTTCGGCGCGCTCCCCCATTGTTTTCAATGGGACCGGGCGCTATAGCAACCTTGTGACTGTAACTGCCCTTTGATCTTTGGTAGGAAAAGCTTGGGTGTATTGAGCAAAGTGGTCAGTTAACACCAGTACTTTCAATGCAGAGAAAATCTATACAGACTCCATAGGGCCTGAACTCTGTAAGTGCCCCACTGGAGCTTGAACTGGCAGGGCTGATGCCATGTCTACATAGGCTAGTCATGGTATCTCTCGTGTTAGACGTATACAAAACAGTTTTGAACTAGACCAGGGTTGCTGTTAGAAATCACAGGGACCCGTACAGCCTACCTGACAGGGCCCCCCTCTGAAAATATCTAAATATATTTTCACTAAAAATACCATGGCCATGATGCTATGCTTCTTAGCCATGGCAGAAGTTAAACCCCCATCAAACAGGACCAATTCAACTGAATAGCACTTCTCTGTAATGAGGTTGCGCTTGTGTGGGGTTAAAGCAGGCAGTGAAGAGGAAATATGCCTCCTCACCACCTGTCAAATGTTCTCTAAAAGCGATCCAAATGCTGACTGCTCTTTTTTAAATGATTTATTCAAATTTCAGAATTTTATTTATAAATTTTTTCTTGTTTTAACTGCACTTTTGGGGCGCCTTTGGTGAAATATAGGTCTAAACAGACCCCTGATGTCTCACGTTTGAGTAATGGAGGGCACAGATTCATCAGTCATTTCTCTGCAGCCTCAGCTGCACTGGACAGTGACTGAATGGAAAGTGCCCCCTCCACACTCCCCGCTGAAACCAATCCCTTGTGTGCCTGGAGCTGCCACCTGGAGAGGAGGGAAGCTGGCAGCACTTCAGGGAAGGGGGGCACACAGAGGGTGCTGGACAGCAGATGGAAAGGGGCACAGATCCAAGAACCGATCCCCCTGCAGCGCAGCCGGAGAGAGAAAGAAGGGTAGAAGCCAGCAGCAATGCAGGGGGATCCACAAGAGTCACAAGTATCAGCAATAAGGCAGTGCAACCGGCCCTAATGCTCATCAGAAGGCTGGCTGTACTGCTTTATCAGCTGCCTTTAACTAGGCTATGAGTTTTCTCAGATCCCAGGTTGTTATTGTGATCATGCAAACTTCAGAAGACCATTTTTTGGAAACAATATTAGAGAACCAGTTGTTATCTCCCAGGGTGGTCATGATACAACACCACACACTAGGGCAGTCTTTTGTCTATCTTAAATTCCTCCCAGTCTCTTAGGAACTGACCACACTTGATAAGTGAACCTTTCTCGCTTGGTCTTTGGCACTCACGGCCCTATACAGAGGACCAATTAGGGGCTCATCCTTTTGACTCCTGATCATCTGCTGTGGAGAAATGGAGCAGTTCTCAAATAATGCAAGTGGGCAACCGTAGGTTGGTTGTCTCAACCCCGCGCTTGGAAAATCTTATACAATTAAAAATTGATTGATAATTGCTACAATATGTGCTTAATGCTTAAACATTTAGCTGGATTAAATTATAATTAAGCTGCTCCCTTAGAAATCCTGAGATTTAAATTGTTGGTGTGGTTTTGCAAAACGGGGCGCTAATATATCTAAAAAAATGTGGTGATCTATATATAACTAAATATATTTGGATAGTGATATACTTCTGGTTTTGGTTGATCTCTCAAGTGAGTGGTCAGTGCCTATATTTTGGTGTAAGTGTCCCTGATAGGGGGAAAACGTGTAGGTTCAAATCTATATTGTTAGTGCACTGGTGCACCATTTAGTGTTAGATAAAATTAACTATACCCATAATATTCCTATCTGGTGTCAATTAAAGTGATCCTGTTCTGATACGTTGGACTCCACTGGGTGAAATGAATTAGATTGCTATAGGCACAGCCTTGCCTTGTAGCTCAAAGTACTAATGTGGTGTTGTGCTTGTGGTGCGACACCGTATTGTTTTACTGTACAGTTATAAGTGCTCCCGCATATAATACCCAATCCTTAATGGTCTTAAGGTAAATTTACATCATATCTACACCAATTAACAATTGTTGCAATTAAATCACCAGATGGCACCACATGAAGCCTCAAGTGATAAAAATCTTCCTTAAGAAAATCTTTGTGCACAACACATGAAAATTAAAATTAAAACATATGTGAAAAAAAGAAAGTTCATAAATCAATTCTTTTGGTTGTTGAGTGTTGAATTCACTCTTTTCCTAGGTAGCGTGAATCCCTTCACCACATCAAATTCTTCCTTCACCCAAAGTGATAAGACAAATTGTAGCTGGCCGCTTACCAGATGTTGTTGATTGCTTTACTTAAAAAACAATCAAATGCACTTTTACAGGACTTAGCCTGTTCTCAGATACACCAAAACTTTTTAGACAGCTCTTCCTCCTCACAGATCAGTTCAGGTCAGAATGGATACATGTGTGGGATCAGCGAAAAACACCTCATAGTGTAATCTTGCTTTTATTTTTAAAATGGATAAAAACAGCATTAGCCAAATGGCCACTTACATTTCCCGGTGCCCGCCCGGCACTGGGGCTGCTCGCCTTTACAATCGGTAATATGGTTTGGAGGATCTCTCCCTTTGTAATTCCCGCTGTGGATCGGCGTGCGTTCCACCTGCTGTTGCCGACAACCAGAACAGACCGGAAATTCAGGAATGATTGCGCTTGGTTTGTGATCAGGTACCGCCTCCGACGCACGTTTCGTGATGTCACGTCTTCAGGGTGGCGTGCCTAATCACTGTGTTTGCCCTGGTTATGTATTGTTTCCCATTAGCAATCCCGCCAATGGGAAACTTTGTTGTGCGCAGCCTCAGTGCCGACTGGGCTCCAATTGCGGACCTGCCGCTTGCAAACAAACATACAATATTTTAAACGTTTAAAAACATTATTAAAACTCATATCGCTACTTTTTCGCTGGATTTTGATTATAAGAATATAGTGTTTTATATTATGATATCTGATATTGCGTATCTATTTTTATTTTGATTTCAAAAAACCCTTTAGGACCTCCTATGCTTCAGCACTCCAGTTATTTTATATTTGCCATAATTTTAATTTGTTTAATTTATTGGGGACTTTAATTATTTAACAAACTTCTAAATCCTGTGTTAGATGTTTGTGACATTTGAAACAGGTGTATCAGGAGACCTACAGTACTCTTAATATTCCACTAGGTGTCCCACCTTTTGGATCTAGCTGATCTCTCTTACTGTTACGCTTTGGTTTTTGATTCTCACATGGTTTCAATGTTAGGTTTTGTATTAACCCCCATTTAGACATTATTTTCCCTAGTCACCTCAAAATTTGAGGTTAACCGGGTGTTCTCCCCCTATTGGTCTGTCAGTATGGGGATACTTGGTACATTGAGTTCACCTCTCATGGGTGAATTTATACTAGTGTGGGAAAATTCTTCAAAAGCACATGATTAGTGTGTATATTACTCATTTGTCAGGAAACAATTCAGGTCCAATTCGATATTCATACCCAGTGGCTGCATCGTATTTAATTCATATAGCCACTTTGTCTCGTTTTGTGAAATCTCTTTTTTCATATTTGTTCCCCTCCAGTGTCTTGAGATTTTATCTATCCCATAGAATTTGCACTGGGTGGGATCACTATTATGGTATTTCTCAAAGTGTCTCGATACACTATGATTGGGGAATTTTTTCTTTATATTTGCTAGGTGTTCGTTAATTCTAATTTTGAGTTGTCTGGTAGTACGGCCAACGTACTGCATTGGGCATGGGCATTCAAGTATGTACGTTACATGGTCTGAGTAACATGTAATTAGGGGCTTAATTTTATGTGTGTTTTTGGTTACACATGATTGAAAATGAGTTATCTTCTTTTGGGTCCCTGGTTGTCTGGTGAGTCGACATGCTTTACATCTGGTACAATAATGAAAGCCAGATCCCTCCAGGAAGGTGGTCACCTTCCTGGGGGGGTCTGGCACGTTGGGGGCTATTTTATTCCGTAATCCTGGGGCTCGTCTATAAATAAATTTTGGTTGTTGTGTGATGGTGGACTCTAGATCTTTGTCTTGTAATAAAATGGGCCAATGTTTTTTGAAAATGGCTTCTATCTGCCTATACTGTCTATTATAGCCTGTAATAAAGGCTAGGGAGCCTTTATATTCAGGTTTGGCTTTGTTTGTTAACAAGGTGTTCCTATCCATTTCTGATACCTGTAGAATCACCTTATTAAGAGTACTTTGTTTGTAACCCTTCTCAACAAACCTTTCTGTTAATACTTGTGCTTGCTCTTGAAAGTCACAGAGGTGATCAAATACCACCAAAATAATTTGTCAGTTAAAGTCACAAAGATTTTCTTAAGGAAGATTTTTATCACTTGAGGCTTCAAGTCATGTGGTGCCATCTGGTGATTTAATTGCAACAATTGTTAATTGGTGTAGATATGATGTAAATTTACCTTAAGACCGTTAAGGATTGGGTATTATATGCGGGAGCACTTATAACTGTACAGTAAAACAATACGGTGTCGCACCACAAGCACAACACCACATTAGTACTTTGAGCTACAAGGCAAGGCTGTGCCTATAGCAATCTAATTCATTTCACCCAGTGGAGTCCAACGTATCAGAACAGGATCACTTTAATTGACACCAGATAGGAATATTATGGGTATAGTTAATTTTATCTAACACTAAATGGTGCACCAGTGCACTAACAATATAGATTTGAACCTACACGTTTTCCCCCTATCAGGGACACTTACACCAAAATATAGGCACTGACCACTCACTTGAGAGATCAACCAAAACCAGAAGTATATCACTATCCAAATATATTTAGTTATATATAGATCACCACATTTTTTTAGATATATTAGCGCCCCGTTTTGCAAAACCACACCAACAGTTCTCAAATAACTCCAGTGACACAGGGTAGGCAAACATGTCTGGCAAAGCTTCTGGCCCACCTTCCATGGAGTTTATTAGCTGAATTTTAGAAACAGCCACTTGATCTTCAACTATTGCAGCCATAACACACAGTGCCCCAATGTGGAGACCGGGGAGATCTTCCCATTCACTGTCTTCAATAACAGAAGCCAATTCTAGACATCTAAATAGAGCATCAGCTCCAATGTTCTTTGGGCCAGGTTTGTACTTTAGAGTGAATTGATAATTGGATAGGGCAGCCAGCCAGCAGCAATGTCCTGTGGCATCCAGTTTGGTTGTGGTCAGGACATACTGTATGTCAAAGGATTATTATCCATTCTTACTTCAAACATATAAGTACCACTTGCATTGTCACTAGGGTGTTCATTATTCATTCTGTGTGAATAGCTAGGCAATACGGGTTGTTTTTTACATTAACTGGCAGGAAAGTACATGGTAAGTGTATGTATGCATCGAGGGGCAGGTTGATGACACTGTTCTGGATTATATTGCTCCTCCTTACTACTGTCAATCCTACTTCAATCTCAGTAGTGCATCCAAATGTAGCGCTCTGTAGGGGGGTTATGAGAAATGGCCCTCCCCAAACTGGTATTGTGCTAAACCTGTGGGTAAATAAGAACCAGAACCTGAAGTGCAAGAGTGGGTTTGATGTTTAAGTTGGAAGTGCCTCCACCCAGGACAACGCCCCCCAGTAACCTAAACAAAAGTTCAAGAAGAAAAAGCGCCGCTCCAGGTGAGCAAATCAGTGTAATCTGAATGCGCCTGGTGCTAGCCACGACTCGCCACCAAAAACAATTGGAAAAGAAGGAACGGCTGCAAACCAACGAAAACGATACAATGTGATTTTATTGTTCTAACATGAGTCACACACAACAGCCACCAAGACAAAGACACAAGACCCAGGAGGAGACGCGTTTGACACTGTCATGTTTGAAGAAGCACTAATGACAGTGTGAAACGCATCACCTCCTGGGTCCTGGGTCTTTGTCTTGGTGGCTGTTGTGTGTGACTCATGTTGGAACAATAAAATCACATTGGATCATTTTCGTGGGTGTGCAGCCGTTCTTTCTTTTCCAACCTAAAAAAAGTAATTGGGAGCAGAAGAACCACTGCAAAACCAGCACATAACATTAACTATAATCATATACAGTGGTATAGAAAATAATAATCTCCTTTAAAATAATCAAATTTTGTTGCTTTGCAGCCTGAATAAAAAACAGACACCGTTTTTGTTTTATCCAGCTGTATTTACTCAGTCCAGCTTGTAACATCCAAGTGAAAAATATAACACCAACATGTTAGAAAAAAAATCAAAAACGGGGCAGGGCAAAAATGTTGAAAACCATTTATCATTTTCCTTCCACTTCACAATTATGTGCCACTTTGTGTTGGTCTATCACATAAAATCCCAATAAAATATATTTACGTTTTTAGTTGTAACATGACAAAATGTGGAAAATGTCAAGGGGTATGAATACTTTTTCAAAGCACTGTATTTGGTACAACACAGACCCTCCCTGGATTAAGACGTCGCTCCAAACTGGATGAAAGAGCCAGGAGAAAACTACAGCAACTCTATAGCAGTTGTAGGATTTTATGACACAAAGTGGCCATTGTGTGCATGGGACAACAATATCACAAATTCTCCAATAATGTGGCTTGTATGGGAGGGTTGCAGGAAAAAAGCCACTCCTCAAAAAAGGCCATATGCAGTCACAACTGAGCTTTGCCAAAACACACCTTGAAGGTTCTGAGGCCAGAAGGAAAAAGGTGTTATGGTCATATGAGACAAAATTTTAATTGTTTGGCCTCAACGCTATGTCTATGTATGTCTGGTGGAAATCCAATACAGATCACTATCCAAATAGCATTGTTCTTCAGTAAAGCATGGAGGTGGTAATATTTTTTTATTTTTTTTTATTTATTACAGGATTTATATAGCGCCAACAGTTTACGCAGCGCTTTACAATATAAAAGGGAGACAATACAGTTATAATACAATAAAATACAGGAGGATTAAGAGGGCCCTGCTCAGAAGAGCTTACAATCTAATACGGTGGGGGAGGTGGTACAAAAAGGTTGTAACTGTGGGGAATGAGCTGATGGAAGTGGTAAAAGATTAGTTGGAGACGTGATAGGTATCCCTGAAGAGATGAGTTTTCAGGGATCGCCTGAAGGTGGTAATATCCTGGTATGGGGGTGCTTCTCTGCAGCAGGGACTGGAGAACTTGTCAGGATAGAAGGACGATGGATGTGGCAAAATACCGTCAAATTCTTGAGGAAAATTTGCTGCCCTCTGTCAATGCCCAAGTTGTCAATGGGAAGAAGGTTTACCTTCCAACATGACAACGACTCAAAGCACACAGCAAAAATTACCACACAGTGGTTGAAGGAGAAAAGGGTGAATGTCCTTGCAGACTGCAGTCCACAAATGGGCATCATCAAATTTAACTGAACTTCAGCAGTTCTGCAAAGAAGATTGGGCAAATATTACAAAGTCTATATGTGCACAACTAGTAGAGACATATGCCAACAGACTAAAGGCTGTAATAAAGCAAAAAGTGGTTCAACAAAATACACACACGAGGGGGTGATCCTTTTCCAACTCAGTGATTCTGTTTTTTTATTTTATTTACATTTTTTTTCTGACTTGCTGGTGTTATATCTTTCACTTGGATGTTATAAGAGTGAATGCAGCTGGATAAAACAAAAACTGTGTCTGTCTTCGTTTCAGGCTGCAAAGCAACAAAATGTGATTATTTTAAAGGGGGGTGATTCTTTTCTATACCTACTGTAGATGCACACCAGTATAGCAATAATACAAGCCTTATATAAGAAGAGATTAATAAAAGTATATACATCCAATGTACGAACAGGTATTATCAGCAAATGACCTGGTCGGATTTCTGATGAAATTGTGCACATATACTATACCCCCAACTGTCCCGAAGTTTGGGGAACCGTCCCGCGACTTCATGTAAGTCCCGGGGTCCCGTGGATCGGGGCTGAAGTCAGGGCTGAAGTCTTGGAGCGGCAGTGGGCTCCATGGTATGGTCAGTGAATGCAAAGTCTTCTCTCACACGTACTATACCCACTGGGGATTCTGGCATGCTTGCGCTGTCTGCTTCTCTCCCCAACCCCCCCCCCCCCCGCCCACTTTACTCTTCCTCTCAGTCATTAGTTGCTAGGACCTAATGACATGCTGTGCATTACACAGAAACTACCAATGTGCAAGCCGCTTCAGGATCAGCTCCGCCCCCGCCCAGCTCTGCCCTTCTTCTCCCACTTCCTGCTGCACAGCATCTCCCATCTGGTAAGGCGACTAGCTACTAAGTTATCTTCCAAGCTTTCCTAGGCACTTTCGGGTTTACTTTTGTAATCAGCCAGCAACAAGGGATAGATGCCTGCTATAGCGCATTGCTATGTGCATATTACATTCTACAGAACTGCAGACGTTCAGGCCATGTGTAGCCAGAAGTCTGATAACCATATGAGGCCCAGAGCTGTGTATTCATTGCCTTTATTTTCTATTCATTTGCCTCTAGTTTATTTCTGAGCTGACTGGGACTGTGCAGTGATGGTGATATGCTCAGCGCTGCATGCAGCACTGATTACTTTAGAACCTGCACTATGGAAAAAAAAATTTCTAGCTCAGGGCTATATCATACTAACAATTGTGTGGCTGATAGCAACTCTCCAGTGACAGGATTGCTAGAGGCCCATTCACACTATTGCAAGTCTAATCACTAAAATTATTTAGGCCTCATTCACATGTAGCGATGACCCCGCATCCAGACATTTCACCCTGCTCCCAGACCTCCATTAGACACACTTTTCAGTCAATGAACAGTCTTTTGCTTTTCAGTCAATGAACAGTCTTCTCCGCAACCCATAATGCACCCCCCCCCCCCAACCCATTATACAGTTCACCTACCTGACAAGTCCTCCCTCAGCAGGCTGACTGTGGGTATATGTAGGAGGCCTGCCCCCTGACAATCCTAGTTGGGGATTGGTCAGAGCTCCTCACATGTACCCCGTTTCACTCCAGCTCTCTGCCGTGCACCATCAGTGCATAGCTCCCAACTGTCCGTGAGGAACTGTTCCTGATTTGGAGCAAAGTCCCTCTGTCCCTCTTTCCTCCTCATTTTTCTGATCTATATAGTTCAGCCCTCAAAAATTCCACTCGCCTGCTCGCATATTTACTGGTATTTACAAATTTAGGCAGTAGAGGGCAGCAGATCCCTACAGTTCCTTAGCCTGAAAAATGTAAATGCAAAGAGCCACTACATTTAAGAACTGGTAAGCTGCAATACATTAGATTTGATTTTCATGAAGACTTGTAAAAATACTGAGGGATCAACTTTAGGGGGGGGGGGGGGGGTAGGGTGAAGGGGGTGCCTTCCGGTAAGGCACTGTTCTATGGAGTTGATTTACTAAAGGCAAATACCCTTTGCTCTTTGCGAAGTGCAGTTGCACTCTGCAAGAGCAGTTGTTTCACAGCTTGGTAAATCAACAAAAGCTCTGCTGACCTCCGCCATCCAATCATGTGCAAGCAAAAATGCTTTATTTTTATTTTCCTATTTTCCACGTGGTTGGGTACTATTTGCAAAGTGACGCTTTACCTCATTTACTAAGCTCTGGTGCAAAGTGCACAGTCTATTTGCCTTTAGTAAATCAACCCCCATGCTCCAAAAACGAACAATTTCCATCTGTGGTGCTCAGAACCGAAAAATCAGCCTGCCTGCCCTGACCATTGGCAATTATAACACACTGAAGTGCTATACATAGGATTTCATTTTGATTAGTTCTTATATGTATGTAACTAGTAAAACAAACTCTGTTGACAGACCTTTTATTTAACCACTTCAATACTGGCGTATTGTCATATGACGCCCGCAGATGGGATCTCCCATCCTGGACGGGCGTCATATGACGTCCTCCCATTCCCGGCCGTCTAGGGGGTGCACGCGTGCCCACGGTGTCGCTCTGGATCGGTGCACATGCCCGGTGGCACCCGTGATTGCCCAGTAACACAGCAGGACCGTGGATCTGTGTGTGTAAACACACAGATCCACGTCCTGTCAGTGGAGAGGAGACCGATGGTGTGTTCCCAGTACAGAGGAACACTGATTGGTCTCCTCCCCTTGTGAGTCCCCTCCCCCACAGTTAGAATCACTCCCAGGTAACATAATTAACCCCTGCAGCGCCCCCTAGTGTTAACCCCTTCCCTGCCAGTCACATTTACACAGTAATCAGTGCAATTTTATAGCACTGATCGCTGTGTAAATGTGAATGGTCCCAAAAATGTGTCAAAAGTGTCCGATGTGTCCGTCACAATGTTGTAGTCATGAAAAAAATCGCAGATCGCCGCCATTACTAGTAAAAAAAATAAAATAAAAAATGCCATAAATTTATCCCCTATTTTGTACTTTTCCGATGCCGATCCTGACCTCCCTGGGGCCCTAAGCAAAATTCTGCTGAGGGGCCCTCTACCTGACCCGTGATGCTGTGAGCTATGTAAACCATTTGCCATTGCTACATAGTCACACCTGACACTTCAGCGCTCCCAATACAATCCTCCCTCATTTAAACAAAACAGTCAAAGAATAAGTGCAACAATATAGAACAGACATTATATATTTATCTTTACATATCTGAGTGTGGATCCCCCACTTACATCAGGGTCCCCAGAGAGCCACCCCTTACATCAGGGTCCCCAGAGAGCCCCCCCTTACACCAGGGTCCCCAGAGAGCCCCCCCTTACACCAGGGTCCCCAGAGAGCCCCCCCTTACACCAGGGTCCCCAGAGAGCCCCTTACATCAGGGTCCCCAGAGAGCACCCAGGGTCCCCAGAGAGCCCCCCTTACATCAGGGTCCCCAGAGAGCCCCCCTTACACCAGGGTCCCCAGAGAGCACCCCCTTACACCAGGGTCCCCAGAGAGCCCCCCCTTACACCAGGGTCCCCAGAGAGCACCCCCCTTACATCAGGGTCCCCAGAGAGCACCCCCCTTACATTAGGGTCCCCAGAGAGAGAGCCCCCCCCCCCCTTACATCAGGGTCCCCAGAGAGCCCCCCTTACATCAGGGTCCCCAGAGAGAGCCCCTCCTTACACCAGGGTCCCCAGAGAGACACCCCTTACATCAGGGTCCCCAGAGAGCACCCCCCTTACATCAGGGTCCCCAGAGAGCACCCCCCTTACATCAGGGTCCCCAGAGAGCACCCCCCCCTTACATTAGGGTCCCCAGAGAGCACCCCCCTTACATTAGGGTCCCCAGAGAGCACCCCCCTTACATCAGGGTCCCCAGAGAGCATCCCTATAAAGCCCCTCCTTACATCGGGGTCCCCAGAGAGCCCCCCATACATCAGTGTCCTCAGAGAGCCTCCCTACTTACATCAGGGTCTGCAGCATTGCCCTTTACATCAGAGTTCCCCCTTGCACTGTAAGGTGGAATCCTGCATACTATGATGTAAAGGGGAACTCTGGGAATGTGGGGAGGACTCTGGTGACCAGAGAAAGAAACCACTAAGATAAGGGGGTTTACTGATATAAGGGGGAAACCTTTATATCAGTGCCCCCTTACAATATTGTATTGACCCCCCCTAGACTGGCCTGGCGGTGCTGTCACTGACCTCCTCTCAGGTGCATCATGCAGGGCTCAGTCAGTCGGCTCCAGCTTGGTGGCTCTGGTTTGATCCTATAGTTTCCTCTCCACAGTCCATACGTGTCTGACTTCTCCCATGACCCCCATCCTGGCTGCGCTCCCTCTCTTGACTCAGGGGAGGTCAGAGGCTGCGGATGGGACAGGGGAGGTCAGAGGCTGCGGATGGGACAACAGGAGAGGTCAGAGGCTGTGGGGGGAGGGCAACTGGAGAGGTCAGAGGCTGTGGGGGGAGGGCAACAGGAGAGGTCAGAGGCTGTGGGGGGAGGGCAACAGGAGAGGTCAGAGGCTGCGGGGGGGGCAACAGGAGAGGTCAGAGGCTGTGGGGGGGGCAACAGGAGGTCAGAGGCTGTGGGGGGGGGGCAACAGGAGAGGTCAGAGGCTGCAAGGGGGGGGGGGGCAACAGGAGAGGTCAGAGGCTGGGGGGGGCAACAGGAGAGGTCAGAGGCTGCGAAGGGGGGGGCACAGGAGGTCAGAGGCTGCGGGGGGGGCAACAGGAGGTCAGAGGCTGAAGGGGGGGGGGACAGGAGGTCAGAGGCTGAAGGGGGGGGCACAGGAGGTCAGAGGCTGCAAGGGGGGGGGCAGGCGGTCAGAGGCTGCAAGGGGGGGGGGACAGGAGGTCAGAGGCTGCAAGGGGGGGGGGACAGGAGGTCAGAGGCTGCAAGGGGGGGGACAGGAGGTCAGAGGCTGGGGGGGGGGGACAGGAGGTCAGAGGCTGCAAGGGGGGGGGGGCAGGAGGTCAGAGGCTGCAAGGGGGGGGGGACAGGAGGTCAGAGGCTGCACAAGGGGGGGGACAGGAGGTCAGAGGCTGCAGGGGGGGGGGGACAGGAGGTCAGAGGCTGCAAGGGGGGGGGACAGGAGGTCAGAGGCTGCGAGGGGGGGGGGACAGGAGGTCAGAGGCTGCAAGGGGGGGGGGACAGGAGGTCAGAGGCTGGGGGGGGGGGGGGGGACAGGAGGTCAGAGGCTGCGAAGGGGGGGGGGGGGGAGGGGCCGAGGGGGGGAGGGGGGGGGGGCAGGAGGTCAGAGGCTGCGAAGGGGGGGGGGACAGGAGGTCCGAGGCTGCGAAGGGGGGGGACAGGAGGTCCGAGGCTGCGAGGGGGGGGGACAGGAGGTCAGAGGCTGCGAAGGGGGGGGGGACAGGAGGTCAGAGGCTGCGGGGGGGGGGACAGGAGGTCAGAGGCTGCGAGGGGTGGGGGCAGGAGGTCAGAGGCTGCGAGAGGGGGGGGGACAGGAGGTCAGAGGCTGCAAGGGGGGGGGGGCAGGAGGTCAGAGGCTGCAAGGGGGGGGGGGGCAGGAGGTCAGAGGCTGCGAGGGGGGGGGGGGGACAGGAGGTCAGAGGCTGCGGGGGGGGACAGGAGGTCAGAGGCTGCGGGGGGGGGGACAGGAGGTCAGAGGCTGCCAGGGGGGGACAGGAGGTCAGAGGCTGCGAGGGGGGGGGCAGGAGGTCAGAGGCTGCGAGGGGGGGGGGGGGGGCAGGAGGTCCGAGGCTGCGCAAGGGGGGGGGGGGACAGGAGGTCCGAGGCTGCGAGGGGGGGGACAGGAGGTTAGAGGCTGTGAAGGGGGGGGCAGGAGGTCAGAGGCTGCGAGGGGGGGGGTCAGGAGGTCAGAGGCTGCGAGGGGGGGGACAGGGGGAGGCTGCGAGGGGGGGGGCAGGAGGTCAGAGGCTGCGAGGGGGGGGCAGGAGGTCAGAGGCTGCGCGGGGGGGGGGGCAGGGGTCAGAGGGAGGGGGGGCAGGAGGTCAGAGGCTGCGAGGGGGGGGGCAGGAGGTCAGAGGCTGCGAGGGGGGGGGACAGGAGGTCAGAGGCTGCGAGGGGGGGGCAGGAGGTCAGAGGCTGCGAGGGGGGGCAGGAGGTCAGAGGCTGCGAGGGGGGGCAGGAGGTCAGAGGCTGCGAGGGGGGGCAGGAGGTCAGAGGCTGCGAGGGGGGGGGGCAGGAGGTCAGAGGCTGCGGGGGGGGGGGCAGGAGGTCAGAGGCTTTGAGGGGGAGGGGGGACAGGAGGTCAGAGGCTGCGAGGGGGAGGGGGCCCAGGAGGTCAGAGGCTGCGGAGGGGACGTTTTATTTTTTAAAAATGGCGCCACTGTGTCACTGGTGCAGCTGCCGCCGCTGTGAGGGCAGCGGCGCCTGGAAAAAAGATGGCCGCGGGGCCGACATGCAACTGCGCATGCGCCAGCGCTGTTGCCGCTGCTCGGCAATTTTCGGAAAGGCGGGCGCATGCGCAGTTGCATGTCGGCCCCGCGGCCATCTTTTTTTCAGGCGCCGCTGCCCTCCCAGCGGCGGCAGCGGCGGCAGCGGCCCCCGAGCAGAGCCGATCCGAGCAGAGCCGATCCGCCGCGGGGCCCTACGCAGCTTGAACAGTAACACCACTACTGCTGTAACTACTGATGTCACCTTCTTTATTGAGCGATGAAAAAAGTATTATGAAACAGCTGATTTCCTCCATGTACGCTGCCCCTTCTGTGAGCTTGTTAAAGTGGTGGGCCACCCTGAAAATGAAAACTTGAAAAAATGTTAGTAACAATTTAAAAAAAAAAAAAAATAAAACATTTTTTTTTTTTACTTACCAGAAATGGCTGTTGCTAGGCAGATTGTCCTAATCTGCCTCCTCCAGCGCCGCGGTGATCTTCTTCCGTCTTCAGGTGAATGGGGCGCGGTGTGTTATGGGAACTGTGTCCCACAACACATTGCGTTCCCCATTCACAAATCCCACTCGCGCATGCGCAGTAGGCCGCGCGCCGACTCACGCATGCGCAGTAGGCCGCGCGAAGCCATTTCCCTTACCGAGGATGGCGGCGCTGGATCCGGAACGCCGAGGGACATCTCGGCCTCCACGAACGGCATCGCGGGCGCCCTGGTGGGAGGGTAAGTGTACTTATTAAAAGTCAGCAGCGACTTTTTTTTTAGTTGCTGACTTTAACCACTTCAATACCACCAGTAAACACACAGCTCCACGTCCTGTCAGCGGGGAGGAGACCGATCATGTGATCCCAGTACAGAGGATCACATGATCGGTCTCCTCCCCTTAAGTCCCCTCCCCCTACAGTTAGAATCACTCCTATTAGGGACACACATTAACCTCTCCAGCGCCCTCTAGTGTTAACCCCTTCCCTGACAGTCACATTTACACAGTAATCATTGCAATTTTATAGCAACGATCGCTGTGTAAATGTGAATGGTTCCAAAAATGTGTCAAAAGTGTCCGAAGTGTCCGCCGCAATGTCGCAGTCACGAAAAAAAAATCGCAAATCGCCGCCATTACTAGTAAAAAAAAAAAAAAAAAAATTTCAATAAATCTATCCCCTATTTTGTAGACGCTATAACTTTTGCGCAAACCGATCAATATACGCTTATTGCGATTTTTTTTACCAAAAATATGTAGAAGAATACGTATCGGCCTAAACTGAGGAAAAAAATTGTTTTTTTTTTAAAAAATGGGATATTTATTATAGCAAAAAGTAAAAAATATTGTGTTTTTTTTTCAAAATTGTCGCTCTTCTTTTGTTTATAGCGCAAAAAATAAAAACCGCAGGGGCGATCAAATACCACCAAAAGAAAGCTCTATTTGTGGGAAAAAAAGGACGTCAATTTTGTTTGGGTGTAACGTCGCACGACCGCGCAATTGTTGTTAGTTAAAGCGACGCAGTGCCGAATCGCAAAAAGTGCTCTGGTAAGGAAGGGTGTTTAAAAGCCCTGTATTGAAGCGGTTAAAAAAAATTTTTTTAAAGCTGAAACACCACTTTAAGTTCCTCTCGTTTCTAGACACGTGCTGAGTGCTAAGTGCGGGGGGGGGGTGCCGCCGTGTGGATGTTGCTAAGTGCGGGGGGGTGCCGCCATGAGCAGGATGTTGATAAGAGGGGGGGGGTCTGCCGCCGTGATGTTGACAAGCGGGGGGGAGGGGGGAGTGGAGGAATGCCGCAGTGATGTGATGTGTGCTTCTGCTTACCTGCTACAGCCGAGTGTACTTGGACTGAGCAGCCCCGTGGAAACGTCACTTCCTGGAGTGACGTCGCTCATGTCCTGACTGGCCGGGGGAATTTCCAGCCAGTACACCGCACCGGAAGCTGTGGCGAGCTCGAGTGCGCCACAGAGCGAGATTTTTTGGGCCAAATGAGGCGCCTCGTCTGCAATCTACTGATTGCATTGACGTGGCGTTTCCCATACTGCACAGCGCCCGGCGCCGGGTCACAGTGCACATAAGGACCTTTTTTGAAAAAAAAAATTTCTTAAAAGGACATGTTTAAATAAAAAAAAAATTGTTTTTTTTTGACTGCCTGGGGGGGGGGGGGGGGGCGGTGCCTGGGTGCCCCCTTATGGACGGGCCGCCACTGGTCATTACAGAGAGTAATTAGACACTCCTAGAAAAGGAAAGGACTATGACCTGCAAAGTGGGATGGGTCTATACTAGGTAATTTACACTTTCTGGAGTAGTCAGATTTTCTAGCAGGTTCAAAGCTACATTGCACAAAATTATGGAAAGGAAAAACGCTACTAGTTGCATGTAAAATACATGGTTTTAAGAGCTTTTACCTGCATTTTTAAAGTTAATTTGGTCTCATTATAGGCACAGGGGCCCCATAAACATTAAGGCCTAGAGATGGGAAGACCTGGAAATAAAACTGAAAAATTGGGAAAAAACAGGGTTTTTTCAAAAAAAATTCAAAGCCGTTTTTTTGTTTTTGTTCTTTTACAATGATAAGTAAGATATCTATGACATGGTATTCAAACTTTATAACATTAAGACCTTAATGAAAGATTTCAGAGACTTTATGTAAAGTCTTAAATTATTGCAAGTTCTCTCAGCTGAAGACAAGCAAATCTTGGAATACAGTTCAAGTAACACTGTACTTCACAATGCAGTTCTCAAACAAGAGAAATATGCATTTCTGCCACTCGGGGCACTGCAGGGGAAATTCTCCAATTTAGTTTGCTTGTGGGCTCCATCTTGTACCTCGTACAGTTGGGTGATTGTTGGGATACAGTAGATAATAGTTTCTGTCCTCTCAGGCCTTAATTGACAGGTAAGAGGGTTCATTTGTCTGACAAATGTGTTTATCTTTTTTAACCTTTAAATGATTCCTATTAATGTTCTCCACCATCACAGCATAATGTGTGCCTATAGTCTGCTCAGTAAACAGTTTTTTTCTTTTCCCCCTCTCAGTAAAATGGTGAGACCAACATCTAGAGCTGGGAAACATTTATACTCACGCCTGGGTACTAGGTGTAATCCTAGATTCTGACTTGTCATTTCAGCCTCAAATACAATCATTGTCAAAGTTTGTAGACTTCACCTCTGTAACATCTCTAAAATTTGCCCTTTTTTAACAAATGAAACCACCAAGCTCATTCACTCCCTTGTTATCTCTCGCCTTGACTATTACAACTCCCTTCTCACTGGCCTGCCTCTCCATAGGCTATCCCCTCTTCAGTCTATCATGCAGGGCTCAAGTCCTGCGGGAACGCATGGGAACGGAGTTCCTGTACTTTTTCCACAACAGGAACTCAGTTCCCGTTAGCAGCTGTGTCCTGCAAGACTTTGAAGTATGCGAGCTGTGTGGCAGGTGCTACACCAGCAGCTGCCGACACAGCTCGCAATAGTAAGTGCCGCACACCTGACCATTCAGGCATTGTCAGTAGGGGGCCCCATGACAGCTTCCGCTTCAATCTACCTGTCAATCATAGCTAGCACAGGTAGATCAGGTCCCTGCTGCTAAGAGATTGTATTTAGTCAGACCTCTCGTGATGCGCTCCTCCCCGCCGGCCCCTCCTGATTTTCTGTCTCCTCATCTCCCCCCCCCCCCAGTCTCCTGCATACTTGCGAATGGATCTTGGGTGGGAGTTCCCACACTTTTTTCCCCAGGACTTGACCTCTGCTATCATGAATTCTGCTGCCAGACTTATACACCTTACCAACCGCTCAGACCCTCTCCCCCAATCCCTACACTGGCTCCCAATCACCCAGCGAATTAAATTCAAAATACTAACCACAACATACAAAGCCATTCACAACTCTGCCCGAGCTACATCACCAAGCTTGTTTCCAACTATCACCCAAATCATTCTTTCCACTCTTCTCAAGACCTCCTACTCTCAAGCTCTCTTGTCTCCTCCTCCCATGCTCATCTCCAGGATTTCTTCAGAGCCTCTCCCATCCTCTGGAACTCGCTACCTCAACCTGTCCGGCTATCTCCTACTCTTGCTACCTTCAGGCGATCCCTGAAAACTCATCTCTTCAGGGAAGCCTATCACGTCTCCAACTAATCTTCTACCACTTCCATCAGCTCATTCCCCACAGTTACAACCTTTTGTACCACTTGCCCCACCCTATTAGATTGTAAGCTCTTCTGAGCAGGGCCCGCTTAAAGTGGTTTTAAACCCACTTTTTGTACTTTTACCTATAGGTAAGCCTAGAATAAGGCTTACCTATAGGTAGTGGAAATATCTCCTAAACGTGCTCTGTTTAGGAGATATTTCACTTGTATTCTGCTGGAAATTGGTACGGCGCATGCGCGTGGAAGAAACAAAACTAAAGGCCGTTTCTTCCCTAGCATATGCCGCAGGTCGCGGCTCCCGTGCGCATGCGCGGGAGTGACGTTACGCAGCTCCGGCGTCACGCCGGAATCTACGCCCCGAAGGAAGAGGGCAAGAAAATGGACGCTGCCCACACAGGGGACATCGCTGGATTCTTTTTCAGGTAAGTGGCACATAATGGGCTAGTATGCATAATTTTCTTTTGCAGGCTTTGCAGCTAGTAAAAGAGGAAGTAAAACCCATCAGGGTTTACTTCCTCTTTAATCCTCTTGAATTTTATTGTATTATAACTGTATTGTCTCCCTTTTATATTGTAAAGCGCAGGGCCGGACTGGGTATAAATACCAGCCCTGGAAATAATTTCATACCAGCCCCATAGCATTATTATACCAGCCCAACAGCATCACGTCATTATTTCCTTGTTCATAAAAAGGGAAAACAATACATTTTAACGCACATTTGAAGAGCGTATTATATATATATAGATAAGACAGATATGAAAGCACATAGGGCTAGGGATATATATATATATATATATATATATATATATATATATATATATAACAGCAAATTTCAGTTAAAAGTAGTAAAAGTGGAGCAATCTTTAAGGGGGACACCTGGGACTCTGGGAATGTGTGGGGGGGGGGGAGGACTCTGGTGACCAGAGACCACCTTCCACAGAAAGAATACACTAAGGTAAGGGGGGGGGGGTTACTGATATAGGGGGGAAACCGTTATATCAGTGCCCCCTTACATTATTGTATTTACTCCCCCCTTACATCAATGACCCCCCCCCCCCTCAGACTGGCCTGGTGGCGCTGTCACTGACCTCCTCTCAGGTGCACCATGCCGGGATCAGTCAGTCGGCTCCAGCTCGGTGGCTCTGGTTTTCCTATAGTCTCCTCTCCACAGTCCACACATGTCTGACTTTTCCCATGACCCCCATCCCGGCGGTGCTCCCATTCTTGACTCTTCATCAGACTCCCTCAGAGACTGCAGACATGATATAAGAAAAGAGATGGTCAGAGGTTGCGGACATGATGCAAGAGATGGTTAGAGTCTGCGGGCATATTACAGGAGATGGTCAGAGGCTGTGGGCATAGTACAGGAGATGGTCAGAGACTGAGGACATGATACAAGAGATCAATGTAGCCTCAACAGTGCCCATCCATGCACCCTCACTGTGCCCACCCATGCAGCCTCACTGTGCCCATCATTGCCGCCTTACTGTGCCCATCATTGCCGCCTCACTGTGCCCATCATTGCCGCCTTACTGTGCCCCTCATTACAGCCTTACCGTGTCCTCATTGCAGCCTCACCATGCGCTCATTGCAGCCTCAGCATCATTGAAGCCTTACTGTGCCCATCATTGCCGCCTTACTGTGCCCATCATTGCCGCCTCACTGTGCCCATTATTGCAGCCTCACCATGCCCATCATTGCAGCCTCACATGTAGTGCAATTATTAAAAGTCAGCAGCTGCAGTATTTTTTTTCAAGCGGAACTCTGCTTTAAGTGCGTTTTCAAAGCTGCTTTTCTCCTACTGGGAGAAAAGCGTTACAAGAGCCACAGTGTCCATGTACCCAGGGGCTGACTGACCGGTTGGTCCATTCGGTCGTGGTCCAAGGGCCCAGATGCTGAAGGGGGCCCTCTCAGAGCCAGGTCTGGGGCCCAGGGCCTGGAGAGGAACCTTTCTAACAGACTGTCTAATGGACACTGTTAGAGAGAGACCACCCTCCAGGTCCCATAAAAAGAAAAAGGCAGAAGTTGTACTTTGTGCAAAATGTAGGGGCGGGGTCAGGGGTGGGTCATGGGCAGAGCCTGACATTGAGGGGACACAGATCATGGCTGCATTGAGGGGGACACTGGTCATGGCTGCATTGGGGGGGCACTGGTCATGGCTGCATTGAGGTAACACTGGTCATGGCTGCAATGAGGGGACACTGGTCATGGCTGCATTCAGGGGACACTGGTCATGGCTGCATTGAGGGGGCACTGAGGGGTCACTGGTCATGGCTGCAATGAGGGGACACTGGTCATGGCTGCATTCAGGGGACACTGGTCATGGCTGCATTGATGGGACACTGGTCATGGCTGCATTCAGAGGACACTGGTCATGGCTGCATTGATGGGACACTGGTCATGGCTGCAATGAGGGGACACTGGTCATAGCTGCATTCAGGGAACACTGGTCATGGCTACATTGATGGGAAACTTATCATGGCTGCATTGAGGGGACACTGATCATGGATGTAAGGAGGGGACACTGGTCATGGCTGCATTAAGGGGTCACTGGTCATGGCTGCATTGAGGGGGCATTGAGGGGTCACTGGTCATGGCTGCATTGAGGGGACACTGGTCATGGCTGCATTGAGGGGGCACTGGTCCTGGTTGCATTGATGGGACACTGGTCATGGCTGCAATGAGGGGACACTGGTCATGGCTGCATTCAGGGGACACTGGTCATGGCTGCATTGGTGGGACACTGGTCATGGCTGCAATGAGGGGACACTGGTCATGGCTGCATTCAGGGGACACTGGTCATGGCTGCATTGATGGGAAACTTATCATGGCTGCATTGAGGGGACACTGGTCATGGCTGTAATGAGGGGACACTGGTCATGGCTGTAAGGAGGGGACACTGGTCATGGCTGCATTAAGGGGTCACTGGTCATGGCTGCATTGAGGGGGCACTGAGGGGTCACTGGTCATGGCTGCATTGAGGGGACACTGGTCATGGCTGCACTGAGGGGGCACTGGTCTTGGTTGCATTGATGGGACACTGGTCATGGCTGCAATGAGGGGACACTGGTCATGGCTGCATTCAGGGGACACTGGTCATGGCTGCATTGATAGGAAACCTATCATGGCTGCATTGAGGGGACACTGATCATGACTGCATTGAGGGGACACTGGTCTTGGCTGCATTGATGGGACACTGGTCATGGCTGTAATGAGGGGTCATTGGTCATGGCTGCATTGAGGGGGCACTGGTCATGGTTGCATTGATGGGACACTGGTCATGGCTGCAATGAGGGGACACTGATCATGGCTAAATTGAGGGGACACTGGTCATGGCTGCATTGATGGGACACTGGTCATGGCTGCAATGAGGGGACACTGGGCATGGCTGCATTGGGGGGAAACTGGTCATGGCTGCATTGAGGGGATACTGGTCATGGCTGCATTGAGGGGAAACTGGTCATGGTTGCATTGAGGGGACACTGGTCATGGCTGCATTGAGGGGACAATGGTCATGGCTGCATTCAGGGGACACTGGTCATGGCTGCATTGATAAGAAACTGATCATGGCTGCATTGAGGGGACACTGGTCATGGCTGCATTGAGGGGACACTGGTCATGGCTGCATTGATGGGACACTGGTCATGGCTGCATTGAGGGGACACTGGTCTTGGCTGCATTGATGGGACACTGGTCATGGCTGCATAGAGGGGACACTGATCATGGCTGCATTCAGGGGACACTGGTCACGGCTGCAATGAGGGGACACTGGGCATGGCTGCATTGAGGGGGTCACTAGTCATGGCTGCATTGAGGGGGCACTGGTCATGGTTGCATTGATGGGACACTGGTCATGTCTGCAATGAGGGGACACTGGTCATGTCTGCAATGAGGGGACACTGGTCATGGCTGCATTCAGGGGACACTGGTCATGGCTGCATTGATGGGAAACTGATCATGGCTGCATTGAGGGGACACTGATCATGGCTTCATTGAGGGGACACTGGTCATGGCTGCATTGATGGGACACAGATCATGGCTGCAATGAGGGGACACTGGTCATGGCTGCAATAAGGGGACACTGGTCATGGCTGCATTGAGGGGACACTGGGCACGGCTGCATTGAGGGAAAACTGGTCATGGCTGTATTGAGGGGAAACTGGTCATGGCTGCATTGAGGGGACACTGGTCATGGCTGCATTGAGGGGACACTGGTCATGGCTGCATTGAGGGGACACTGGTCATGGTTGCATTGAGGGGACACTGGTCATGGCTGCATTGAGGGGAAACTGGTCATGGCTGCAATGAGGGGACACTGGTCATGGCTGCATTCAGGGGACACTAGTCATGGCTGCATTGATGGGAAACTGATCATGGCTTCATTGAGGGGACACTGATCATGGCTGCATTGAGGGGACACTGGTATTGGCTGTAATGAGGGGACACTGGTCATGGCTGCATTGAGGGGGTCACTAGTCATGGCTGCATTGAGGGGGCACTGGTCATGGTTGCATTGAGGGGACACTGGTCATGGCTGCATTGAGGGGAAACTGGTCATGGCTGCATTGAGGGGACAGTGATCAGGCTGCATTGCGGGGACACTGACCAGGTTGCATTGAGGTGGGCACTGATCAGGCTGCATTGAGGGGACACTGACCAGGCTGCATTGAGGGCACTGTTGAGGCTACGTTGATGGGCACCGGTGAGGCTGCGCTGATAGGTATTGATGTGGCTGCATTAATGGGCACTAGTGAGGCTGCATTGATGGGCACTGGTGAGGCTGCATTGGTGGGCACTGGTGAGGTTGAATTGAGGGGCACTGGTGAGGCTGCATTGATGGGCACTGATGAGGCTGCATTGATGGGCACTGAGGGGGCAATTTGTAACAGACTCTCAAATGGACACAGAGAGGACCCGCATACATGCATGCGCACTGGGCCTGCTGCAAACCTTCTATTTCTACCGTCCCGGATAGGGCAAAGGCTGCTGCCTCCCTCCAAGTCCCTTCCTCGCCTCGACAAACAGTGCCCGGAACAGCAGAAGAGGAGAGAACACACCAGCCAGCTAGCCACCAACCCACGTGGGTGACCCACCCACAGCAGGGCCAGGGTGCCAGCCAACCACCTATGGGCAACCACCAACAGCAGGGCTAGGGTGCTAGCCAGCCAGCTACCCATGGTGACTCACCCACAGCAGGGAGCCAGCCACAGCAGGGTGCCAGCCGGCCACCCACAGAGGACACGGGAACCAGCCAGCTATGTGTATGCTATATAATACATATTCACACACACTGCTCAGGGAAGTGTATCATACCTCCCAACTTTTTGAGATGGGAATGAGGGACACCTATCAGCAAAAGTATGCTGGCATAGGACACACCCCATGGCCACGCCCCCTTAAAGGAGAATTGTACAAAAAAACAAGATTCGTTAAACCAACAAGTGCTTTTTTTTTTACCACTAATATTATTTAAATTTGGCTTTTGGAATTTACAAATGCAGCAATTTAGAAATTAGATGAAAGGTTTAGTGCTGGGAAAAACTTTTTGATAGATAAAAAGTTCCTTTTATATACATCTATATAAATCAGACCAAAATGAGGGACAAATGAGGAGGAATGAGGGACAGAGGGACATTGCTCGAAATCAGGGACAGTTGGGAGCTATGGTATATTCATACTGCATGCACAGCCTCTGACACAGAAGAACTGGCAGGCAGTGATCACGTCCAGCTATCAATAGCTTAAAATCAACTTCCGCCATTTTGGTTACTGGCAAACCCTTAATATCTTCAAAAACAATTTATTAATCTACCCGAAACCCTACACAAACAATTATCGCAAATGTTTTAGTCACTAATATGTATTGTCATTTAATACAGAATGCGACTTGTTCGTTATTAGGAGTATAAAGGTGAGGTAGTGGTTTCCCGAGCACTTCCGGTGGAGAGAGTGACCTTTGCCCCCTCCGCCTCTCTTCCTTCCTTTCCTGTAGCGGCTCCTCGAGAAGACGTAGCAGTAAGTGCGGCCTGTCCGTGTAATCCTTCGGAATCCGGTGCGGTGGCGGGGCCATACCGGCTGTATCCCGGGGCTTATGATGGGGGAAGCTCCCCTGTATATATCCCGGGGGGTATGGTGCTGGGGGGAGGCTGTAGTGGAGTTATGTGGGATCTATAAGGCCGGGCCTAATGTATCTTCAGCCTGCAGGGTACAGCAGGCCAGGCCGGGTACTGAAGGGAGACTGGGCTTGTATGAGAGTACCTTCTCCTATCAGAGGACCGGCTCTGTGAGAAGGAGATGTTTATATTGTTATGGCTGGAAATAGGCTTGTGTACCTGGGGGAGACTTCATAGGGGGCTCTCATGTCCCGGCTACAACATGGATGTGTGGGGGAGAAACATGTCCTCCAAGCTGCTCCAATTAGCTAATAAACAGATCTGTGCACCATTGAATAATAGAGGATGCTGGGCAGTGTGACATTATTATTATACAGGATTTATATAGTGCCAACAGTTTGTGCATTGCTTTACAACATGAGGGTAGACAGTACAGTTACCATACAATTCAATACTGAGTATGTAGAGATTGAATCTAATATTTCAATCTAGCTCCAACATGAATCCCTGGCTTCCATGGATTCAGCTTCATGTGGATTCTGGACCACCTGCAACCTGAGGTTTAGTGCTGGTTTACACCATCTGTGTTTCTACATGTGTTTTGGGTGCATTTGGCATGTGATAAGTTGTGTTCACATGTTTGTACACTTATTTTCACAATGCGTTCCATTGCAAAAAAAAAGCTCCATGCTGTATTTTTTTTATATACCCATGAAAGTGCAGTAATAGTGCGAGTTAGGCTTATTGGAATACATTGTCCTTGTTTTTTTTTTTTTTTTTTTATTCTGCATTTAAAAATGCACAGGGATTGTTTACCCCAAATGTAGTGTGTGTGTTTTTATATATATATATATATATATATATATATATATATATATATATATATATATATATATATATATATATATATATATATAGCAAAGTGAATGTATTCAATTGAGCTGACCTTGCGCTATTGCGGTTATTTCACATTTTGTTTTTTAAAGGCAGCATTTTTTCACATGTAAAATGTACCTCCAGTATAAAGAGAAAAATAAGTCATGCTTTTAAAAAAAAAGAACCCACTACAAATGCATATAGAACCAGACTGAACATGGGGCTTTGATGTAACGGAACCCTTTAGTGTAATAATTGAAATCGGTGTTCCACTTATTTTTCTGTTTATTAAAAGTCAGCAGCTACATAAAGTGTAGCTGCTGACTTTTAACCACTTTCACACCGTCCCGTTTTGCTGGCTTAAGACCAGACCACTTTTTTGGGATTGGGCACTGCGTCGCTTTAACTGACAATTGCACGGTCGTGCGACATGGCTCCCAAACAAAGTTAACATCTTTTTATTTATTTTTTTCCCCACAAATAGAGCTTTCTTTTGGTTGTATTTGATCGCCTCTGCGGTTTTTATTTTTTGCGCTATAAACAGTGACAATTTTGAAAACTCAAATATATAAATTTTTTTTTTTTTTTTTTTTTTTTTCCTTGGTTGAGGCAATCTTCTGGGACTTCTAATGTGTCCCAGAAGATTGCAGGGAGAGGAGTCATCGCCTAGGCGGCGTGAGCATTTGTGGGAGCTGGGTACCTGCTCCCTCGCCCCCAAAAAAGACTTTCCAGGAGGGTTAGGAGTCCTTAAAGCGCAAGTTCCACTTTTGGGTGGAACTCTGCTTTAAATTTTGTAGGTTTGCTGCTTGCAGTAGTTGTACCGCGAACAGGCAGCAACTCCAGGCAATGTTCCTGTACGTCGCAGCCTTTCTTCCAGGTTTGGGATGTGCATGCCATCTGCCGACCCATGCTGTGATTGGACACTGAATGAGTTTGGCAGCTGATTTCAGCCAATCGGCTGTGGCCAATCAAAGTTCTGTTTACATAAACACAAAACTCTGTGTACAGAGAACAGCGATCTCTGTTTTCAGGGATCAGTAACAGATTGATGGCAAAGTAAAAGCAGCACTTGATTGCCTCTAGATGTTAACACCTTCCCTGCCAGTGTCATTAGTAGTCACATCGTACTGTATTAGTGTCGGTGTGTATCTCAGCCAGCGTCGGCTAGCCTGCCACACTATCATTCCCTCTACAAGTCGCTGATCGCTGCCATTACCATAGTGTCATAGCTGTGTGTGCATATATTGCATATATACCAGAATTTGTAGATGCCATCTTTCGCACAAACCAATTAAAGCGGAGTTCCACCCAAAAATGGAACTTCCACTTTTCTGGTTCCTCCCCCCTCCGGTGTCACATTTGGCACCTTTCAGGGAGGGGGGGGCAGATACCTGTCTAATACAGGTATTTTGCTTCCCACTTCCGGGCATAGATACCCAAGCCACCTGTGGGTATCTATGCCACTTCTGGCACCTTCTGTCAAGAAAATGATTGAAGAAATTAGACTTTTGTGATAAAAAGACATTGGTGATCAAATAACACCAAAAGAGCTCCATTTGTGTGAAAAGATACGTTTCATTTGGGTACAGTGTTGCATGACTACGCATTTGCCAGTTAAAGTAGCACAGTGGTGAATAGCAAAAAATGGCCTGGTCGTGAAGGGGGGTTAAACCTTCTGGAGGTCAAGTAGTTAATGCATCGGCTTTTGATGCCTTTAGTCCCTTCCAACCGTGACCTTTTATATACTATCCTGTTTTAATATTTGTTGACATTGTGCAAGTGGGCACAAGATCCACTCTAAGGCCCCCCTCAGTTCAAGGTTTCCTGCCCAGGGGACCAAAATACAAATTTTAAAGCTGCAGGTCCAGGGTGGTGTTTGCCTCTTTAAAAACCATGCTCTGTTTGCTGTGTCTTTTCAGAAATGGCTCCACGTAAGGGTAAGGAAAAGAAGGAAGAACAGGTTATCAGCCTGGGGCCACAAGTGGCTGAAGGAGAAAATGTGTTTGGAGTCTGCCACATCTTCGCCTCCTTCAACGACACCTTCGTGCATGTGACTGATCTGTCTGGCAAGTAAGTGCTGTTTTTTGTCTTTTGTGGGGATCATTACTGCAATGGTACTTGTGGAGAGTGGGAGCAAAGTTAAAAATAATGGCTTTCACTGTTAGTTTCTCACAAGCTTTTGTCTGCTATTTCAGAGAAACAATCTGCCGTGTGACTGGTGGAATGAAGGTCAAGGCTGACAGAGATGAGTCCTCTCCCTATGCCGCTATGTTAGCTGCCCAAGATGTTGCTCAGAGGTGCAAGGAGCTTGGCATCACAGCTCTTCACATCAAGCTGCGTGCCACTGGAGGAAACAGGTAAGGGCTGTGTGAACACGTCGTGCAAATCAATCTGCCATTTTGGGTTTCAGAGCTCTGATGAATAATCTACCCACAAATCCTGGGCATAGAAAAATGCTACTAAGGCCTAGGAAGTGCTGCAAATGTTTCTTAAAAAGAAAGTCGTTCCTTTTCAGGGCAGATGAACGTGCCCATAAGGAACTCTTAAATCTTGTGTGTTTACTTTGAACATTGATTGTATCATAAATGGTACTTGGTACAATGCGTTTGGTTCTTGGTACCTTCTCCGGGTACATATACTATACATATAATAATGCCCAAGCCTTGACAAATATGAGTGGTCATTTCTTCTTCCTTAGGAATGAGGTTGCCACCTGAAGTCTGGGTTGGAAGAATAACCACATTCCTTCATGCTATAGAGATCGGATTACACCGGAAGGATCTTTGGGTGCTGACAAACTGATCACCCTGGAGTTGGAAAGGGGAATTTTATTTTTTGGTATCTTATCCTGTTGTGCTGCATTACCAAAAGGTGCACAATGTGTTAATGCCTTAAAGTGGTTGTAAACCCTATTGAAACATTAAAAAAAACCTGCAAGACAAAGGCATAATGAGCTAGTGTGCATAGCATACTAGCTCATTATGACTTACCTGAGATTGAAGCCCCCGCAGTGGTCCTCATTCACCGCTCTGGCGGCCGACAACTCCCCGGGGGGGTTACTTCCGGATATAGCGGCTCCGTCGCTGTGATAGGCCGGAGTCGTGATGATGTCACTCCCGCGCAGGAGCCGGCGGGAACGGCACAGTACAACTGAAGCAACAGCATGCCATTGCTTCAGTTAGCTTAAGTGCCGATGACGTCGGCTCATGCAAATACAGGGATATCTCCTAAACAGTGCAGCTACAGGTAAGCCTTATTATAGGTGTGCCTGTAGTTTTAAAGGGTTTACAACCACTTTAATGGTCCATGCACACCTGACATGTGGCTTTTTTATTTTTTGTTTCAAAGGTTTTTTTTGTAAATGCGTTTAGGCACACTTAGCTCTTTTTTTTTTTTTTTTTTCTAAAAACTCTCAATCAAAACTGAAGTGGTTTTTGTTTTTCCTGAGCTTAAAATATGCTCTAAACGTCCTCGCATGCATGAAACGTAGGATAACATGGAGCTGCTTCTACAGGCACTCCCTATGGAGGCACCTGATCCAAGCTATTCAGACAGGGAGCTGCAGCTCTTTAAGTCTTATGTCCACAATGTCAGTTAACTTGTTCAGACTTCCAATGTTTTGCCCCAATAATGACAATATGCACTACAGCTGTGTACCTGACCTTGCCTGCTGCCTTGAACGTTTCTTTAGTATTGCTGAATAGATCTTGGGATCAGTCATACTATCAGCGGTGACCTGTTATTTCACACTGGATAAATGCAGGTCACCACTATGGCACAGAGAAGCTATTGTTTACTGTGTGCCCCATTCACAGCGCAATGCAGGTGTGAGCTGTGGTAAAATGCATGCTGCACTTTTCCATAGGACAGTGGATGACACTTTAGTGCAGGTTTACACTGTAGCAATGTCAGAAGTTGCATTTGATTCGCACCACACTTCTGTGCAGATCACATGCAATGTCTGTGCAATGCAAATTCAGCCATACAGATTGTATGGCTAAATTCGGACCAAAATCGTGCAGGACCCTTTATTTGATTTTTTTTCTTCGCACCAGAATCAGATCGCATGTGTGTTCACACCCTTGCCATCTGATTCCTGCCTGAATTCAGTTCACACTGCGAAATGGGAACAGATCTGGGGGTGTCATTAACTTTCTATTGACACCCACAGCAGTTTGCATAGGGCAGTGTGAACTGCCCGCAAGTTCTATGCTATGCGGGAACCCACACTGGAATCGAGCTGGTGTGAACAGACGCTGAAACCAGAGTTAAAAGTAAGAAGCTCTGTCACACTTCAAACATAATTCAAGAAAAGTTAGCCGTGCAATGTGCTGAAAAGCACCGAAGCATATATTGCCTGTACACCATGGATCTTCCAAATGTATTTTCAGCGTTTTTATATGTGGGCTAGTGTGGACATATTTGAAAACTTTCATACTACACTTTATTCCCTGCTCTGTTTAGTTATGGATAGTGAATCTGTTGCTGCGCTATCGAGCACCAAAAGCTTTATCCTGCTAAAATGTAGTGTATCAAAGTGGCAAAAAAAAAATGGATGGGTTGTGTTATTAAGCTGATGTTGATTACAGTTCCAGTGTTGACTAAATATCCTGAGCAATATAAAGAAAATCCTGGTGTTTTGATCCTTCATACATAAGGAGCTGTGCTAATGAGTTTGTGTGTGTGTGGTGGTTGGCATTTCATTTTTGTGTTCTTTTTCCTTTCAGGACCAAGACCCCTGGCCCTGGTGCCCAGTCTGCACTAAGAGCCCTAGCTCGTTCAGGCATGAAAATTGGTCGCATTGGTAAGGACATAACATCTCCCCATTGAATGTAAAATGTTTTGTCTAGTACTGTAGAGTACTGTTGAATATTTGTCCTAAATATTTCAGGCCACCTACATTGCTTGTAAATTGGATATGACAAATAATGCAGTCTTCCCTTCCTCCAAGCTTTAAGAACTAGCACTATATATTTTCTATATACATATAGTCTAGGTAATGGAAGTGATATATTAATATCTGATCACGGTCTGAAAGATGTTAGGTGACCTAGTTGCTGCAGCTTAATTATGGTTGCACATGTGCTGGTTTTATCTGCTGCTAAATGGGGAGCTAGAAGCAGTCTGTTACTTTGAAGAATTTTTGTGCACCACAGTTCTGCCCCTTAGTTCTGTATTCTGAGTGATATTGGTATCAGGGAGAACAGACATGAACATGAAATTTTGTGGATACCTGAAACTCAAGATCTCCTCCTTTTTCAATTACTTTATGCATACAACAAAATCATTCAGTGATTTCCCCTTTACAGCATCTACCAAAACCTGAAACACCAGTCTTGCGTGGACTGAGCTTTTATTGAACAGTTGGCTGCAAACTGGAAGCCCTAAATTAAAATGCTGCCGATATGATCCTTGAATCCATATTACAGTTCCACTTTACTTGATCAGTTGAATAATAAAATAACATTTGCTGTGGCTTCAAAGTTCACTAGCATCCAAAAATTGGCTAAAGTATCTCCTTTTCACGACAGCCTTCCCTAAAAACCCGTGGTATTTAGACAGAATGTTTCCTTGAGGCTTGAAGGGCCAAAAACTTCTGAAAGCCATTTGCAAGTATCTAAATCTTGTTGCAATACTAGTGCTGTGAACAGGATGTCTTCTAATTTTGTGTGGGTTTTATTTTTATTTCTTTATTTTTTTAATTATCTGGTACACACAGGCTGATTATCAGCCGGTTTAACTAAAACCGTCCGAAATTTGGCCTGTGTGTGTAGCAGGCTGTCTAGCAGTAGTCGACCGAACGTCTGGCTTCTGTCAAATGGGCATGCTGGAAAAACAGCTGCTGACCAGTTTGTTCTAGCAGATGGGCAAAACGCAATAGCTCAACCGGAGGATCGCTGTACTAACATCGCATAGTGTAAGTGTATATCTGCCAAAAATCTTGTGAGCTGGAAACTCTGCTCTCTTGCTCTGCTGACAGTTATCAATGTTGCTTCTACGTTGATATAGTACCCCCCCCCCAGTGAGCCATCCTAGTACAGGAAGTGTTTTTGACAAGGTTACCACCAGGTAGAAAACAAAAGCAGCCATGAAATAAATGGTATCCTACCCCCCCCCCCCCCCCCCCCCAAACCTGTTATGTACAAAGCTGTGGCTGAGAGGAACAGTGGCGCTGCTCATTGGCCAGCTGTGCATGAACATAAGTTCTTTTGACCCTTAGACATTAGGGCCAGTTAACACCTGTGCAGTATGTTATTTTATGCACATTACCAGTGAACTCTATAGAATGTGTGTGCGGTTTTAATTAAAGTACATCAAAGATGTAGGTTTTTTTTTTCTCATCATACTTAAAAGGCACAGGTGTGAATGTGACTTTAGTCTAACTGGTACAACAAGGATTTCAGGACAAGTGTTTTCTGTATTTCTTCTGCTTTTCCTAAAGCATAACTCCACCCAACCAAATTTTATTTGGATTGAGCAGAGAACCTGCTTTACAAAAATATGCCAACCATGCCAATTTAGAACTAGCTTTTGCAGGTGTACATGAAAGGGCTTTGCACATCTCGTACAATTTCCCAGCACACTTACCTGCCAGCCTGCAGAAAAACAAACTGACCCTGCCTAACGCTTATTAAAAAAAAAATACAGGGTTTAGTTGCACACATTTTGCAAATATGTTGCAGTGCCTTGCCAAGTCTTCTGGGTATACTGTGGTTTTAACTAAATTGGGGTCCAAGTTGGTGCATATATAGCAATGGATACATTTAAGGGAGTGCACTCCTCCTTTAAAGGTGCAGGGACACATTGGGCACTCAGCAAGAGCACAGTGGCAAAACCTTCAGGTTTTTATTGCTTTTTCTGGCTCTATTGGTGGATTTCACCTCACATCCTGTCTCCAGTGACATGGAGTCACTTGAGTAGGAAGTGATGATAAAATTTAATGTACAGTTAAAACCTTTTAGAATAGAAAAGGATTAGAAGGGGGGGTTCAGGGTGAAACTGAAGTGGTTGTAGGATGGGGAGAGATTTTTGCTTGCAATATGGGCAAATGATCATGGTTTACTCCACATTCTGTAAATCGTCCCAAAATGTTAGGTTGCTACTATTTTCATACTTGTAAAGGTTATATTTGGTTTAAATGCAGTATATGTTGCAAAGTGTAATTTTCTAATAGTGACTTTTTCACCCTTTTCAGAGGACGTGACCCCCATCCCTTCAGACAGCACCCGCAGAAAGGGCGGTCGCCGTGGTCGTCGTCTGTAGTTCTCCTGCTTTGTCTTTCAGTTGTTAATAAAATAATCAGACCAAAAATGCTTCTGTTTGATCTTTACTTCAAATTGCATTGTTAAAATCTCATGTAACCCATGCACACTGGTTTAAAAATTGCTGCTTCTACAGGAGGAGTTTTGCCTGTAAAAGCAGCTCAATGTTCTGTCCATGCACATTAAGAAGGTTAGAGGCAGGGGAAACAAAACCCTTCTGGTTTGCATTTCTGATTGGAGCTTTCTGGCAGAAAAAAAGCTAAACTGTACAAAAATGCTCTGCACTCATATTTTCCACTGAAAAAGAATGAGGACAGCATTTTTCAGATTGTGAAAGTGGACCTGAGGAAAGGAAAATGGGCTGCATTTGCTAACAATTCTTTCTATACATTTTGGTTGCCTGTTTGTCATTCCTGCCCTCTTCCTTCAATAAGCAGATCCACAGCTGTGACTGCTGATCTTCAGATTTGTCCCAGATCTGTGACTTGGCCAAGTATATTAAGCTTGTTGGGTTTTAAGGTGTATCTAAAGTTGAAACTAAACATTTTAGATGTGGGGAAGAATTAGAACCATTGGGACTTTGAGGTCAGTGTCCTTTGATGGGAAGGTGTGGGTTTATTTTTATTTTTTGTCCTTGTGACACTTTTATTTTATTTTTTTTTATATATAATTTTAACGTGATCTAAAGTCAAAACTCAACATGTCACCCTTTAAATGTTAAAGGAAGTCCAGCCTGAGCTTGCTTGGGCTTCTCCTATGGGTCACAGGAGTGCAATTTAGTTTTGCACTCCTGTGACCCGTTTTCAGCAGAGAGCCGACTGAAGTTGTCGCTCTGCTGACATCACAGGAATCGGCCCAGGCACCGTTTCATCACGACTAGTCTTGATCTTCCAGGTGCCTGGACTGATGCCCGTCTCGGCCTCTCTGAGATCCTAAGACTGTCACTCCCTGCCCCTCCACAGCTCAGCTGGAGGAGCACAACTGAGAAATGTTTGACAGTCAGCAGCTCTCTGCTCTGGGAGCTGAGAGAACCGAGCCATCGGAGATGTTGGATCACTCGGTTCTCTGTGTAGAGGTGCCGTGGGACCGATGCAGCATCCACCTAGGTAAGTTGGGGGGGCCCATACTTTTAATTCTTAATTTCTTCATTTTGGCCTATTATATATAATTTGAAGATGTTTTCTGTTATCAGGTTTGAGGATTTCAGGCTTAAGCTTTCTGCCTCATAAGATGTGCTGCAAACAGCCCTGAAGCAGTTGGGCTAGGTTTGCACATGTTCTCTAGTCATCTTCCAGGACGGCACACCTGAGAGGATGACTGGTCACACCTGGCAGGAAACACAATTAACAAAGTTTAAAAAGCCCCACCCCTCCCTCTGACCCTCAGTTATTGATTGTGTTTCCCACACGCTGATGGCTGCGAAACCGTTTGTTATTTTTTTCTAAGACCTCAGGTCTGGGACCATGGTCGCCCCCTTAATGAACAAACCCAGAGCAGTCAGTGGTGCCTGTGGGGTTCTCTGTTCAAGCATTTTGCAAATGCCATTTAATTAAGGGGTTTTCCCTCTGCTCTCCCTAGAAAGCTGAATGGGAGAGGCTGGGGCACTAGGACAGGTGAGTTGTCCATAACCCCAGGGGCCACCTAAACCTTCCCTCTTTTCCTCCCCTCATACCTGACAGTGGTGGACGGTTGGGGGGGCCGCTGATACACCCCACGTCGGCCGGAAGCTGGGCTCCAATGGCCGAACGTTTTTCTTCCCCTTAGGGGGCCGTGCCATCCTTAGGGATAGACCGCGGCGCAGAGCGGCGTCTGTAGCCGCTAGTGCGCATGTCCGGAAGCCGCCGGGCGCCGGTGTGACGTCATATCCGGCGCGCCGGGGCTTCAACAAAATGGCGGCGAGCGCGGCGGTCAGAGCACGAGGCGGCTGTTTGGAAAGAGGGGGCCCAAGGTCCACAGCCTTCACAGACGATCCATCTACCGGTGTAGAGGCAGAGGATGGAAGGCGGACCAGAGCTCGCGGCATCAGAGGTCGCCACAGGGGGTGAGTGACTCGGCTGGAGCGAGGGGGGGGCAGACATTTGGGGTGGCCCTATTGTCCTTGTCCCCCACACTGTGTGTGTATGTGATGTGGCTAATGGGGTGTCCCTTTCTTACAGAGACCGAATGCCCTGCTCAGGAGAGAGCCAGTAGGTCTGGGAAAGCCACATCCAAAACTAAAGCTGTGGGTCTTGTAGCTCTAAACTCCCACAGGACCACAGCAAGCCTTTTTGTTACAAATGTATTTACAAATTGGCAGGCAAAGAGACAGCAGAGGTTGCGAAGGAATGCAGGGCACTTCAGGTTGAGATGCTAGCTACCCTTCAGTCTTTTAAAGCCGCACTTGATCAGCGTCAGGGGGATGCCAGATCAGTAAGGGAAAGCTCTCCCTCACAGGAAGATAGATCTACCTTTACAGGAGGGTCTCAGGAACCTGCTCCATACTATTCAGAGGAGGAGGTTTGCAGCTCTGACCTGAGTTCCCAGGAGGGGGAGGACTCGGATCAGGATAGCCATGTAGAGTCCAGATCTGGGGGACACCTCTTTTCAGCAGAGGATATGGAGGGTCTCCTCAGGGCAGTATATGCGTCAGAGGACATTCAGTTACCTTCCGCCCAAGTGTCAGCTCAGGATAAGGTCTATAGAGGTTTGGGTAAGCCACAGGCCAGATCCTTCCCAGTTCACCAGTCCCTGAAAGATATTATCTTGAGGGAATGGAAGGAACCTGAGCGTAAACTCCTCAGACTTAAAACTTGGAAACGGAGATGTCCTTTTAAGGAGGAGGAGGAAGAAAAATTTTTCAAAGTCCCACGTTTAGATGCGTCCTTGGCGCAGGTTTCTAAACGGTCGGACTTATCTTTTGAGGACGCGGGTAACATTCAGGATCAGATGGATAAAAAATCTGAGATCCTGTTGCGTAGAGCTTGGGAAGCGAATGCATCGGCCATGAGCCCTGCATTGGCTTCAGCTTGTGTAGCCAGGAACGCAGACGCATGGCTCAACAAGCTGATGGACCATCTCACACGTAAGAAGGAATCCAGGGAGGTAGTAGAATCCCTGGAAGTGGTGGGGAGAGCTATCGCCTTTTTGGCGGACGCGGCAATAGAGACAGTAAGGACGACTGCTAAGTCAGCGGCATTACTGAACTCAGCCAGGAGGGCCCTTTGGGTTAAGACTTGGGACGGAGACTTCACTTCTAAGTCCCGACTCTGTGGTATTCCCTTTGAGAGCTCCCTACTCTTTGGTTCGGGTCTGGAACAGGTCCTTTCCCGATCCACAGAAAAAGGTAAGAAATTTTCCTCCAAACCCAAGAAGGAAAAAGGGAGGAAATTTTTTCGTGGCCCCCCTGCAAAAGGCCAGTTCAAGGGCAAAGGGGGACAAAGGAAGAAATGGGGGATCGGAAAGGGCAAAGAAAAAGGTGGAATCCTTTTTTTCCGGGTCCGGACCGTCCAGTAAAGATTCTAAATGACGCCATAAAAGTGGGCGCAAGGCTCTCATGTTTCCTTCCCCAGTGGGAGAAGATCTCAGAGAGCCCTTATATTTTAGACCTAATAAAACTAGGTTACAAGCTGGAATTTCGGTCACTCCCACCTCAAAATTTTTTGGTTACTTACCTTCCCAAAGATTCTCTGAAGGCAAAGGGCTTGCTAGACAGCGTTCGCATGCTCGCAGAACAGGAAGTGATTATCCCGGTCCCAGTGACTCAGAGGGCTTTCGGTTTTTATTCCCACATTTTTGTGGTCCCGAAGCCATCGGGCAAGTTTCGGTTGATTATCAATCTACGGAAACTGAACCACTACCTGTTGTACAAGCGATTCAGAATGGAGAGCATCTACACGGTCAAAACACCTCCAGAAGGGAGTTTTCATGATCACATTAGATCTCAAAGATGCTTACCTGCATGTACCCATTGCCCCGGATCATCAGAAGTACTTGCGTTTCGCAGTACGGACAGAACAGGGGGTGCAGCATTGGCAGTTCAGGGCACTCCCCTTCGGCCTTGCGGCCAGTCCAAGGATTTTTACCAAAGTCCTGGCAGAGGTAGTATCCTTTCTACACCTTCAGGGGGTAGCTCTGATACCATACCTCGACGATCTGTTGATCTACAGTCCATCCAGAGACCAGCTCCTGAGAGATCGAGAGCTGGTCTTGTCGACCCTGGATTCCCTAGGTTGGATGGTGAGTCAGGAGAAATCCTCCTTGGATCCCTCACAGTCAAAGGTATACTTGGGGTATCAGTTGGACTCAGTAGCCCAGAAAGTGTTTCTTCCTCCCGAAAAGGTCGAAAAAATTCGGGGCGCAGTGACAGTGTGTCTCGAAGCCCCGGAGGTATCTTTGAGAAACATCATGAGGGTGTTGGGCCTGATGGCCTCTTGCATCCCGGCAGTTCCCTGGGCTCAGCTCCACTCACGAGTCCTCCAGGGCTTCCTTCTCTCCTCTTGGGGTGGGAGAAGAGAAACCCTGGAGGAGAAAGTTCCTCTGTTAGAGGAGGTAAGAAGCTCCCTAGTTTGGTGGCTCGATCCCGTCAACCTATCGGGAGGTCGGACGTGGACACAGCTAGACCCAATAGGCATTACAACAGACGCAAGTGCCTGGGGTTGGGGGGCTCATTTAGGAGACCGCTACGCCCAGGGTCCCTGGGATCAGAGTCAGAGCAGAGCTTCCTCAAACTTCAGGGAGCTTCTGGCAGTCGGGAAGGCATTAAGTGTCTTCCGGGACTTGATCCAAGGAAGGGAAGTCCAAATTTTCTCGGACAACCGGGTGGCAGTTTCCTATTTGAACCGTCAAGGGGGAACAAGGTCAGTCAGTCTAAGGGCACTGACCCAAGATTTCCTGGGGGAGGCAGAGAAAAACATTCTCTCAATCTCTGCGGTCCACATAAAGGGATCCCTCAATATACAAGCAGACTTCCTCAGCAGACAGCCCATTCTTCAGGGAGAATGGGAGTTGAACGAAGAAGTTTTCGCTCTGGTAAGACGTCATTTCGGAGTACCAGAGATAGATTTATTCGCTTGTCAAAAGAACGCAAAGGTGCGGAGATTCTTTTCTCTCACGAGAGAACAGAGATCCTCAGGAGTAGATGCTCTCGCTCAGAATTGGGACTTCAGCCTGGCATATGCCTTTCCTCCCCTGGTACTCATCCCACGAGTGCTTCAAAAGCTGTCACAGTCGGATGGAGACCTTATCCTGATTGCACCCTGGTGGCCGAAGCGGGTCTGGTTCCCCACCATGTGGAGGTGGTCAGTCGTGCCTCCGCTGCATCTCCCGGTCAGGCGGGATCTTCTCTGCCAGGGCCCAGTGCTGCATCCCAACCCGGGGTTTCTGTCCCTGACGGCCTGGCTCTTGAGAGGGAGATCCTCAGGAACAGGGGATGCTCGGAGAAGGTAATTGACACTCTTCTCCTTAGTAGGAAGAAGGTTACCAGACAGATTTATGCAAAGGTCTGGAAGATCTTCTCTAGATGGGCTCAAGCAAATCAGAGAACTATCCAGACGATTCCAACCGTTCTGGATTTTCTCCAGGAAGGGGTAGACCTAGGGTTAGCGGTCAGTACCCTTAGGGTCCAGGTAGCAGCCCTGTCAGTGTTCTTTGACACAAGGTTAGCTCAAGACCCTCTTGTTAAGAGATTTTTGCTAGCCAGGGAAAGGTTAACCCCGGTAAGGACAGTTAGCTTCCCGCCGTGGGATTTGTCCCTGGTTCTGGACGCCCTGACGAAAGGGCCATTTGAGCCGTTGGATCAAATTTCATTTAAATTTCTTTCCCTTAAAATGGCCTTTCTTCTAGCCATTACCACAGCTAGAAGAGTAGGCGACCTACAGGCCCTGACAATAAAAGAGCCTTTTTTGTTGATCCTAGAGGACAGGGTAATCCTTAGACAGGATCCTCTTTATTTACCAAAAGTGACCTCTGGGTTCCACAGGTCACAAGAGATTATTCTTCCATCATTCTGCCAGAATCCGAAGAATGAGAAGGAAGAAAGATTGCACCTTTTAGATGTTAGACGCTGTCTTTTAGTCTATCTAGAAAGGGCAAGGGAGTTTAGGAGATCAAATCATCTTCTAGTTACTTTTGGGGGCCAAAGAAAGGGTCTTCAGGCCTCAAAACCTACGATAGCCAGGTGGATTAAGCAGGCAATAGCATTAGCCTATAAACACTCGGATAAACCGGTTCCATCCCACCTTAAGGCTCATTCAACCAGATCTCTGGCGACCTCCTGGGCAGAAAGGGCAGGTGCTTCCATAGATCAGATCTGCAAGGCAGCAACATGGACGAGCCATAATACCTTCCTGAGGCATTACAGAGTGGAGCTGTTGTCCCCTCAGGACTTGGCTTTTGGCAGGAAGGTCCTACAGGCGGTGGTCCCACCCTAAGGTAGGCCTTAACTTCTTGCTCATCGTCTCAGGTGTGCCGTCCTGGAAGATGACTAGAGAAAAATACCAGTTACACTTACCGGTAACGGATTTTCTAGGAAATCTTCCAGGACGGCAGGCCTACTTCCCTACCCTTAAAATGTTGGTGATGTTTTATTCTTCACAGAATGTACCCTCTGACACTGGTGTGGGTGTTTACTTTGTCATAACTGAGGGTCAGAGGGAGGGGTGGGGCTTTTTAAACTTTGTTAATTGTGTTTCCTGCCAGGTGTGACCAGTCATCCTCTCAGGTGTGCCGTCCTGGAAGATTTCCTAGAAAATCCGTTACCGGTAAGTGTAACTGGTATTTTTTTCCCCAGGTGCTTGGGACAGCCCCGTTAAAGGTGGAGGGGGGTGGGACCCCCTTCTGCCACCTGTAAAAGTAATCGACTCTTCTGATGCATTATGCCGTAAGGGATAGATACGGTATGGACTCGGCTTCTTCTCCAAGCTCACAACCATGGAACGACCAAGAAAAACTGCAAGGGTCTCGGTCCTCTTTTTTTTTTTCTCTCTCTTCTCCTCGCAGTCTTTCTTGGAGTTCTATAGTTGTGAGCTTGAAGACAAGTAGTAATGGCTGAGTCCATGCAGTATTCATTCCCTTCCTGCATAATGGATCAGAAGAGTCTGAGGGAACAAGAAACAGTAGAATTACATAGGTGTGGACCCTTGAATTTTTTAATTTTTTTTTTGGATGAAATCATTTAGGATAAACTTGCGTTTCATGTTCTTGACCTCCTTCTGCCCTTTCCCCCAACAACTCCATAATCATCTGACTGTAGCTGGAAAAAAAAGCTGAAATTCAGTGAAGAGGAAGAGAACTTCAATGTATATCCATATCTGTTGAGGGGATCCTGCAGGAGAGTCCTAGGAATATACTGGCCAGGGTGTTTTGGCAATATGTTCAGATGATCACGTGGTAAGAAGCCTCTGACAGAGGCTCCTTATCACGATTGGAACTCGCTATCGGGAGCGTGCCGGCATGTTATCCTGCTGGACATCATATGACGCCCAGTCAGTATAACAGAACCACTTCCCAGCCATCATTCTGCATACGGTGGGCGGGAAGTGGTTAAAAAAAAAAATCCTGACACTGTGCAGGATTCAAGCCACTGGGGTGTGCAGTACCGCATTTGGCCAGAGGGGCGCCGGTGACGCTAAAACGCTCCATTGCAGAGTGGATGAGTTTGATTACAAGCATTCTGAAACAAATTATGCTCGTAATCCAAGGTATTACTGTATCTGCACTTGGACTTTGGTGCCCACTGGTGCTATTAACTGCATTATGTTATATATGTTTAAACAGATTTACAATGTTTTTTTGTTATATTTGAATCATTTACTCACTATTATAGCATGGCTTTATTTCTCTTTACTCATTGTCCACCTGTGATAATATCTCACAGGATTGCCGCTGCTTTTTCAAAATTAATTTCTAATGTTTTTCCAAATGCATGTTTAAAGTAGAGATAATATTTATGCAAATGGGGCTGGAGATTTGGTCAACATCAATGGTGTCCTTAAAGTGGAAACTAAAATCCCTGCATCTACAACCACTAACCTTCTAGCACTGACTTAGCTAGCCCTGTAAAGAAAAAAAATCGGTATACATACCTTTTCTGCAGGCGATGCGACCCAATCTCCAGCGGCGGAAGCTCTGCTGAGTACATGTCCAACAACAGCTGTGACATGAATGGGAAGTGACATCACCCATAGTTACTATGGGGCTTTTCTTTGACAGACGTGTCCTCTGCACCCACCTCCACAGCGAAGCCGTGGCTGATAGCTCAGCGTAGTATCCAAGCTTCCGCCATTGGAGATCGGGTCAGATCGCCTGTAGAAAAGGTATGTATACTGATTTTTTTTTTTCCTTTTTAGGGCTAGATAGGTTAGTGTTAGAATGTTGGTGGCTATAGATGCAGGGATTTTCGTTTTTACATGGACTTCCACTTTAATGCTGAGAAATACAGGCAGATTCTTATTCATCATGCCATACCATCGGGAGGTGTGTGATTGGCCGCAGATTTATTCTGCTGCAGGACAATGACCCCTAACATGCAGCTAATGCCATTAAGAACTATCTTTAGCGTAAAAAAGAACATGGAGTTCTGGAAGTAATGGTTTGTCCACCCATAGAGCTCTGATCTCAACATCGAGTCTGGGATTACATTAAGAAACAAAAGGATTTGAGGCAGCCTACATCCACAAAATATCTGTGGTTAGTTCTCCAAGATTAGAAAATGAAGTATTCTGTTTCACCACATGATGGCAATGTGGATACAAAATAATTTGTATGCCAATGTCCAGGACCTAGATAGATTGGAAAGTTACTTTTATACAAGAACATGGACTTTATAGACACACCTGTACAAATTGGATAGAAAAATATATATATTTTTTTTATTTAAACATGATAAGGAAATATTGTTGACATGCATATTAAAAACATAACATGATTAGACCTTATTCAGCACTCTCATCACCTACATAACCAAAAATGACCATAGTACTAAGATCAAGGATGATTCAACTTAAGTAATAGTATTGGAAAAAAGGGATCGCTTCTTCAGGAGCACAGAAACGGACAAACAATGAATTTAAACATCAAGATCAAATATAGATATAGATATTTAAGGGGGGACGGAGGAGGGGCCGGACATGGTGTAGACACGTCCTTTGTCTCGTTTATTGTCTTGGCCTTCATCCCCAAATGCCCAAGAGGAGGAGAATTGGATAGACTAATTCTCCAAAATGAGACTCTATGGATCGAGCGCCTTGCTGCTACATATGCTCCAGGAATCAACAAAACTCAATCTTATAAGCCATTTCTATAATCACACTTGTAATGCTGGGTTGCTGTACCTCTTTATTGGAACACTATCTGTTTTTGATAGTTAGATCTAATTTGTCTTCGATAGCCAGTCTTAATTTTATTATTATTAATGGATGATCGGCATTGGTATTGTTTTTTTGAGAAGTCTTTCTCCTTCCCCCCATCCCTAGTTCTATGTATGCTGATTATCTAGACGTGTTCTGGATGTCCCCGTGCAGTGGTTTGCCTGGCCCTGTTCTTCCAATGTACCCCCTGTAGTCTCATTGATTCATTATTATAAAGATGTATTCATCGATGTTGTCCCTACTTTACTAATGGACAGTGTGCTTTTCTTACAGTGTATATATATAATACCAAGTGTAAATATTTTGATCTGCACCTTTGTGTGTTTGCAATCATGCATGTCATACTGTTTGTTGTCCCTTCCCCTTTGCAGTGCACATTTCAGTTGCCCTCTGTGTTGGGGGGCTCCACCCCTGGCTGTGCGGCCACCCAGCGCCGTATGTGTGACTGCACTATGTGCGGTTTGACTGCAGTGTTATTGGGAGTCTGTTCTACCTGTGAGAATTGGTCCCTCTGCTCCCATTGCTGGGTCCCGCCCTCCCATTGTAGTTTGCGGGCAGTCCGGGCAGCGTAATTTGCCGTTTCGGGTATGACGCACGTCCAGTCGGGACGTATATTCAGTTGGACCCAGTGCTTCCTGGCCAGAGACAGCCCCACTTTGTCTGGAAGCTTAGGGACGGCGGATTTACTACTTTATCCACCAGCACTAGGTAGGTTGCTGTTGCCTTTCCAAATTGCATCTGCTGCCTTTGAATACGGCCGGTGTTCTGTCACCAAAAGTCCAGCTATCAAAAAGTGTCCGCCCCGTACTGCGCAGGCACAGCGCCTGCGCAGTACGGAGCAGAAAGAGATTCGGAAAATCTCCGAAGATGAAGGGCACCTGCGCCGTGAGTCGAGGTGCAAGCCCCACCATCCAAGTGGACATAGGGGTACACAAAGTTAGAGGGCCCCTCGTGGGCTCGCCACACTTCGGGCACGGCCAAGCTGCTCTTGGCTCTTTTTTTATTCTAACTCTATGTACACTTGGATGGTGGGGCTTGAACCTGGACTCACGGCGCAGGCGCCGTTCATCTTCGTCTATTTTCGGAATCTGCCTGTCATGTGTACTGCGCATGCGCAGTACACAGTGGACAGTATCCGATGGGGGACACAATCCGACAGGACACCGGGTCTGGGAAAATGTATATACCCTGCGCTTATTACTTTATTATTTTTCCCTCCTATCTTTTCAGCCTTAAGGCTCTTGGACCCCCACAGGACTTTTCTGTTTGTTTTGGATATAAAATGAGGATAGCCCAAAGTGGGCTATTTTTTGTAACCACATGCTACCATCCTAGTGTGACTTACTATTTTTGAAGGGTTCTGAGACTGTCTGATTAGTTTCTGGTGGTTACCCCCATCTTGAGCAATATTGAGGAGACCTGGATAAGCACATTTTTTAATTAATCCCTCTCTGGCTGTTATGCAGTTGGTTTATATGCAATGCTTTTTGAGCTCTTTATATGCAGATGGATACATAATGTTATACATTTCTCTATAGATTTATACTATTCGGTTAAGGCATACAAATTCTGGGATTGGTGGATTCTTCTGCCAGGCCCCCTGCCCATACTATCTTTGTTACTCAGTACCGTAAGTGTTTTTTACCTACCGATCTGTTACCTCTGCTACCTAGATGTGTGGATTACATTTATAAAGTTTATATGTGCCCCTGCAGCCAGGTCTTGTATCCTTGCAGTTGTGTGCTGCTTTGCTTGGATGTCTATGGGTGGGGATGGATACAGATGACATGCTTATTACATTATATATATATATATATATATATATATATATATATATATATATATATATATATATATATATATATATATATATATATATATATATATATATATATATAGTGTAGCGGCCATAACCCTCAATGGGACTTTTGGGCTTACCAGTTACCTCCTCTTGGCTTCCCAGGGTTGATACCCAACAACTTTGAATGCTGACACAATAAAAGTCCTTTTGAAGGTTTTTATTTCTGCAGTGGCAACATCCAACATAACACAGTCTTATTTAGGAATAGAGGGCCAGGGTGAAGAAACTCAGGCACCTTGAACTGCTGACATCCACGGAGGTTATGGCAGCCAACAATGTGATCTGGAAACTTGCAAAAGTCTCTGACGCAGAATAAACTTTCAACCGAAGGTGAATAGGAACCTTTCTCACAGTACCTGGAACTTTCTCTGTCTCCTTGGCAGTACTGTGGAAGTGTGGATTCTTTAGTGTCCATACAACTCAGCTTCCTGGCTCTTACTGAGATGCCAGCTTGTTGGCCCTCCTCCGAGGAGTCCTCACCCTGGTCGCTTACACGAGCTGTGGTGCCCCTCCAAGACCGAGGGCACACCCGGACGCCTTGAATCCTCCTTCAGTTACTGTGCCCCGGAACAACTGGTTCCGAGACACGGAAACAGACGGATCCTTGCCCCAGACCATTGCCCCAGACCATTGCCCCAGACCATGCGGGTCTGTAGGGCTAGTCAAACTGACCATGTTACGAGACGGCAAACGCTCCCAGGCCCGGGACCCCTCGCGGGGCTACCCAGGTTCAGAACCAGGAACAGACAGCTACGGCCGAACCCCGAACATGTGACTTCAGCACCTTAAGTACCCCTTCCCCAGACTACACAGCGGGGCCAGGCGCACCCACTGATTGACTTCGGGGAAGATTGATACTTAAGACGTCCAACCAGGCCTGGTTCTAGGCCTGTCATGTGTACCTCACTGCACCCATGACCAGGCAGAACCCTAGTACAGCCCAGCCAAACTGATGCCAAAGTTAACCTGTTCAATTAACCCTCAGAACCCCTTTACTGTTCTGAGGGAAAAAACGAAATTTCCACGCATAGCACACACTTGTCCAAGTGTGACCGCTACATTTTTATGTACACTAGATTGTAAGCTCCTGAAGAAGCGCTTAAAGGCACGCAACATGTAGAGTCTTTCATTCCGCCTCTTCCACCAACCATCCACTTTTCCAATACTATTACTATTATAGCAGAGTCCCACCCAAAAATGGAACTTACCTTTTCGGATCCCCCCCTCCGGTGTCACATTTGGCACCTTTTGGGGGGGCAGATACCTGTATAATACAGGTATTTGCTCCCACTTCACGGGCATAGATCGCAGCAGTATCCACGGTGATCTACATCATGTCCGGACCCTCCTCCGCCCCCCCCCTCCCCTTCTGGGAGATGCACAGGTCTCAGAAGACAGCAGAGCAGGGACCAGTGAGGACTTGCACATGCACAGTAGGGAACCAGGCTGTGAAGCCGCAAGGCTTCCCTTACCGAAGATGGTGGTTCCTCCACCCGAGAGCCAAGGGACAGATCAGGTGAGGACATTGCGGACGCCCTGGGTAGGTAAGTGTCCTAATATTAAAAGTCAGCAGCTGCAGTATTTGTAGCTGCTGACTTTTACATTATTTTTTTCGGCAGAACTCCGCTTTAAAGGGGAGTTCCAGGCATTTTAAAAGTCAGCAGCTACAAAAAGTGTAGTTGCTGACTTTTAATAAACAGACACTTACCTGTTCCGTGGTCCAGCGATGCGGCCGAACGGGGTGTCGCTCCTCTCCCCCTCCTCTAAGCTGGCGCCTCCATTGCCACTCAGGGCACCCGGCCGTGACAGCTTTCGTCTTCACGGTCGGGCACGCACGGTGCATGTGCCAGTCACGCTGCGCTCCCGGAGTGGATAGGCGATCTCCTGGGACCTGTCACGTGTCCCAGTAGATCGCCTAGATGGAGGAGTAGCCTAGGCGGTTCCTGGGCGTAAGGAGGAAGTGGGACAGGAAGTCCCCCTCCTAATGAAGCCCCCACTCCCCCCCAAAAAAAATGACATGCCAAATGTGGCATGTAAGGGGGTGAGGAGTGCTTAAAGCGGAGGTTCCATTTTTGGGTGGAACTCCGCTTTAAGTTGAATTGTCCTTGACCTTAGTACTGTGATAATTTTTGGTTATGTAGGTGGTGAGAGTGCTGTATAAGGTCTATTCATGTTAATATTTTTAATATGTATGTCAACAATGTTGTTTCTTGATCAAGTTTAAATAAAAAAAATATTTTTCTATCTAATTTGTACGGGTGTGCCTATAAATTCCATGTTCTTGTATACAAATAACTTTCCAATCTTAGTTTTCCAAGATGTTTGGAACAACCTACCTGCAGAGTTCCGTCAAAAACTGTGCAAGTGTACCTAGAAAAAGTGCTGTTTCAAAGGCAAAGGGTGGTCACACCAAATATTGATTTGATTTGGATTTCTCTTCTGTTTATTTACTTTCCATGTTGTTAATTGGTCTATTTCTGAAAGCATTCTTAATTTACAGCATTTTTTTACACCTTCCTAAAACTTTTGCATAGTAGTGTAAATCCACAGTCAAGCACACTATCCTGAATGGCCTGGAATGGAATTTAAGGGGGACCTACACTTATTTTTATTTATTTTATATATATATATATATATATATATATATATATTTATATTTATTTTATTTTATTTTCCCCCCCCCCCCTTTATGGTGCCCCTACTAAAATTTATACCAAGCACGGTAATTTAAACCGCATTTTTTTTTTTGGTAAATGTTTGTTTTAAAGTTATGTGCATCCTACAGATGCTCCACTTCACACACAGGTTAAAGGCATCCCCAAGGCATGTTGATTAAGGGGATTTCACATTTTTATTGTTTCACTTTAAGCATTATTAAAATTGATGCTCCCTGATTTTTTTTTTTTCTGCTTTGGTACTGCCCTGGAGAACAGATACCCAGCCCCTCGTGTCATTTGTTTGACAATTCCTTGCCTATTAGCCTAGAAAATGACCAGAACTGATTTTAAACGTATATCTCCTATTGATTTCAATGGGGTTTGGATATGACACCCAGACTTCTGTAATCCTCGCCGAACCTGACCCGGGTAGTTTTGACTCGTCCCTACTGCCAAGGTTCTGATGTAATTCTTCTCACCACAAGAGGGAGAACTTTACCAGCTACCTAAATTGGTAGGACAAAGTCATGCACTGCAATTTTGTGACATTAAATTAGAGCAGCATTTAGAAGGTAGATATGAGCAAACTTTGCAGCAATCTAATCACTTTTAAAATGTGGGAACAGGTCGGGTCCCCTGTGAAAGGTGCATATGCCCAGTAACTAAATGCGTGGAACTGGAAAATTAGAAAGACCATAGCCATGGATAATGGAGAGTCACTGATGCTAAGGCTCCTTTTTGCTCAGAAATATAATTAATGTAGACCAGATTTAATCTGTCACTGCATCCAGTTGCATTCCACACGCTCAGAGATTGACTGTTGGGGTATGAGACTTCCTAAGGCAAATCAATTTTGTGTTTACACCAAAGCTTAACTGACCTTGTATCATTTGGGAACATGTATATCTGTGAATGTAAGCTCCAGTCTGTACCTTGAACACAGTACCAGGGGACATTGTTAGGATTGTGAAAGATCTGGGGCACCTTTGGGAACCCCAAATGCATAGTACACATCGCCGCACATTGAATGTGGCTGAATAGCGTGAACAGTTGGAGGGGCTTTAGGTATAACTAAAGGTAAAACTTTTTTTGCTTTGGATAGAGCGGGGAGCTATTAGAACACTTGAATCCCATGGTTTGGGTTGTCCCCAAAAAAGTAATAGAGGGGAAATCTTCCAATGGGATCACTTGTTCTGGTGACTTGGGGGTCCCTAAGGAATTTCCTTAATTTTCAGGGATTTCCTCTCACTTCCAGTTTGGCCATGGGACAGGAAGTGAAGCGGTAATCTCTGTAAAGGGACAAAGATGGCAAAAAAGAAAAATCTGAGAGGTTAAAAAGGAAAAAAAAAAAAGGTTTCACCCTCATGACCAGGCCATTTTTTGCGATACGGCACTGCGTTGCTTTAACTGACAATTTAGAGATTTATTTTGGTGGTATTTGATCACCTCTGTGGTTTTTATTTTTTGCGCTATAAACAAAAAAAGGCCGAAAATTTTATAAAAAAAGAAAAACAATATTTTTTCACTTTCTGCTATAAAACACATCAATAAAAATGTAAAAAAATGTAAAAATTCAAATTTTTTCATAAATTTAGGCCAATAGGCATTCTGCTACAAATGTTGCCGCGTCTACAAACTATGGGATATTTTTTATGGCATTTTTTATTTTTACTAGTAATGGCGGCGATCAGCGATTTTTAGCAGGACATTGCGGTGGACAAATCGACCACTAAGTGACACTTTTTGGGGACCGGTGACACTAATACAGTGATCAGTGCTAAAAAAAAAAAAAAAAAAAATGCACTGTCACTGTGCTAATGACACTGGCAGGGAAGGGGGTTAACATCAGGGGTGATCAAAGTGTAAAGTGTGCTCCTAGGGCAGGGCTCGACAAACCCTGGGCGCCAGGTCACATCTGCGACTAGAATTATCGACCTGGCGCCTGGAGTGACACAGCTGGGGCATCCTGTCCCGGAATGCGCCCCCCTCAGACGCGATCGCGTTGGGCTGCGCCGGCTGGTAATTGAGGCTGCGGCTTTTCGGCCTTCTGCAGTCCTAGGGTTCCTTCTGGAATCTGGCGCCCGCCTATGTTGACTGTTAGTGTGACATCCAGCAATGCTACTGGAGCTTTCCCTGCCTGTTTTCACTACCAGCTCATCTCCTTCCTTTTACTTAGAACTCCCAAACATTATATATATTTTTTATTATAACACCCTAGAGAATAAAATGGCGGTCGTTGCAATACTTTCTGTCACACCGTATTTGCTCAGTGGACTTACAAGCGCACTTTTTTTTGGGAAAAAATACTTTTTTTTAATAAGACAACAGTAAAGTTAGCCCGATTTTTTTTTATATTGTGAAAGATAATGTTACTCCAAGTAAATTGATACCCAACATGTCTTGCTTCAAAATTGCGTCCGCTCGTGGAATGGCGACAAACCTTTGCCCTTTAAAATCTCCATAGGCGAAGTTTAAACAATTCTACAGATTGCATGTTTTGAGTTGGAGAGGAGGTCTAGGGCTAGAATTATTGCTTTCACTCTACCAATCGCGGAGATACCTCACATGTGCAAAGTGAGTACTAAAGCGCTGATAGGAGAATTAAAAATATAAAAAAAAAATATAAAAATTATTTTTTTTGAAAACCAAATAAAATAGATAAGATGACCAAATGATATGCTGCACCATTAAAGTGTGTCCTACACTTAAAAGAATATGCAAATAAATACTAGAGTATAAATAGTGCGCAATATCAACCTTAGTCTATTTAGATCAGTAGGTGAGGTTAAAAGACAAATGTCGTGGTGTAGTAAAATATATAAGTGCTTGCGTGACAAAAACCAGGTGCACAAAAGTATATATAAACTTCAAGTTACAATGAGGTTGTAACCAATTTAATAAATAAATAAATACACAATGTGTTAAAAGTAGATACAATGTGTTTTAAATAAATAAAGTGCTTCAAAATGTGAGTAAAAACAAGTATGTGTTATAATGTGTCAAAGAAAGGAAATATCCAGTTTATGCCAGTGATGCATATGGGGATATATAAATTCCAAAAGCCAATACAGGCTAAACCTGATGGATTAGCCAATTAATTGATGAATTAATGGGTAAACGGCCGCCAATTAAATATTATATTAATCCCATAGGTGATAACAGTCTATTTAAATTAGTTAGATAATTAATGAAATAACTCTTCACATCCACTAATGATATCCGGGACACAATTATGCTAGAAATGTACCCAGTAGGTGTTTGCGCGTTCAAATCCTGCTAATGGTCAGGCTCAGATAGGGGGCTGTCAGCATTTTCCTCCTCACTGTGCTGTGCTGTGCTGTGCTTGTCACTTGGGCTCCTCCTCCCAACGCGTATCATCACAGGTCACATGACTTTCTCAAGGGAATAGCCCTGTGACAGCATGTGGAGGAATATATAGCAATCAGGTTTCCACAGTGACAGGTCGGTTTGAGTCATCATCCCATTCATTTGATCCGCCGCACCTGGGACCCACATGGAGATGTATTTAACTCATTTACTGCTGGTTTGGGCTACACATATTTACGTTTGCACTGCAGCCTACACAGTTACCGAGAAAAATGTAAAAAACACTAGTGTGTGGAGCAATGTGTGGTTTGAACACTGCTACTCATGTATGCGGTCGCTTCTGCACGCAAGCTCGGCGGGACAGGGTGCGTTTAAAATTATATATTTTTTTTCTTATTTATTTTAACTTTTATTTTTTTTCACTGTTCTTTTGAAAAAATAAATAAAATCGTGTCACTTTTATTCCTATTACAAGGAATGTAAAAATCCCTTGTAATAGAAAAAAAGCATGACAGGTCCTCTTAAATATGAGATCTGGAGTCAAAAAGGCCCCTTTCACACGGGCTGTCTGATCAGGTTCGCCTGTCAGTTTTTCTGTCAGCGGACCTGATTGGACCCTTAGCGGGGATATGGCGGTCTTGTGTCCCTGCAAGGCAGGAAATAAAATCAGTCAAATTCATTCTAGTTGTCTCTTTCTGTGTAAATTTAAGATTGGTTAATTTTTATATTGAAAATAAAGCTTTGTCGGTTGTTAAAAACAAATAAAAACCTGGCTCCTAACTTTTTTAGCTGGCTCCTAGATTCCAAGCAAATTTGCCAAGCCCTGTCCTAGGGAGTGCTTTCTATCTGTGTGGGGGATGGCTTAACTGGAGGAAGAGAGAGATCTGTATTCCTGCTTAGAAGAAGAACAAGATTTGTATTTGCCTGTTATTTTAATCTGTGTTATGTATTCTATGTTGTATTTTAATTGTATGGATGTTTTATTTGTAGTGTAGTTTTAATTTTGTTATTTGATGTTAATGGCTGTTATTGGTAATTTTGTTGAGTTTTTGTATCTTGTTCAGTTTATTGTTGTGATCTTGTGTTGTCTTTAACCACTTGCCTACAGGGCACTGAAACCCCCCTCCTGCCCAGACCAATTTTCAGCTTTCGGTGCTCTCACACTTTGAATGACAATTACTCAGTCATACAACACTGTACACAAATAGAGCTTTCTTTTGGTGGTATTTGATCACCTCTGGGTTTTTTATTTTTTGCGCTATAAATGAAAAAATGAAAAAAGACCGAAAATTTGAAAAAAACAAAACAAAATTTTCTTTGTTTCTGTGATAAAATTTAGCAAATTATTAATTTTTCTTCATAAATTTTGGCCACAATTTATACTGCTACATATCTTTGGTAAAAATAACCCAAATTAGTGGATATTATTTGATCTTTGTGAAAGTTAGAGAGTCCACAAGCTGTGGTGCAACTCATACAAAATTGATCACACCTGATGTACTGGTGGCCAATCTCATTTCTTGTGACCCGAACAAGCCAGGAAAGTACAAATACCCCCCAAATGACCTCTTTTTTGAAAGTAGACATTCCATGGTATTTAGTAAGATGCATTGTGAGGTTTTTTGATGTTGTCATTTTTTTCCACAATTAAGATTTTCCACAATTAAGATTTTTTTTCTTTTTTTTCACAAAATTGTCATAGGTTATTTCTCTCACATGGCATGTGTATACCACAAATGACACCCCAAAATACATTCTGCTATTACGATACCACATGTGTTGGACTTTTCCACAGCCTGGCCACTTAGAGAGGCCCAACATGCAGGGAGCACCATCACGTATTCTAGGAGCATAAATTACACATCTAACTTGTTGACTACCTATTACACTTTTGAAGGCTCTGGAGCACCAGGACAATGACACGTGACTTTGATGTGGCACTGATGACAGATGGCACTGATACGTGGCACTGATGACACGTGACGCTGATGTGGCACTGATGACAGATGCCACTAATACAGGGCACTGATGACACGTGACACTGATGACAGGTGGCACTAATATGTGGCACTGATGACAGTTGGCACTTATGCGTGGCACTGATGACACTAATGACAGATGGCACTGATACGTGGCATTGATGACACGTGACACTGATAACGGATGGCACGTGACACTGACAGGTGGCACTGATGACAGATGGCACTGATACGTGGCACTAATATGTGGCACTGATGACACGTGACACTGATATGGCACTGATGACAGATGGCACTATGTGGCAATGATGACAGGTGGCACTGGGGACAGATGGCACTGACGACAGGTGACAGTGGGGACAGATGGGCACTTTATTTTCTTTTTTTCTTTTTTTTTAACTAACCGCTGCAGCGGTTCATCTCTCCCTTCTCGCACGCTGTCTCTGTGTGAGGAGGGAGAGTGGCGATGAGAGATGATCTCATATGTTTACATATGAAATCATCTCTCATTGGACACGCCAATCACGCTGTAAACGGCTGCTGTGATTGGCCGTTTACAGCGATCTGTAACTGGCTGTGTCCAAGGGAAACGGCCAGCACAGAACTTCCCCGATGCGCGCTCTCAGGAGCGCGCATTGCGGAAGTAAACAGGAGGACGTCCAGGGACACCCTTACGGCAGTTAGCGTCCGCGCTGTAGCCATCTTTCGGCTATAGCGTGGGCGCGAAGTGGTTAAGTGTGTCTGTGTCGTAACAATTTACCAATTTCTCTTTGGGATTAATAAAGTATTCTGTAGATATCCATCTTACTCTCTGACAGAATAGCGGTCTGCCTTGTTTGCATAGGCAGACCGCCATTCTGCCTCTCCTGTCAATGATCAGCAGGTACAGGCGGACATCGTGTCCGCCGAACCCGCTGATTGACTCCCGCTGTGTCCAATCACAGCTGGAATGGGACACCAGCGCCCGCACGCCCACCCCAGACCTGAAAGAAGTGGCAACGTACAGGTACGTTTATTCGCGCAACCAGGCCGCCCTGCCGCAGTGAATATGCGCTGGGCGGTCTGAAACTGGTTAACCCTTTCACTACCAGGGACGTTTTTGCAATTTTTTTTTTTGCACACGTTTAAAACATAATTTTAGGCATGATGATTACATAAAATCTCCAAACATATTTTCTAAAAGCAGACCCTAGAGAATAAATTGGTGGCAGGTCCATTTTCTTTTATATGTCACACAATATTAGCGCAATTTCAGTAAAAAAATTCACTAAAGTTAATTGCAGGGTAGATAAACGCACTTTATCACCCAATTTTAGTTTGCATTTAGTAAATAGATATCCAAAAATAGAAAGAGGGGAGAGAGGCGTGAATATTAAGGCAAAACAAACGTATTTCTTATTTTATTTTTGATATAGTAAGTCCCTTAGGCCCCTTTCACACCGGGGCGTTTTTCATGCGGTGCAGCGCTAAAAATAGCGCCTGTTCACCGCATGAAAAAATCCTGCCCCATTCACTCCAGTGTGAAAGCCGGCGGGCTTTCACACTGGAGCGGTGCGCTAGCAGGATGACAAAAAAAGTCCTGCTAGCAGCATCTTTGGAGCGGGATAGGAGCGGTGTGTTCACCGCTCCTATACCGCTCCTTCCCATTGAAAAGAATGGGAGACCGCGGTAAAACCGCGGCAATACCGCCGCAAAGCGCCGCTACGGCGGCGCTCTGCGGGGGGTGTTTAACCCTTTTTCGGCCGCTCGCGGGGGGTAAAACCGCACCGCGAGCGGCCGAAAACCGCGGTAAAAACGACGGTAAAGCAGCGCTAAATATAGCGCTGCTTTACCGTCACCGCGGCTCCCCGCCCCAGTGTGAAAGGGGCCTTAAGGATACTTGGAGGGTAAGAAATTAGAATGGGCCCACACACACATGAAATTGACTCTCACAGTAACACTGACAGCAGTGTGCAGCAGCACAGATGATGACACCTCACTGACACGACACGTCCCCTCCTGAGTCACAGGGACAGTCTCTCTCCACTGTCCACACCAGGTTGTCCCTTCAGTCCATTCCAGTCCACACAGCACTGACAGTCCTGCTCCTGGCTTGCCTTTCTCCCTTCCCACAGACAGGCCCGGATTTACTACCTTTGCCGCCCCAAGGCCGGGTCCTTCAATGCCGCAAAGGTAGTAAATCGGGGCCTGTCTGTGTAGAAATTCCCGTGCGTAGGAACCACCATATGTCTCCTCCCCCAGTCAGTCCTATCCCCATACAGTTAGAATACACATTTAACCTCTTCATCGCCCCCTGGTGTTAACCCCTTCCCTGCCAGTGACATTTACACAGTAATTAGTGCATAGCACTGATTGCTGTATAAATGTTACTGGTCCCAAAAATGTGTGAAAAGCGTCCGATCTGTCCGTCGCAATACCACTTAAAATCGCAGATCATCGCCATTACTAGTAACAAAAATGTATAAATAATAAAAATGCCATAAATCTTTCCCATAGTTTGTAGACGCAATAACTTTATACACCCCTCATCTATATAACATCCCCTCCCCATCTATATCCCACCACCTCTGTATATATCTCTTCCCATCTATATATCATCACCTCTGTACATATAACCCCCCCCCCCGTCCATATACCATCACCTCTGTATATATACCTCGCATCCCCATCTATATACCGTAACCTATATATATATATATATATATATATATATATATCTATATACATACATACCTACCTCCCCTTCCCCATCTATATACCATTACCTTTGCATGTGTATATATACCTCCCCAACTATATACCATCACCTCTGTATATATACCTCCCCTCCCCGGTCTATATACCATCACCTCTGTATATATATATATATATATATATATATATATATATACCTCCCCTCCCCATCTATATACCATCACCTCTGTACATATACCTCCCCTCCCTGTCTATATACCATTACCTCTGTATATAGCTCTCCCCATCTATATACCATCACCTCTGTATATATACCTCCCTCATCTATATACCATCCCCTCCCCCATTTATATTATAATTAACTAATTATATTTATGGCCCTTTACATATACCAATTTTTTTTAAATCCCCCTCCCCCTATAGGATCCCTCAGGGTTATGTGTGTGCTTTGGCGGCGGTCTTGATGTGGGTTGTGTTGTTCCTGTCTTGGTTTTCCTCTGGTCCGGGAGCTGTGACACGCTCTGCGGGCGTTCCTACCCCCTGTTCTCTTGCGGGGGGTGGGTGCACATGCACTACGTGCCGACGTCACGCTTTTCATGCCGGGCGGGCGACGCCAGTTTCTGTGGCAGTGCATTTGCCGCCGATCATTCATTCTACCAGCGCTATGGGACTTGGTTTGGCGCCAAACCACCAAGCGGCTCTTCTGCATTGGTGATGGCGCCTCTCCTTCCCCCTGCTCGCATACGTGTGACGTTGATGGGTCTTCTGCAGCGGTGCCCATATAGGTGCCATCTTAGGATTGTTCTAGCATCTGGCTTCTTCTCCTTCCTTTGGACACCATACATAGCCTACCTCCCCTTTTGGTTAGTAGGCCCACTTCCCCCATATCATTCCTTCTGCTTCCTACCATCCCACTCTTCACTTTCTGGTCCTGTCAGTCCACTTTTGTGGGTGCTCCTTAACCTATCGCACACTTCCCTGCTTTTCCTCACCCTTCTCCCTTTTTGTAAAACTGAATGATCTTCATGCGATTTTTTCACCTTTATATTTTTTTTCCCCCTTTGTGGTATGTTTTCTTTCACTTCGTACTCACTATACTCTTTACTTTTCCAGGCAACAATGGGTGCTGGTTTCCTATCCATGATTATTATATATTATACCCCCACTGGGAGTCTTGTTCACATTCTGGCTTTTATCCTCACACATGCACTTCATGCAATGTTGCCAACCGTCAATATTCTTACTGACAGCCAGTAAAAAAATAGGCACTTTTTTCCTGCCAGTAAATGCCAGTGACAGAAAAAGGTTGCCAGTAAATATATGTCTGTGATGCTCGGAATTGTACATGCACTGTTCCGGTCTGGAGCAGGCTGAGACTATCCAAGTGCCTGCTACAGTGTGTTAGGGCAGCGCCAGCAGGGGGACGGGTCTGGCGGGAGACGGTGCCTGAGCCTGATGTCATAGTGCAAGGGAGCCAAGAGGAGCAGCCGGAGCCTCATGTGTGGGTTGCGGGATGGGAGAAAGGCAAGCCAGGAGCAGGACTGTCAGTGCTGTGTGGACTGGAGTGGACTGAAGGGACCACCCGGTGTGGAAATAGGGTTGCCAACTGTCCGGGATTTACCCAGACAGTTCAGGTTTGGAATCATGCGTCCGGGTTTCAGACCGCCTGAAACCCGGTCAAATTATTCAGACCAGACTGTGGCTTCCCAGCAGTCTGGTCTTTGACACTGCCCAAAGCCAGCACTAACAATTCCCCCTCCCCCACAAAGACGGGAGTGGAGAGAGGGCTTGATCTGCTCCACTTCCTCCTGCCCCTACCCCTCTGTGTCTGCCCACACTCCAATCCCCAGTGCTGTGCCTCAAAAAAAGGAAAGTGGGGGCCAGAAATCTGAAGTCCAACAGCCTCAGCTACATCTGGATGAGAGGTGCTGACTGCCAAAGGGTGAGTGAGCTCCTCTCTCTTGCCTCTGAGAGAGTACACTCGAGAGTAAATCGGGGTTCTCAGAGCACCCCTTACATCAGAGTTCCCCTTTACACCATAGGCCACAGTGTTCCATCTTACATCAGAGTCATCTCTGTACCTCAGAGTTCTCAGTGTTCCCCCTTAGATCAGGGTTCCCAGAGCATCCCTTATGTTGGAGTCCCCAGAGTTCTGCCTTACATCAGAGTCTGCTGAGCTACTTATCAAAAATAAAATAAGAAATAAGTTTGTTTTGCCTTAAGAGGTTTTTTTTTTTAAATAACAAGCATGTTATACTTACCTCCACTGTACAGCTTGTTTTGCACAGAGTGGCCCCGAACCTGGTCTTCTGGGGTCCTTCGACAGCTGTCTCGGCTCCCCCCGCAAGGACTCAACCCCTTCATGTGAGCTACCTCGCATGGTGTGGAGTGCTTGTGGGCGCGCTCCCGTGATACAGCTGGCGGCCATAGCCACTCACTGTATCACTGGGCCCCCCAGTGCGCCGCGTCATTGGATGTGATTGACAGCAGCGCGAGCCAATGGCTGCACTGCTTTCAATCCATCCACTGTAACCGATCAACGGGCAGGCTGAGCGGTGAAGGGGATTGTCAGGTAAGTAAAACGGGGGGGGGGGGGGGGGGGGGGGGGGGGGACGGTATTGTTGGATGTTTTTTTTTAAAAAAAAAACTTTAATATTCACCCTAAATTACATTGCTAATTGTATTATTGTACTTTTTTGTAGCATAAATACTGAAATTTGCACTTAAAACTAATTTTAGAAATGCCAGTAAAAGCTTGGTTGTGCCAGTAAATTTAGGACGTTTAGCCAAGAGGGCTGGAGAAAGGGGCAGCTGCAGCCAGGTGAGCTAGCAGTGCCTTAAGAGGTGGTGCTGGGATCAGTAGCCATAGAAGGACAGCTGGGCACTAAGACTTTGCTAAACTACCAAAGAGGCCCACTGTCCCTGCTTGTAAAGGGCATTTGCTACCGATCTAACAGTGCCAGCTGGTCCTGGGCATTGTAGTGCTTGAAGCAAGTGTTGTGCTGGAGGAAGCCGAGTGCAAATAGGCTGCACAGAAGGGGTTTTGTCCCTGAAAGTTCTGCTAAAGTCAGGTGGGCATCCCATATTACCCTTTTCCCCATCCAAGTTAAACCCCCTAATAAAAATACAAAACAAAGCGCTGGACTGTTCCTTGCCTCAAGTGTGCTGTGAAAATGCGGTGTGCCTGGCTGCCCAGGGTGGGGGATCCCTTTACACTTGTGGCTCCTTAGGGGGTGAACTACATAAATATTCCTACCAAGAAGTGAAAAAGCTTTAAAGCTGAACGCCAGGCACTAATAACTGACACGGACCCATGCTGGCTCTCAGTACCCCTGCCTCTATAAGCCTTGTGGGTCCACCACATCTGCCATGTCTCTGCGACATGGGCATAGCAAGTCATGAGTATCTATACAATATCTACTGAAGACTGTCCTAGTGTTTTTTTTATGCATTCTTGTTCTACATTCTTCTAATGTCGGCTTCATATACAGTAGAAATCAGTTTGCTGTGTGCAACACTTCCACATTCCTAAGAACATGCCAGCATGCTTGCATCATTGTGTAACCATATAGAGAAGTTTGGAATATAAAATGAATCTGAGATGTGGGAGAAAAAGAAAAACACCCAGGCCTGTCCTTGGAAAGTCCCTATTGCTAATCCTTTGATGCTCAACCGCATGATCTCATTAGAGCAAGCAAAACAAACGTTCAAAATTCTGATAATCCCGAAGAAGGCAGCTTCTGCTGTTTGCAAGTGAACGGGGCCGTGCCACAACTGTGCAACATATTGGCTCCCAGCTGCCTGCCAATGTTCTTAAATGTGTTCTACTGCGTATTGCTTTTCAGAGGGGTGGCAGGGCTTTCCACAAATTTATAGTATAATATACAGATAATAGACAGATTAAGGCAAAATTGTGCCAGCACAGTAGCAGCTTTGGCCCCTACACTCAATCTGTGTGTAACCCTCTCTGTTCGACAGAAGCCGATCATTCGATTGTACAGATCCATTAAATTTCTTCACTTGGATGTCTGTCTTAAAGAATATGTTACTGTGACATTTCATATTCCTGATATGTGTCTGCTGTACCATGTACTTGTATTAAAAAGTATCCTGTTCTCTTTGTATTCCTTCCTTTGTGTGAAATTTCTGGTGTTCCTGCCAGTTCCCCTGCTTTTCAAACTGACCATGCTAGGCATGAGAGCACATCCATCCCAGTGTGGCTAGTTTTATGGCTGTACTGGGTGAACAGCCTGTCTGTCCTCCAGTGATCAAACTTGTGCTGAAAGCTCCACCCCGCACAGCCATTCACTGGGAATATTAGTGCACTGCAGTTTTTCCGCCCCAAACTATCTACGCCTTCTATGCGGCTTAAAACAGAGATTATGTAATCCACTTAAAAAAAAAAAAAAAGTATTTGTTTTATAAAAAAAAATAAATATATATTATATTATATATACATATACATACACTCACCGGCCACTTTATTAGGTACACCTTGCTAGTACCGGTTTGGACCGCCTTTTGCCTTCAGAACTGCCTTCATTTTTCATGGCATAGATTCAACAAGGTGTTGCAAACATTCTTCAGAGATTTTGTGATAACATCATGCAGTTGCTGCAGATTTGTCAGCAGATTTGTCAGCTGCACATTCATGATGCAAATCTCCCGTTCCACCACACCAAAGGTGAACAGGTGCACCTAAAAAAGTGTCCGGTGAGTTTATATATACAGTGTTTGTACAGTGTATGTGTGTGTGTATATATATATATATATATATATATATATACGCACACACACATAGTATCTCACAAAAGTGAGTACACCACTCACATTTTTGTAAATATTTTATTATATCTTTTCATGTGACAACAATGAAGAAATAACACTTTTCTTCAAAGTAGTGAGAGTACAGCTTGTATAACAGTGTACATTTGCTGTTCCCTCAAAATAACTCAACACACAGCCATTAATGTCTAAACTGCTGGCAACAAAAGTGAGTACACCCCCTAAGTGAAAATGTCCAAATTGGGCCCAATTAGCCATTTTTCCCTCCCAGTGTCATATGACTCATTATTTAACAAAGTTAATTTAATAAAGGAATGGTGAGCTGTTCAAAAACAAAAAAACACTTAGCTTATAAAAATACCATGAACAACCAGGTCATATATACATTTTTGTGAAATACCATTTAGTGTTAAATATACACATATAAGTGACCCTAATATCATCATAAAAATGCCATACTACCAAATATAGTGGAAAGGGCTGTTACTGATTAAAATTTTCGTGTTTGATTAATCGATTTTTTTTTAATCGTTTAATCGACTAATTTCAATTAATTATAACGCACATACAGATCCAACTACTTTTAGCTGATCTCCTTGCATTGTAACTCTGCATTAGTCAGTGGTAAATGTGGTATACACTATATACAATCACCCGACACTAGTTAGTTTCCACAATCCATGACTTAACTTCACAGTTCACAAATAAGTTTTAAATTCAAACTGTAGCACTGACATAAGTAATTTTTTTTTCCACAGTAGCGTGACAATCCCTCCACCTCCGGTCTAACTAATCACTCTCACCTTATGGCATGGACCCCTGTGCAAACAGGTGGTCATGCAAGCGGGTATCAAAAGGGTTAACACCGACCATAAACTTCTCTCAAGTCTCCTTAGATCTCAGCAAGGATGCCAGGTCATGGGTAGAAAGAAAAGATCGAAGTGCTCACCGCTTAAGTATAAGATTTAATTTTTGTGTTCAAACACAAACTACTCACATAAAGATGATAAAAACACAGCATGTAAAGCCGACAATCGTGTTAGTTCCGTAGGGCAGCAGCGGGTGACTTCATGCGTAGCTCCTCCCCGTACGCGTTGCATTCAATCAGAACATCGACGTCACCGGACTCCTCCCCTTCCCTTCGTTAGCAGGCGGAGGCCCTTGGGGAAGGGGGGAGGAGTCCGGTGACATCGATGTCCATGACGTCACCGGATACTGTAATCTTACAGATTACATTACTGTATCAAATTATATCACCTCCCTTTTGTCCCTAGTGCTTTGTCCAGTGCCCTGCATGCAGTTTTATATTATATATACTGTTCTTTCTGCCTGGAAACTGGAGATTGTCCATGGCAAACAAAAAGTGTCCCTTTACTTCAAAAGTGTTTTTAGACCAGCTAGAAAACAGCGATAGTAAATTAGAATTACAAGTGCAGAATTGAGCGATAGTGATTCGTGGGGAAATTCTTCATCAAAAACTGAAAGTAATGACAGCGACAATTCTGCAACTGAGAAAATTTCTGTGTTTTTGATTTGATTACATTATTGAATACATTTTATTATTATTATTTTATTATTTGTTATAATTATTTATAGTTATTTATTATATTATAATTTATGATTTTGTGTTTCAAACTTTATCATACCCGGGATGTCTACTAGACTCTGGTTTGGACAGATTTAAGTGAGTTATTGCTAAGAATTACAGGCCTACAATATAAAACACCAAATTTCCATGCAAAACAATAAACTGCTTCAAAAAAAGGAAAAATCTGACATAATCATACCGCCAGGGAGGTTAATAAAGTAATGATCTGTTGTGGCTATGGATAGAACCTTCACACATTGCACAGATTGAAATGTGTTTGTGAAGATGGAGTTCATCTTTTTTAGTTGATATTAAGGAGTTTTCAATTCCATTTAATATTGATTTTTTTTTTTAAATATATTTTTCACAATATCTTTTCACCAAATTCGGTAGTAAGGCATTTTTTGATGATATTAGGGTCACTTACTGTATACGTGTATATTTAACACTAAATGGTATTTCACAAAAAATGATATATGACATGGTTCATGGTATTTTTATAAGCCAAGTGTGTTTTTTTGAACAGTGCACCACTCCTTTATTGTTATACATTCTTTTAGTGTTTGGAGTATACCATAACACTGGTTGCGGTTCTGCAATTGTTGCACATATATTTCACTCGTATTTAAACACAATTCCATTGTATATAGCAGTGCACTAGTATCCCTATAAACACATTGTGATTATTATTAAACCTGTCAAGGGTTAAAGCAAACACTGGCATATATTTACATATTGCATCTTGCAGCCTCTGCTCGGCTGCCCTCAGGGCTTCTTGCATTCCTGTACAGCTCCTGTGCTAAACTGGCTGCTGCTTGCCTGTAGGCAGGTTGCCTACAGGTATAGGTACTGCTTTAGTTAGCCAGTTAGTCTGCCCAGGTGGGGAAGGGGTTAACTTGTTCCAGTCTCCTTTTTCCGGGCTTTTTAGGTCCTGCCTTCCTACCCAGTGTGTTATTAAATGGGGGGAAGGCTGAATTGGTCATCGGTCGCTTGGTCAGCTCCCACTCACACTTTGGCCCGTTCCTGCTGCAACGAACATAGGGCAGTAAAGAACCTACTATGGAACAATGGATGATCAGCGAACTGCCAGCCTGTGGAGAATACCAATCATAGACTATCACCTGTATCAAGTTATGCCCGGACAGCTAAAGACTAGTCAGCTAGGGTTAAAACATTTTGCACTAAATTCTCTATTGGACCTTTCTAAGAAATCTTCAGTAAAGTTTTCAAATGGTTTGAGCCTGGTCTGAAATTATTCAAAGGGGTGTATGGTAGAATTTGGCTTATCAGAAGAATAGGGTCTGTTAAGCACTATGGGGTATGAAGATAGGCCACTTCTAAAGGTTAACACAGCAAGACAGTAGGAGAAGGAGTGCTATTGCTAGGGGTAATTGGTAACTAGTACAAAGTACACAGCAGCCAGTCAGAAGCGTGGTACCTGGCGAGGGTGAAGGGTCCTTGAGTAGCAAGGGGGTTGGTGTACTGATCCCCCCCCCCCCCCCCCCCCAGCAGTCGGTTTCCCTGAGTTTGGGATTGAACCCACATTACGGAATCACGTGGCCTGGCCTCATGGTATGGGAGAGTGGAAGGAGTTAACCAAGACCACTCGACAAGGTGTGTAGTGAGTGACATGGGACAGTATATTCACAGAGGCACTCTGTAGGTCTTGTAGCTACACATGGTGTATGGCTTATTTCTAAACCTGGGTTCCGCCTTAATATTGGCTCTCACATGAACGCACCCCGGCCTGCTACGGGGCATTGATGAGCACACACACATGCAAAGGTACCCTCGCATACATGGGCAAAGGCAGGCCCCCGCATGCTTTCCCTCACTGTGGCAAGGTTTATATTTTGGCAGTGGTTGCATCTACATCACCATAGAACCCAATAGAACCACTGTAAAACAAAGAAAAAGAGAGCGCACCAACCTTGCGCATTACCCAAGTGGTATCTTTAATAGTATATAAAAAATAAAATAAAGAGATATACTCACAAACATGTTCCAGATAAAAGCATTTTACAGTCCATAGTAAACGCAAAACAACCAGGTCACTGAAACTAATCCCAGTAGGTCAAAGGACCTTCCAAAAGGCTGATACGTTTCGAGGGGTTATCTGAGGAAAAGGGGATCAAGGTTGGTACGCCCTTTTTTTCTTTGTTTTGCAAAGACAGTAGTCTGTCTGGGCCTAAAGAGAAGTATACTGAGTTTTTTTTCTTTTGTTTTTAGGTATCCACTGTGTGTTGATTTTCTTCCAGTTAAATATGTTTGCAAAGAGTGTTTTAGCAGGTGCTGAAACTGTTTGTTAGCTTGTAGGCTACCCATCACTGAATACTCCCTGCACTCAACGAAGCAGAACTGTTTGCATCAGTAACAGCATATTAAACCTGTTTTAAAAAAATGTGGTACCCCACCTGAGCTTCCTGTACATAGATGTGCAATGTGTTCCACACTGCTGGTTTAGATATAATAATAGAGCTGTCAAGCACAGTCCACTGCAACCTGCTCTGTAAGCTCCAGCACTCCAGCCTTCTCAGTGTACAATACAGGGTTAAAGCGGAACGTCACTCAAAAAGTGACGTTTTCCCCCTCCTCCTGTAACTGAGTTGCAAGTTATTTTATTTTTTTGGGGCTGGGTGAGAATCGTTATTTCTGTCTGTAGTGGCACCCACTGATGACGCTCATCCCACCCGTTCCCAGCCTGCAGCATTCTGGAACGTGTCACAGGACCAGCCTCCCTGTGCTGCACAATCTGACACATGCACAGTGGGGGGGGGGGGGGGGGGGGGGGGGGGGCAGGTTAGTGGTTCATCAGGAAGTCACAGCCAGCTCCCAAAAATTAGTATGTGAGAAGTATTGCTGTGTGACTACTAGTCTCAGGAGATTTGGAGTGAGATTTGATGTCATTACTGTGCTACTCTCTGTTCTCCTTGCTGAAGAAGAAGCTCCAGTTCAAGGATCTCCTGGTTATTCCTTAAAGGGCACCCTAGAAAGGCAGTGTCGAAATGGAAGAGGGCTTTAGGGCCAACGATGGGTGACCAATGGGAGGAGACATTTCAGGCTGTGGTAACGTGCTCACTTAATGTGGCCCAGAAGCTCTCTCAGCTCTACATTCTATTGCAATCTCATTATACTTTCCTTAGGCACTATAAGATGGGCAACAGTAGGGAGCCACATGGTCATAGATCATGGGGATTTAATTAGGGATTAAGTTGCCCCAAGGTACATCACTATTGGAGACAAGTACTGGATACCCTGAATGTGGTATTCAGGGTAAATATTCCCTTTGATCCTAAATGTTGTTTTTTTAAGTGTCCGTGAGGGGGTTGTAGAGGAGGAATGCCCCAGAATAGCCATAGGACACGCACTTTTTCATGCCTGAAAGCTAATCTTACAACTTTGGAAATCCCCTGATCCCCCTATTCATGAGTCTTGGGTAACCTCTGTAGGCAATTCGCTTCTTTTAGAAAGCCATATTTACCCACGAAGGGGCTACCCCGGTAAATTCAAAAAGGTTACTCTGTGGTATAACAAGGAAGCTGAGACTTCTGCAGTGTATAGATGTGCTTTTTACTATACAAAGCTGCTGTACAAAACTATTACAATCTTAGGAATACAATACAAGACTGACAGATATCTATAACAAGCAAAATGCCTAGAAAATAGAACAGCCTATGGTCTAACAGTACAAATACATTTAAAGGGTTACTTAACTTCTGTTACTGTATGTTCATGATCTCCATTGGCAATATTTCTTCTTGGAGACCAGGTTCTGTCCTTCTATCATCATGAGTGGCTTCTGGTCTTCAAAGCACGATGATCTGTTCTGATGTTACAGCATGATGTGTTCCAGTCTCCTCTCTGTTTCTCTACTCATCCATTTTATTTGTCCCAGTTTGTTGACCAAAGTTAATGTTTATAGACTTGTTTCCATAACAACCGACTAACAGTCATTCTTTTCAGGTTGAGAGACCCTCTCAAACTGTTTACTGTAGCTGAAAAGACAATGGACTGTTGCTTGCTACCCATTCTCTCCTCAAACCAAATCCTGTCATCAATATAACAGTCATTCTTTTCAGTCTGAGAGACACTCTCAACCTGTTTACTGTAGCTGACGAGACAATAGCCTCTTCAAACTGTCAATTTGAATACAAGAATGTTATCTAACACCATTGTATGAAAACAGCATTTGTTTGAGAATTCTACTCAAACCAGAGACTTGTTTGTAATCTGATCAACTAAACTTGTAATATTCTCCCATGTAATGTTATGTCTGATGTTTAAAAAAAAAATCATATTTTAACAAACGCAACACATTCCGCCCTAGATTTTTTTTTTTTTCTTTCAGACTCCATACAGAAAATCACTTCATTACTAATAAAACTCATTCTAAACATTAATTTTCCTTGAATGCAACACCTCCAATTTCTGTCATTGAGAAGATGTTTCAGTCTATTAACTTAAAAAGTTCATTAGAAAGTCCATTCTAAAGTTCTGTAGAAACAAGTCCAGGCTTGTAATACATCAAAGGCCTTGCTCTCCACAGCTCTTGCGATCTTCCCTCATTCTTTCCATCTTGTAATCACTTTTCTCTGGTCTTCCTATGGATCAAATCAGAGACAGCCTGTGGAGTGGAAAACAAAGCGGATTATCTGTTCCCTCTAATAATACATAAACAGTAGATCCAGGCCCTTCAGCTACGATCTCTCCTCTAAATGGCTTCTTGCCTGGATATCTGACTAACACTTTGCCCCCTGCCTGTACCCACTTCTGACCCTCCCACAGAACATCAATAGGGAGGAGAGGAAATATACTGATATTTCCCAGAAGATCACTGCTGTTTATTTTGGAAGGTTTTATGTTATGTAGCCTCACTTTCCACTCTTGCTGAGAAGTATCCACTAACCAGTCAGAGTCCCAGCCACTGTCTTGAAGCTCATCTGCCAATGCAAATATAACTTCAAACCTTCCTGCCAGATTCCCTCTCATTCCGAGATAGGCTTCAGCTTCAGATACGTCACTCTTGGTTTCTATGTCATGGGAAGCAGTAACATGGTATCTGTTAAGCCCTGTTCTTTCAGGAACCTTACATAAATACTGAACTCTGCACTCCAGCTGTGGAATCTGTGCCCCAGCCCCTACCATCCTCTCATATGGTGTGCTTTTGGCTATTGGCCTAGAATTTAACAACATGACTGCGTGTGAGGACCCGATCCCACCCCCTTAGTGTATGTGTGGGTGTAAGTTTGCGTATCTGGTCCTTCAATAGCCCGTTGTATCTTTCAATCAAACCAGCTGCCTGTGGATGGTATGGGATTGTGCACAACCAGTACACTCCAGAATCTTTGGCCCACTGCTGTACTGTTGATCCGGTGAAGTGTGAGCCGTTATCACTTTGGACTTGCTTGGGACAACCATAAGCAACGTCAAGTTTCTGTAGCAGTTGAAGCGTTGCGGCTTGATCTGCACGTTTGCAAGGATGAACAAGCATAAGTCCTGAATAGGTGTCCACTGCAGTGCAACAATATCTCAGTCCATTGTTTCCCCGGGGCAGGGGACCGATGAAGTCAATCTGCCATATCTCTGCAGGCCTCTCACCCCTCTTAATCGACCCGGTGGAGTACTTTTGTAATGGCCATTGTCGTACTTCTCCACACACTGTACAGTTCCCTATTACAGTCTTTATCATGTCCATGGATATAGGCAAGCCTCTCTGCTGTGCCCATTCATATGTTGCTTTCTGCCCCAAATGTCCAGATTGCTTGTGGGCCCAGTTGGCCAAGTTCATCAAGACAGGATCAATTGGCACAACTGCCTTCCCTTTGGCGATTTCATCTGCAACTCTGTTATAGTTCTCAAAGTCTGGGACTAGGGGCACATGTGCATCAACATGCCCCACTTTTATGGTGCGCGAGTGAGCTTCCTTCCAGATGTAGTCCCAGACTTCCTTGCCTCCCCACACCACCTTTCCATGAATCATCCATTCATTGGACTTCCACGTGGGCATCCAAGTTGTCAGTCCTTTAAAAACCGCCCAGCTGTCAGTGTAGATAGTGACATGGGAAGAAGGATCCTCCTGAAGAGTCATCACTACAGCTTTCAACTCTGCATACTGGCTGGACCCTCCAATTCCGGTCTCCTGCAGGACTGTGTCTAAACTTGGGTTGTAGGCTGCTGCTGTCCATTTACGCCCAGACGAGGCGACTATGGCTGAACCATCAGTGAACCATGCTGACTGCTTCATGTCTTCTGACAGAGACTCAAAGGGTGGAGCCTCTTGAATGGGGGATGAATGCAGCACAGGAATTTCTTCTTCTGGCCAGGTGCTGGTAAAAGTAACAAGCCCTGCCACCTGTTTTGAAATGTCTCTAACATCCCCAGCTGCAATACCCCCTCTTTCTTGAAGGTACCACTTCCATTTCATCAGTGTCTGGTTCTGGGCTACAGCTGCCCTAGTGATCAGTCCATTATCTCTCACCCATCCTGCTATTGGCAATGCAGTATGGATGGTGACTGTGTCCTTTCCTGTAATGGTCTCTACATGTTGAAGTGCTGTGTAGGCCCCAAACAGGGACTTCTCTAGGGGCGTGTATCTCTTCTGTGCCCCTGTCAGTTGTTTGGACCAAAATCCAATGGGTATTGCTCTTAGTCCTTTCTTTTCATTTGGCTGCCACAGACTCCAAGATATGGTACCATTCTGCTCCACTACATCCAGCTGAAATTGTACTCCTTGTCTCACGGGTCCTAATCCCTGATGCTGCAAAATAGCTTCTTTAGCAGCCAGGAATGCAGTCCGCTGCTCTGAACCCCATGAGAACTCAGTCTTTTTCCGGGTGACATTATATATAGGCCTCAGAATCAGTCCAAGATGTGGGATGAACGATCTCCAGAACCCCACAACTCCAATGAACTTCTGTGCCTCCTTTTTGGTAGTAGGGGGCGACAGCGCCTGGATAGTTTGCACAACTGTCTCTGGAATTTTCCTCTGTTGCCCAGTCCACATCATTCCTAGGAATTTCACCTCTGTGGTAGGTCCTTGGAGTTTGTCTCTGTTAATAGCCCACCCTCTGTTCTCCATGTGATGTATCAGCAGGTGCAGTGCTTCAGTTACATCTTCTTTTGTTCCAGAGATCATGATGTCATCAATGTAGTGAAACACAGCGACTTTCAAATTCAGGGTGCTTAAATCTCGGGCAATCAGTCCATGACAAATCGTTGGAGAATGAAGCCTTGCGGAAGGACAGTAAAAGTGTACTGGCGGCCGTCCCACACCATAGCAAACTGGTCTTGACACTCTGGGTCTATTAAAATCGAAAAGAAAGCATTAGCCAGGTCTATCACAGCATGATATTCTCCTGCATCTTTAGCATTTTTTCAACAATTGAGATCATATCTGGTACAGCTGACTTCAATGGAGGTGCCACTTTGTTTAGACCTCTGTAATCCACAGTCATTCTATATGTCCCATCAGGCTTTTTTTTACTGGGAACACCGGAGACGAGAAAGGACTTACAGCAGGTCTAAGGATCCCTACTCTCAACAGTTCTTGAATAGTCTCCCCAATTTCTTTGTGGCCTCCAGGAAGTCTGTACTGCTTGAGACAGACTGGCTTCTCTGGTGGAGGAATGTAGACAGGGGTCCATTTTGCATGACCTCTGACCACAGCCTTCACCGCCCTTACCAGATACACTTTATCAGGATACCCGAATGTGAATGTACCTCTTTCAGTCTGAATTGACTGACCTTGAAGTACATCCATCCCAAGAATATTTTCGGGTAACTCTGAAACCAAAACATTTGTCATAAATCCTGATCCCTTGCCAATAGCCAATTTCACCCGTATCCTAACTGCTGGTGTAGTTTGCCCTCCCAAACCTTCTACATAAATCAATTCTCCTTTGTGATGGGAAGGATTTCCTTGCAAAAGTGTAACTTTGGCTCCGCTATCAACTAAAGCCATTACATGTGTAGGAGAAGATGACTTCCCCCACCATACAGTGACAGGTGCATATGGGCGTCGGTCTCCTGCTGTCACTGCCCTCACGGCTATTACAGGAGACTCACCTTCCCTTCATAAAGGATAAGGAACCTCCCAATCCCCTTTTCTGATTCTCTCTAACTCCTCCCCAGGATAAAGGGATTTCGGTTTGTGTTCACGTTCAGTTTTGGGAATTGGTTTGGGGCTAACAGGAGGTGTCTGTTCTGTTTCCTCTAAGTCTAGGCTGATGTTATCTTCACTAGGAGTAGTGTTTCTAACCCTGACAGTTTTACCTACTAAATCTTTCCACCTCTTCAGCATTTCTGCAGTAGAAATGCCATCTATCTCATCTTTAGGTACTCCTGCCTTTAATAGGTCCACCCACATTTCTTTCCTAGAAATAACTAGCCTGGTTTTCTCTTCACCTCCTGTCTTCTCTACCCCATTCCCTTTCTTCTCTGTTCTTTTCTGCTTGTATTCTTCCTGTCTGGCCTTGACCTTATCTACTGCCCTGACAGGTTTTGTTTTAGTCTCCTCTAGCTCCCCCAACTGGCTTAAAAGGGTTGTAGCTTCATGAATCTTGCTGTCTAATCTCAGGCCTCCCAACAAGGACAATAAGGGAGCCCTGAGATTATACGGCGCAGACTTCATCAGCTTAGAGCGCAGAGCAGACGTAAAGGGTTCCATATCTGGACCCATCCATTCTGGAAACTTATTTAATCCGGTTATACAACCCATCTCATGTAACCTGGAAATACCCTCTGCTATTGACCTCCAGGAGTAGGTATTTTCCAGGTCAGTATGACTAGCGTATACTCGGACTATTCCATCTCTCACGAGGTCTAACAGTGAAAAATTCACGCTAAACTCTCTGGCTTTTCGCATTGCCTGACGCAATTGTGGATCATGGGTTAACACTCCCATAGTCACTGCTTCCTTACTTGACAAAACAACACTGTCCGCCCCTTCATCCCATAAGCGTAGGAGCCAACTCACTAGAGGCTCCCCAGACCATTGTTTGTATTGTTTTGCCAGCTCATGGAGTTCAGTTTGTGTAAACTCCCGTACTTCTTCAAATTCAACATCTCTGGGGTTTGCGATAATGCACCTCCCCATCTGCCATATCCTCTCTATCATGTTGCCGTTTCCTATGCTTAGTAATGAGAGGTCTGGCATACTTTTTCTTTCGCACTAGCAGATCATCATGCGAAATATCAAACTCTATCTCCTCATCCTCACTATCATTTGAGGAGAGCACATCCTCACAATCCAAGTTTTGGGATGTGACAATGGCACGTACCCTGGCTTTACTAACAGGTTTACGGCCCTTCCTTTTCCTTAAGGCATTAATTGATTTGGTCATGAGGGCTGCACACCGCTCTTGCAAATCATCAGCCCGACTAGCAGTTGAACGTACACACTCTGAAGCAACTGCTAGCTGGTCTTTTAATACCTTAACTTCTGCCTCTGCCTTCTCCCTTCTATGTGATTCGGTGTAAAATGCATGAAGAAAATACCATCCGACTTTGGACACTGTCCTCTTCTCTTTTTTACTTAAATCCAACCCCTTAAGGCTAAAATCTACAAAATGATCTGAGACTTTATCACCCCAAGTCAGCTTCAAGGGAGAAGCATACTTCACAAATTCTTCAGCAAGAGGCTCCCACTCATTGTCTCTGGCCCAGATAGGTAAGCTGCACACTTCCTTCTGGTCACCAGGACCCTCTGCAGCCTTGCTTTTCCTAAACAGCTTACGCAGCATTTTACCTAGCACAAGCTACACACTACAGAAAAAACAGCTCTGCTTCAATTGAACTATAGCACAGTCACGGCCGAGCCCCCAACTGTAATGCTTGCGTCTATCTAGCAAGGTTACTCTGTGGTATAACAAGGAAGCTGAGACTTCTACAGTGTGTAAATGTGCTTTTACTATACAAAGCTGCTGTACAAAACTATTACAATCTTAGGAATACAATACAAGACTGACAGATATCTATAACAAGCAAAATGCCTAGAAAATAGAACAGCCTATGGTCTAACAGTACAAATACATTTAAAAGGGTTACTTAACTTCTGTTACTGTAGGTTCATGATCTCCATTGGCAATATTTCTTCTTGGAGACCAGGTTCTGTCCTTCTATCATCATGAGTGGCTTCTGGTCTTCAAAGCATGATGATCTGTTCTGATGTTACAGCATGATGTGTTCCAGTCTCCCCTCTGTCTCTACTCATCCATTTTATTTGTCCCAGTTTGTTGACCAAAGTTAATGTTTATAGACTTGTTTCCATAACAACCGACTAACAGTCATTCTTTTCAGGTTGAGAGACCCTCTCAAACTGTTTACTGTAGCTGAAAAGACAATGGACTGTTGCTTGCTACCCATTCTCTCCTCAAACCAAATCCTGTCATCAATATAACAGTCATTCTTTTCAGTCTGATAGACACTCTCAACCTGCTTACTGTAGCTGACGAGACAATAGCCTCTTCAAACTGTCAATTTGAATACAAGAATGTTATCTAACACCATTGTATGAAAACAGCATTTGTTTGAGAATTCTACTCATACCAGAGACTTGTTTGTAATCTGATCAACTAAACTTGTAATATTCTCCCATGTAATGTTATGTCTGATGTTTAAAAAAATATCATATTTTAACAAACGCAACACAATCTGTTTGTATTTAATAAACATTTTTCTGATTTAAAAAAAAGGATCTCCTGCTTTCTGCTTCATTCTTCCTGTGGATCTGTGCCTTCTTCATATTTTCTGCCGCTTCCTAAATATTAACTCATCAGTCATCATATCAGCAGCTCTGAGATGAGGAAGCAAAGCCCTGATACTCCACTGACATGGCTCCCTTCAAACAGCTACAGTGTGAAAAAAAGAATGGTGCGTTTGTAATAAGGAAAAGATCGGCTGTCGGTAGACCACAGGCAATACTGGAGACTAGTCCATTCCCCTCTGTCGGCTTTTTTGGGGCACAACTTCTTGTGCTCAGTACCTCTTTAACCACCTGATTACTTTGCACTTAAACCCCCCTCGTGACCAGACCAATTTTCAGCTTTTGGCGCTGACGCACTTTGCATGACAATTGCGCGGTCATCAGTGGCGGTGCGTGCATAGAGGGCGCAGGAGCGCCGCCCCCCCTCTCCTGCACCGCTCTATCACCAATAGATAGATTCATGCATTGCATGAATCTATCTATTGTCACCGCTGCCGCCCCCTATTCAGGTGTCCGGCCCCTGATCGGGCGCCGGGCATCTGAATTACAGTGGGGGGGGGGGTGTGTTGCTGGAAGCGCCCCTATTAGAGCTGTAAGCTCTAATAGGGGACCCTATTAGAGCGGTGTGCTCTAATAGGCTTCCCTAAGTGTAAACAGCGGGCGCACGGCTGTGCGTTCGCTGATTACACAGTATTGTGTTAGGGAAGCGAATACATCGCTTCCCTAACACAGACCCGCCTCTCAGCCAATCAGGTTGCCAGGTCTGTTACCTGTCACCTGATTGGCTGAAGTCACAGGCGCTGTGATTGGACGCTAGGCGTCCAAACACCTAGCGTCCAATAACAGCAGAAGAAGACAGGAGGAGCGCGGGAGAAGACATCCGACGGAGACACCGCTCGTCGCCTGACGCCGTCACCAGCTGCACACCGGGACAAGGTAAGTGCAGAGGGCAGGCAGGGGGCACAGTGGCAGCACTTAAGGGGCACAGTGGCAGAACTTGGGGGACAATGGCAGCACTTAAGGGGCACAATGGCAGCACTTAAGGGGCACAATGGCAGAACTTGGGGCACAATGGCAGCACTTAAGGGGCACAATGGCAGCACTTAAGGGGCACAATGGCAGAACTTGGGGCACAATGGCAGCACTTAAGGGGCACAATGGCAGCACTTAAGGGGCACAATGGCAGAACTTGGGGCACAATGGCAGAACTTGGGGCAGCACTTAAGGGGCACAGTGGCAGAACTTGGGGCACAATGGCAGCACTTAAGGGGCACAATGGCAGCACTTAAGGGGCACAATGGCAGAACTTGGGGCACAATGGCAGTACTTAAGGGGCACAATGGCAGCACTTAAGGGGCACAATGGCAGCACTTAAGGGGCACAATGGCAGAACTTGGGGCACAATGGCAGCACTTAAGGGGCACAGTGGCAGAACTTGGGGCACAATGGCAGCACTTTAGGGGCACAATGGCAGCACTTAAGGGGGACAATGGCAGAACTTGGGTCACAATGGCAGCACTTAAGGGGCACAATGGCAGCACTTAAGGGGCACAATGGCAGCACTTAAGGGGCACAATGGCAGCACTTAAGGGGCACAATGGCAGAACTTGGGGCACAATGGCAGCACTTAAGGGGCACAATGGCAGCACTTAAGGGGCACAATGGCAGCACTTAAGGGGCACAATGGCAGAACTTGGGGCACAATGGCAGAACTTGGGGCAGCACTTAAGGGGCACAGTGGCAGAACTTGGGGCACAATGGCAGCACTTAAGGGGCACAATGGCAGCACTTAAGGGGCACAATGGCAGAACTTGGGGCACAATGGCAGTACTTTAGGGGCACAATGGCAGCACTTAAGGGGCACATTGGCAGCACTTAAGGGGCACAATGGCAGAACTTGGGGCACAATGGCAGCACTTAAGGGGCACAGTGGCAGAACTTGGGGCACAATGGCAGCACTTAAGGGGCACAATGGCAGCACTTAAGGGGCACAATGGCAGAACTTGGGGCACAATGGCAGAACTTGGGGCACAGTGGCAGCACTTAAGGGGCACAGTGGCAGAACTTGGGGCACAGTGGCAGAACTTGGGGCACAGTGGCAGCACTTGGGGCACAGTGGCAGCACTTGGGGCACAGTGGCAGCACTTGGGGCACAGTGGCAGCGTTTGATGGGCACAGTGGCAGCGTTTGATGGGCACAGTGGCAGCACTTGGGGCACAGTGGCAGCGTTTGATGGGCACAGTGGCAGCGTTTAATGGGCACAGTGGCAGCGTTTGATGGCACAGTGAGGCTGTTTGTTTGCGCCCCCCCAAAAATTTTGAGCACCAGCCGCCACTGGCGGTCATACAACACTGTACCCAAATGAAATTTTTATCATTTTTTTCCCACAAATAGAGCTTTCTTTTGGTGGTATTTAATCACAGCTGGGGTTTTTATTTTTTGCTAAACAAACAAAAAAAGATGGAAAATTAAAAAAAAAAAATCATGTTTAATAGTTTGTTATAAAATGTTGCAAACAGGTAATTTTTCTGCTTCATTGATATGCGCTGATGAGGCGGCACAGGTGGGCACTGATAGGCTGCACTGGTGGGCACTGATAGGCTGCACTGGTGGGCACTGATAGACTGCACTGGTGGGCACTGAAAGGCTGCACTGGTGGGGACAGATAAGTCGGTACTGATGAGGACAGCAAAGATGGCACTGATGGGCACGGATGGGTGGCAAGGATGGGCACTGATGGATGACACTGATGGGCACTGATGGGTGGCACTGATGGGCACTGGTAGGTGACACTGATGAGCACTGGTAGGTGACACAGATGAGCACTGGTAGGTGACACAGATGAGAACTGGCAGGTGACACTGATGTGCAGCACTGGCACTGTGGGCACTGACAGATGGCACTGTGGGCACTGACAGATGGCACTGTGGGCACTGGTAGGCAGCACTTTAATTGGGCAAAGGTGGGCATAAATGGATTGGGCACATTGCAGTGAGAGGGACTGATGTCCCTCTCACTGCCGCCGGTGATCGGCTTTTTTTTTTTTTTCTCCTCGCGCTGTCAGCGCGAGGAGGAAAAAAAGCCGATTACCGGCTCTGTTATTATCACATGATCAGCTGTCATTGGCTGACAGCTGATCACGTGGTAAGGGGTTGGGATCGACCCCTTACTCGGATCTGTGATCCAGCGAGTCTCACAGACTCGCTGATCACAGAGCGCGCCCCTTTAGGGGGCGCGCAGGCAGCTCGTGGCTGGGACGACGTCAATAGACGTCGTCCCGGCACATTAGATCTGCGCTGTAGCCGTCATTCGGCTATAGCGCGGATCTCAGGTAGTTAAATTGTCCATACACGTGGCAATTTAATAACATGTTTGCAAGTTTAATTCCATTTTTTGTGTAAATTGCAGTGATCAATTGCATAAAATAATGGTTTTGATTGACTGCCAGGAGATGGGATTGAGATATTCCCAATCAAATGTGTCCAAAAAATGTTTTTTCTTGTTTTGATTCCATTTCAATTTGATTTTTGAATAAACTGGGTTAAAGCTGTAAGTTTATTGTCTAGTCTCAACTTCACAATTAACCAACCATATTGTGATTGTATTCTTTTAGATTGTAAGTTCCACGAGCAGGGTCCTCCTAATCCTCTTGTATTAAACTGTACTGTAACTGTTTATTTTTTAAAGTGCTGTGCAAATTGTTTGACGCTATATAAATCCTGTATTCTAATAATATTAATTGGCCAATACTGGTGGTTTGAAACGGGTTGTAATATAATTAAGATTGCCACGTGTATGGGCAACTTAAAGAATGAATTTTGTTTTACCTTCATAAATACTTAACCTCATACTGTACTGATTAAAACGTATCATTTACATATTCTGATTGCTTCTTTATTTTGAACCCTCCAGTTGTTTTCACAAGCTTATTTTCCTGTGTTTCTAGTCCCTTCTTCTAAAGAATAAATCCCCCTACATGTCACCATTATTTACACAGCCTGTCCATCAGGTTTTGCTGAGTGCTTTTCAATGTTCCAGTGTTTTCAACTGATGGCCGAGAAGAAAAATTCCACCCAGGCCACTTTATATAAATTGTGAATATTTTAGCAAACTTTATTGCATGCTTAATTTGGTTCAGTGACTCAAAGTAGTAAAAACAAGATGATCAACAAAGTAGTCAGCTAGCAATTTTAAAAGGGATGATCAGTGAGAGCCTTCCCTCCTGTCTTTTAAGCCATGCTAGTGCACTAATAAGCCCAAAATGGTAAGTGCGAGGGTCTGCCTGCCATAATCACATGATCAGTCACATGTTGCTGTATAAAACAATACAAAGTTCCTGTATCCTTTTAGATGTTCATAATGCTTTCCATGCACAGGGATACTTCTTTAGTGCTACCCCCACCACCAAAGCAACAGTCCATTTACTCCGGCTCCAATAAACAGTCTAGGGGCTGTCTTTTTTGGTGGTTTATTGCTCAAAAAACATGTAACAGGAGAGGGGTTGGGGCATGAGATACTCCAAAATGTTCAGTAGTTGGTAATTAGAGAACAGTCTTTCCTAGTAGTAGTAGCTAGCAGTGGACAGTCCAAGGCTCCATAGCTGAAGACCATGGGATGTTTTTTGGGTGTCTGGTTACCTTGTGCCACCTCTCAGCTGTTGGTACCCAGCGCAGGGTCCAGTACCCAGTCTCAGGGATCAGTTTAAGGTCACTACCTACATCCAGCCTCCTCCAGACACAACCCAGTGAGTGAGATGGCACCTCCCTGAATCAGATCCCTTGTGTTGTGGTTCTGCGATTAGTTCTGAGCTGAGTCCATTCAAGCCTTTAGTCCTGGCACTTCTAAAGGCCTCTTAGAGAAGCTGTACAGTCCATAGTCTGTTAGACAGCAGCAGATCCTGCACTTCTGTAACCCTCCTTGGGAGAAGGTACCCTTCTTTCCAGTGTCTCACACTATAGATCCACATTCCAGCCCCCTACTGGACACTTCCCCTCCATGGATATGCTAGAACCCGATAAATATTCAGGCTGGTAGATTTGAATATCCCACCCTAAGCTCTGGAAGCCTTTCCGGAGACAGGAGGAAGCAATGAAACTCCCAGCTTGTGAGACCCTGAACAAGCCAGACCAATCAATCACTGCTTCCTTGATTACAGAAGGAGCCAAAGTTAAATTTGCCTAGCTACCTACACTAGAAGGGTGCTGAACCTCTAATTTGACATCATGCTCCTGGCAGTCTTATCAGAAGGCAGTGAGTCCTGGAGAGGGTAGAGGGATGGGAATTCTGGCAAACTGTATCTACAAGTCAAGTACTGTTGCTCTGGTGGACCTTTTTGTGAATTTCAGAAACTTAAGACTGGCTGCAGAGTAAAATGGACCAATATGTGTTGATAGCATTAAAATACAAAAAAGCTGGTGTAGCAATAATGTATATAATTTTAATACACCTTAGTTTTCCATAAAATCTCACGTTTAGCACCATTGACAAAAGGGATGTGCTTGCTTCTAAATATACAGAGAAGATCATCAAAGGGAATTTAAAGTCTACAAAAGCTGAACTAACCCCACTTATCCCTTCATGCCCTCTCAGTAATCGTATTATTTTTAATAACATAACTAAGTACCCACACTTTTTTTTTTAACTGTGCTGACACACAAAGTCTAGCATGGTGAGGAAGTTATGTATATAGTAACCAGTCAGTGGCCTAGACTCATGTAACTGCTAGATGTAACTGCTGCCACGTGCCTCTGCAGCTTACTGTTGTCTGAAGTTGTTCCTAGGTGAATGAATATTGGTTTACCTCTATGGTATATGGGTAACTGATAGGGTTGCCACCTGTCCAAAATTCACCCGGACAGTTTGGGTTTTGAATCATGTGTCCGGGTTTCAGTCTGCCTGAAACCCAGACACATTATTCAGACTGGGCTGTGGGCTAGTCACACACAAATCTGTTGCTGTCCGGGAGCGGCGGCGTCTGCCTGGGGGCAGGTTTGCATACCTCCCAACTTTTTGGAGAGGGACACCTATTAGAAAAAGTATGTAGGCATAGGACACTCCCCATACCACGCCCCTGCCACACCCCCTTAAAGGAGAATTAAACAGAAAAATTATTGGTTAAATCCACACATCCTTTTTTTTTTTTACCACTACTATTCCTTTATATTGGCTTTTCAAATTTACAAATGTGGCAATTTAGAAATTGGATGAAAGGTTTAGCACTGGGAAACATTTTTTTGAAAGATAAAAAGTGCATTTTATATACAACTATGTAGATCAGACCAAAAAGAGGGACAGAGGGACTTTGTTCCAAGTCAGGGATAGTCCCTCGAAAATCAGGGACAGTTGGGAGCTATGGGTTTGGCATCACTGGGGGGTGGGACAATGATGTCAGCAAGAGTAGTTTGGCCACACCCACTGTTTGCCGTAGCGCACATAGTTACTACTCTTCTTAGGGCACCTAAAGGTGTCCTGGGTCTTTTATAAAAAAAAATTTGCCCTGTGCCGCTAAAGTGTTCAGGTTTGGCTTGAAGAAAAGGTGACAACCCTAGTAATTGATACATTTAAAATCAGCACATTAATACCCACTTTGAATGCCTTGATTTCTGTTATATTATTAGAATGTCTGTACTAATATTACAGGATGTGTCTTCACAAAGAAGTTGCTGATGCTAAACAATATGGTGGAGAGAAAACCAATGTTCCTCTTTCAATATTACTTGCACAACACAGGAAGAGCTGTGGTTTTGCCTAAACAGAATTAAGATGAATAAAACATTAGGCCCAGATAGCATCCATCCCTGTGTTACAATAATAAAACATATTTCCTATAAGGTAGAACCATCCAAAACATTTTTGTGCTTTAGATAGGTTAGGAGGTGGACAATTGTCAGTGATACAAGAGCAAGTAAGGGCAATTTTCCTTAAAATTGGGGAAAATCCTACCTTTGACTGCTGTTAGTTGAACAGGTGTCCCCGCATAAAAAGTTTGATCTGAATTTCCACTTTAACTCCTTAGGAAAAAACGTTAGTGGCTTAACAAGCAAATGAGGGTCATATCATTTTATAATTTCTGTGGATCAGTATGGTTCCATGTACGGCCACCTTAAAGGACAAGTTCATATTTGTAAAACTGACCTAATTTCTCAACTACCTTAAATGAATCCTAACATAGAGTGATTGTAAAGCTTGTTGGTTTCCTTCTTACCATTGTACAGAGCAGGTAAAAAACAAAAAACATACTTTACAATCAGTTTAAAGTATGGCATTGATTTAATCATATGCCTCTTTTAGAACTACTCCGATGCACATCAAAAATATAGTGTCCCTGGAAATTTTTGAAATTTTTAAAATGTTGGCAACTATGCATATGTGTTATGTGGTTAGCAAGGAGTTAAACATGTATGTTGTGACAGACCCAACCAGGACAGGGGCTTTTGGAGAGGACTAGGGGCAAACCTCCTACCCACTGATTATGGCCCATGGAGAGAGCAGATCATTCTCTAATGATGGACAACCACTTAATGGATGCTGAGAGCAAGGCTTGGATTAATTATTTTAATAAGGACAATAGAGCTCCTGGAGTGGATGGAAAGGTGTAATATTAATCTTGTACAGGGTAATGGTCAGAGGGAATATGGTAGCCCTCCTGCAGACTGGGTTGGAGAGGCTCCTTCACTTGGGACAGAAATATTTATCAACCATAATCCTCAAGAGATCTATGAAGATAAACCAATTGCACACTATCAGACTGCTGGGACATTGTATGTCTCCTGATGACTTGTCTAGTGGACAGAATGCACAAGTTTGCGTCTCTCCCATTGTTAATTGGGTCATCTATTGTTTCTGTCTGTCTGCAAGTATTATAGCCACTCCACCTTGCTAGCATACTTTTGAGATGTTATGTGTTAATACCTATGATAATGTGTAATGGACTTTGTGAGCTCGGTGCCAAGCAGTCTGACCTGGAATAGGATCTCTGATTAATTTCATTGTGTGGGTGGGTACTGAGTCACCTAGGTGGCTTAACTTATTTTAACCCTTTCACTCAAGCCATTTTTTTTCTCCTTTGATTTTTTGAAGTCTTTCACTGCCAAACTGATTATACATTTTTATTATTTAACTCTTTCACTGACACAACTTTTTCCCCATTTATAACCCTTTCACTACAAAACCAATTTTTTTTTTTTCATTTTTTAAACCCTACCACTGCCAAACCATTTTTTTGGTTGCTTTTCATGTTTTAACCCTTTCTCTGCCAAAGCAAATTGTTTCTTTTTTCTTTTCATTTGTAGCGCTACCCCCACAAGAGCCGCTTGAATATTGTTGGTTCCTTACTCTGCCTCCTCAACCCCAAGAACAGGCTCAACCCCACTGACACAACTGGCAGCAATGTAGTGTAAATACCACAGTAAATGGACACATGTTATAGGGACCATAAAGAAAGTTTCTTTACTGTGAACTTGTTTAAAGAAAAGTGAAACAAACAATAACAGTAATATTGAGGTATTGAGGTAAGCAACTATGTATGGGTAGAACAAAGAGCAAAAGTTACTGGAGGAACTCCAAGATCAACTTGTCTGCTTTCTTTCTTTGGACTCCTTTAAGTGAAGTAACCCCAAGAGCAGAGGTAAACACACAAGAATAACAGATTAAAGAGGGAATGTTACTTCACTGAATTGTCTGCCAACTCTCGTTAAATTGGGCTATATGAGTCCAGGCAGGAGGAGGGTAGAGGAACCTTGCACTCTATGTCAATTCTCCCCCTTCTTTACCCTACCACCACAGTCCCAGCAGGCCTGCTTAGACACAATACCTGACTCAGTGAACTGATATAACCTACAACTTGAACTCGCTCTTGTAATGACCAGAGTCTTAAGTATAGATGAAGCTCTTTAAGACATTGAATGACTTTAAGGTGGTGCACTTGTTGACTTCCTTTAGTGGAGGGAAACAGAGTGCGTCCACAAAGGCTTGATAGACAGCAAGAACTCTAATGATGTTGGTAATCTTCAATTAAATCACATAGGTGCTATCACTGCCAGGCAGAGTGTAACAGCTTTACAAATTCTCCTATTAAATGGGTCAGAGTAACAACAATAGTTCAGTGTTCTTATTTAGGGAGGGTTGGGCAAATGCCCCTCTCACCGATCCTATGTCCAGAGAGAGAATATTATGGTACCGGTCCTTATGGGTGCCCGACTGGCCACCTCCTCACGGAAACACCACACGCTGACAGGGATTACTAGAGATATTCCTAGGGTCTTTCCTTTAGTTCTGGATGTCCGCCACTGACCTCCAGGCTGTAGCAGGAACAATCACACAGACTTAGGGCCGCAGCACCCTTCTCCAGCATCCAGTCTTTTCTCTCTCCTCTGGGTAACTCTAATTTCCCCCAGGAAGCCTCTGGGCGTAAGATCCCTTCTCCCCATAAAGGGAATCTGTAGTTCTCACTGTATGGATTACAGCCTGTGTTGAGGACTCCATTTCCCAGAGTTCCTTTTTGCACCGACAGTCCTCCCTTGATTGGCCAGCTTCCTCTGCCAATGAAGAAACAGCAGAAAGAAACAGAGTGGGCCGTCCTGCCTGTGAAGGCCTCTGACTCATCAACAATAAGAAGAAAAAAGGGAGGGGGGAAATTCCTCCCAGCTGCAGACACTCTGAACATGTGCCTATCAGCTTGCCTATGTTAATGCAAGTCTCAGGCTGCAGCACCTGCTACACACTCCCCCCACCAAAGAACCTTTGGTCCTCCAAAGGCAGTAAAGTCCTGAACCTGTTACATGCTTTAGAGTTACACACAGAGAAAAAGCAGCTTAATTCACACAAGAAATCAAACAGTTTGCATTTACCGTATTTATCGGCGTATAACACGCACTGGTGTATAACACGCATCCTAACTTTAAGAGGGAAGTTTCAGGAAAAAAAAAAAACTTTACACAGCCCCCTGAGCCCCCTGCATAGTACACTGAGCCCCCTGCATCACACACAGACCCCCTGCACAGTACACTGAGCCCCCTGCATCACACACAGACCCCCTGCACAGTATGCTGAGCCCCTTGCACAGTACACTGAGCCCCCTGCACAGTACACTGAGCCCCCTGCATCACACACAGACCCCCTGCATCACACACAGACCCCCTGCATAGTTCACTGAGCCCCCAGCATCACACACAGACCCCCTGCATAGTTCACTGAGCCCCCTGCATCACACACTGAGCCCCCTGCATCACACACTGAGCCCCGCATGGTACACAGACCCCTTTCATTATAAAGCCCCCCTCCTCCTCTGCACTCCCAGGAGACCCCCCCCCCCCCAGTCTCCTGGGATAGCATGCTCTGGATTGGAGCTATTGAATGTATGATATGGTGATGGGCCGTTTTAAACAGAACATGGGAAAAGTTGACAAAATGAACTGCAGGCAGAGTAATGTCTAAAGGTGTGCACACATGTGCACAAGAAACATCCCTCAGCAGACATTAAAGTAGAAGTAAAGAAGTAATAAATCAGTAGCTACCGGCCCCTTCTCGTGCACCGCTCCTCCTGTGTCAATTGTGGATTTATTGAACACCTCCATTGCCGCCGTGATCCCGGTCATGTGACTGCTCTCCTCTCTTTCATTGACAGTCACATGACCTCTCTCCTCCTCCAATCAAAAGCTACACTCGAGGAGGGGGCGGGAGGAGGAGAGCGGCGGTGGTCGAGGGGTTTGCATTTACATATAGAGGCATGGCGGAGCGGCGTGTGGGAGGGGGCTGGCAGTAATGTTTTCTGGAGTTGTCCTGGCAACGCTGTCCCTGGGCTAGGAGAGGCGGGCGGGCAGACCACCCGATCCCGACCCCCCCCGTTGGTTAAAAAAATAGATAGATTTCGGCGTATAACACGCAGGCACACTTTACCATCTGTTTTCAGGGTAAAAAAGTGCGTGTTATACGCCGATAAATACGGTACATAAGAGCCCAAACTCAAACAGCTCATATCATGACACAGAGTTGACAGATAAACCTCCCACCAATTTTCATGAGAGGGGAGGTTGTTCTGTCCATAAGCCACAGAGACTGGGGTGACCCGCATAGAAGTGTCAGGGGGTGAGTTGGGGTTGTCCTCCACCAAATCAGTGGTGGGAGGATCAGATCAGACGTTTCAAGAGTCCATTGAGAGGTGAGAATAACCTCCTCAGGGTTTTCACCTAGAATGTCATATGTCAGCCTCTTTGGTGGGTGAATAATTCTTCTCTCTCTCTGCTCTTTAGGCTCAGAGGTTGTAGGCTCACTAGCCCCTTCCTCCTCTGCTTCAGCTTCTTCCTCCTCAGCAAGGAAGTGGGAATCCACAAGCTCTGCTGCCAACAGAGGAGATTGAGAGTCTTCTGGATCTTCTGAAGACTGACTCTGAGGCACAAATTCTGGGGCCTCCGGCCTGAGAATCCCAGTGTCTGTTACCTTGGGAACGGAAGAAGCGAGAGCGGCAGACTCTGACATTTGAGATCTCTTGATCCTCGCTGTCCTCATCTTCTATGTCCAGGGGTACTGACTGAGATCTAGTCACTGGACGAGATCTTTGTGAAGCTGTAAGTGTAGGCTGGGTGCCCAGTTGTGGTGGCACATGGACTGCTTCCAACAAGGGCAACAGAAGGTTACGATGCCAGATCTTCAGCGGGCCTGCACTTCCCTCTGGCCGGATCTGATATACTGGTCGCCCTGGTAACTGCTACGAAATGACATAGGACTGTGACTTCCAGCGATCAGCCAACACTCTATCACCCAGCTTCAAGTCCTGCACTCGCATCCTGAGATCAACGTTTTTCTTGTTTCTCTGTCCTTGGGCATCGGAGGCAGCTTGGGCCTTCTCATAGGCGCTCTTTAGACTTCTCCTCAGATGATCCACATACCCTTTGAGGGAAGCCACTTGTGACGGACCCCTGTACTCAAGATGAGTCTGTCCGCCATAAATTCTTCCTCTGTCTGGTACCAGCACGATCCAAGATCCCTCAAAGCACCCAGTCATTAGCCGTAACTCAATGTAGGGTGAAAACAAGAGACTGTTTATTCAAACACATGTAACAATAGATATACACTCAGGGGACAATCACCCCTCCCTTTGATTCAAGGTGGGGTAAACCGTCCAATCACCAAAAAGGGAAACACAGGTATTCAATATTTTAACAATATACCACCTTATCAGCAATGATCCATGAAATACTCTTACAAGAGTCTAGCAGTCTTAAAGGTGAAGGATATTGCTCACAAAGTGAAAAGAGCCCCTTCACTTCTTCAGCACAAACCACACACATAGAATCCAGGACAACAGTGTCAAAAGGAAATGCTGACTCTGGTGTGGTTGTACGGTGAGTTGGGTTAGGCAGACCCAACTGGAGTTCTGGGTCACCCTGTTCCCCTAATAGACACAGGGTAAATTACACATAGGAGGGCCTGGGGAAGCTGGACAAGGAGCTTCCAGTGCTCTTCAAGGTACGCTGGGTTCCACAAGCCCCCCCGCCCAAAGTGACTCCCGTCACAGGGACCTCTGCTCTAAAGTATTCCTGTTCACTTCTCTGCCTATCAGCTACATAAAAGATCATGTAGTGAAGTGAGGGGAGGGACAGAGAAGCCGGGCCAGCACAGGTAGTAATTAAACACTCTCTTAATGCCGAACTTCGCCCAAAAGGGGAAGTTCCGCTTGTTTGCATCACCCCCCCCCCTCCACTGCCACATTTGGCACTCTTTGGGGGGGAGGGGGTACCTGGTCTTGACAGGTACCTGCTTCCACTTAAGGTCAGATTGTCGTGGCATCCTCTCTCCCCCCTCGCAGCCTTCTGGGACACATCACAGATCCCAGAAGGGGACCATTCACAAAGCACAGCGTTGCTTGCACATGTGCACTAGGAAAGGCTGTAAACAAGGCAGATCTCCATTCTGACAGGGGAGATCACACAGATCCTGTCTTTCTGCTATGCAGGGAGACGGATCTGTGTGATTCCCCAGTCACACAGTCCCCCATACAGTTAGAACACACAGTTAGGGAACACATTTAACCCCTCGATTGCCCCTGATGTTAACCCCTTCCCTGCCAGTGTCATTAGTACAATAACAGTGCATATTTTTAGCATTGATTACTGTAATAATGTCACTGGTTCCCAAAAAAGTGTAAAACATCGCAGTTCTGCTAAAAATCGCTGATCGTCAACATTGCTAGTAAAAAAATAAAATAAAAATGGCATAAATCTATCCCCTATATTGTAGAAGCAATAACTCTTGCGCAAACCAATCAATATACGCTTATTTCAATTTTTTTTTACCAAAAATATGTAGCAGAATACATATCAGCCTAAACTGATGAATACATTTGTTTTTTAAAATTTTTTTTTTTTGGAAATGTTTTATAGCAAAAAGTAAAAGAATTTTTATTTTTTTATTAAAATTGTCGCTCTTTTTTTTGTTTATATAAAAAATGCAGAGGTGATCAAATACCACCAAAAGAAAGCTCTATTTGTGGTAAAACGTTGCACGACTGCACAATTGTGAGTTTCAATTGCGCAACCTAGGTGCACTATATAAGTTTTTTTTTTGCCCTATATGGTGGACGGAGGAAGTGTTTGGCGCACTCACAGCCAGTGAAGCAGGCCAGTAGTGTGGACGGAAAACAGCTGAGCACAAAGCAGGAGAGTGATCACCCTTGATTGGAGAGCAGATCGTCCTTGCTGTGGAAGAGAGTGGGATATCGCTCGGTGTGAAGGGCTCATCTTGATATATGCCCATTTGATTCTTGGATCTGGTAAGCGGCCATTTGGTAATTTTTTTGCTTGCGGGATTACATGTGCAGGCTGTTTTAGAAGAAATTAAGCAAAAAAGAAAAACTGCTGACCGTTTAGTTAAACTTGGCTTATTTCCCACCACTTGGGAAGGAATTTCTTGAAGTTTTTGGCTTTGATCCTGCAGAATATATGGACTTATAACCATAGCCACCACTGACTCATATAATTGTGTGTTCATACACTGTGGACATCTGTTTAATTTATTCACTTAAACACTGTTTGTTTATTTATTTATTTATGGATTCAGTCATTGGGTGATTAAATATTTTTTCCCCTTAGGGGATGAATGACACTATTTGTCACGTATATTATTTATTGATTTGTTGGTAACATTTGATGGTCTATTCAGTGGCGTCTCCAGCTTTCATATTTAGGGGGGGCACATGGGGGGACAGGGACAAAAGTAGGGGGGCAACTATAAAATGCAATTTTACTACGATCCCCAGGGTGGCAGAAAACAAGAGATATATGTCACCAGCATACCAAGAAAATATAAGGGTCCAAAGCAGTGGGAGAACTATCAGGGTTGCAAAGGTTGTCTTGCCACCGGGCCTTGGTGTTCTGCCACTGTGGTGTTCCCCAGCCTCCTCTTGCTGTCCTGCCCCTGCTATTGACAGTGCTGGTCTGGCATCTGTCTCCTTGGCAGCGGCAGCAGTCTATTAGGACCTAGTGCTGGTGACATTATGGGTGCATGCAGTGGAAGGCTGGCACTATTGGTTGTAGAGAGCCGAGCCCCCAGCTGGTCAACTAGCAGCAGTAATGCTGTATAACCTTCTCTGTTGACATGCTGATCGGGATGTGATCCAGATGATGCTCCCAGTCAGATCTAATAAACACAGTATTTATTAGCATCAAGAGTACAACCACATCCACCATATGTTCAGCAGCCATGTGGGCTCTATGCCTGTAAGGTGTGGGCTCTATGCCTGTAAGGTGTGGGCTTTGATCAATAAAATCACTATGATATTTAACACTAGGATTTGACTAGGAGCATCACCCGGATTGCATCACGATCAGCATGTCAGAGAAGGCTGCACTGCTGCTAAGCAACCTGCAGGGAGGTCAACTGTCTACTCTACAACCATTAGAGATGGGCTCGGGTGTGTTTGAAATCCCAGTTGCCCGATCCCGCCAGGAAGCCGACACTGCACATGGCTAATCACAGGCAGTGAGACATTCCTGATCTGTGCAGCTGCAGACCGGTAAATGTCTCACTGCCTGTGCTTAGCACTGTGCAGTGTGGGCTTACTGACGGGCTCGGGCATGTGGGATTTTGAACATGCCCTGCCCATCTCTAACAACAAATTGTGCTGGCCCTCCTGTACATCAGCCCCATAAAGTAACCAGCACCGGGTTCCAATATGCCGCTGCTGCCATGGAGACAGAGACCAGCGATGTGAATAGCCGGGACAGGACAGCAACCCTGGTAGTTCCACCACTGGTCCACACTGGGAGGATTCCCCCATCCACCTATAATGTGTAGATGGGAGAATTGGATAATTTCTCTTTTTTTTTCATGCAACCTACTAGTTAAATGAAAAAAGTGATCAATGTATGGGCTGCCTAAGTGCTAAGACCAGCCATAGGCAGTTTAAATCTCAGCTGGTTCAGCAGGAACCATTAATGAGCAGGCTGAATGTACCAAGTTGATCAATCAAATTGGGAACAACCAGCCTGCCAGATACTCTTATGATTATCACTAGTGGTTGCTATAGCCACTAGTGATAATGACTGTGTGTTGGGAGAATACAATTGCTGGGCAGGAAGGATATTCCCCTGTCACCATTGTCTGTGTTGATGGGGGAATCGTGCAAGTTTCTTTCCTGCACTCTTTGGATGCAGGAAAGAAATTTGCACAGTCTATTACCTGCCTAACTGAAAGTGAAAGTAAGTTGTGAAGGTCTTGAAAGAACAGGAGAGGGGGAGGGAAAGATGGGGGAGAGAAGGGATGGAGATAATGCAGTTAAGTGATTACAGTGTACTGCAGTGCACACACTTACCCACTGGTCTAGGCTAGAAGGATACTCGCCCTCTCAATAGAGACTGTGTTACTCCAGCGGTGGACTGAGTAAGATTTTTTTTTTGGGGGGGCACAGCATAATTTTGGGGGGGTCAGGGCCCCCTCTGGCCCCCCCCTAGGGACGCCATTGGGTCTATTTATTTATATAATTTAACCAAACCTCACCTAGGTTGCGCAATTTAAGCTTTTTTTCACTTACACTTAACCCTATATTCAGGTTTTTTTAGTTGCAGCACCTGGCAATGTTTTATCACCTTTGAGTGTTTTCTAGGTGGAGTTTATATAAATTCCATTTAATTTTTTTTTATTTTTTTCCACAAACTTTTGTACGTTGTTCAAGGTTGTGTTTATTTGAGGTCATTTGTACCTCGTTAATCAATCATCACTGGTTAGCGCAGATTTTTCCCTTTTTAAACAATACTCCTCTTAGTAACACTTTCAGAAAATGCAGCCTGTGCAGGGATGCTTTCTCACCTCTTTGCCAACGTTAGCTCCTTGTAGAGACTGGGAAACTGGGAGGAAGTGATGTTGCATGCAGCACAGGAAAAGCGAAAGTCCTCTCTTGCATTGCAAGGGCTTATTGCTCATTTATGTCTAGCGAACAGTAAGAGCACTTTTACTTACCAGATCTTCTACTTCCCATTCAAACAGCCAAAGCAGAGTTTTGGTCCCTGCATCCCTCAGCGTTCTTACTGCCAATGCAGGGTTATGGTCACTGTGTCCCTTGCTGTCCTCACAGCCAATGCAGGGTTATAGTCCCTGCATCCCTCAGCATCTTCACAGTCAATGCAGAGTTATAGTGCTGCATCCCTCTGCTTCCTCACAGCCAATGCAAAGCTATGGTCCCTGCATCAGAGGATCTTAGACCACCAGACTGCAGGGACCATTTTAGCAGTGTGAAGGAGCCTTTGGGGCAGAAGATCAGGTACATTAAACTATGTTTGGTTTTTGCCATCACATTTCAGATGTATGTAAATGCTGGATAACATAAATAAAGAACACATATAAAAAAAAAAAAAAAAAAAACCTGGCGGTATACTGTGATTTGAAGACAATTTAGCACATTCATTCTGTCCTATGGAACACACAGAATCAGATGGATGGTTGGCTATGTGGCTGCCTTACAGACAAATTCATAATCTTTCATATTGTTGGTGAGAAAGATGATGGGCTTTGCTCATATACTGTATGAATTTCAGTGGAATTTTTTTTTTCGGCTGCTCTTCCAGTGACTCATCTTGTGTTTTCATATTCTCATCTGCAATGTTTATCCAGCTTGTTAATCGGTCACTTCTTAGGAAATTTAGGTGAAAACCAACAGACCCAGCAATACGGAAGTGAAAGTGCTAAGTTACACATTTGATTTTTAAATGTTTTCATTTACGAGGTAGAGTAGGGAAGCGTAACAATTGTCTGTGCCCCAATGGGGCTTTCCCTCACTTCCTGTCCTTGTAACACCTAAGCAAGAAATGGAAGTACAGTTGTCATCAGGACAGGAGGTCATGGATGCAATAAAGCTCCATACACACTTGTGTTTTTTTAAGCTCCTAAAAGCTGTTGCTAGCATTTTTTTTTCTGATCCTAAAAGCTAAATAGTGTTATCCTTTGTGTCCATGCACACTACTGTAGGCTATTATCGTTTTTTTCAGCTGCAGCGTCTAGGAGCAGAAAAAAAAATAGTTTTTGTAGAGTTTCCTGGAGCGTTTTTCCAGCAGAAACGCTCCTAAATGCTATTTTTCTTTCTTTTTACTGCAAAAACGGCAATAAAATGCTTAAACGCTCTTAAAACACTGCTAAAAATGTACTACAAAAAGCAATTATCAGCGTTTTTTTGTCTAGTGATTTTTGGCTTTAAAAAAAGTATGCTAGTGTGCATGGAGCTTTAATCTGCAGAAGTTCTAACTCAGGGGTGTCCAACCTTTTGACCTTCCTAGGCCACATTGGAAGAAGAGGATCTGTCTTGGGCCACACGTAAAATACACTAACAATAGTTAGTAATAAAACGTAATTTTTTTTTTAAAAATATAACACTAGTGCAATATTTGACATTGTTTTTGATAAACTAAGCCCCCGTACACACGGTCGGACATTCCGATCCCCAAATCCATCGGATAATTTCCGGCAGATTTTGTCCGAAACTGGTGTTGCACACACATGGTCGGACAAAATCTGATTATTCTGAACGAGGGGACGTACAAAACGTACGACGGGAATTCTCTACACACGATCGGAAAAAGTCCGATCGGATTTTGTTGTCAGAAAATTTTAGATCCTGTTCTCCAATTTTTTCTCAAAGTCCGCTAGAGCCCACACATGATCCGATTTCCCGACAACATAATCCGATCTGACTTTTTCCATCGGAATATCCGACTGTGTGTACGGGGCATAATGCATCAATATCTGGTTCGATCGGTGTAGTAGCAATACTCAATGAATTCTCAAGATGCTCATCAGATATTTTGGTTCTAATTTTGCCCTTTGTGTGCTTCATCCTTGAAAATAGTTGCTCACAAATATGAGTGCTGCTGAAAACTGATGACATAAATAAGGCTTGCTTGTGAAGAAAGTAGGATATTTTTCTTTGAGAAAATAAAACTTATAATCGTCCAGTAAAGAAACAGTCAAAGTTTTCTTCGGCTGCATGTGTTCTCTAAGTGTAATGGTATTTTTTTTAAAAAAAGCTTGTTGGTGGTAAGTCCGACCGTGTGTATGCTCCATCGGACATTTGTTGTCGGACTTTGATGTTGGCTAGCAGGTTCTCAAATTTTCCGCCAACAAATGTTTGTTGTTGGACTTTCCGATCATGTGTACACAAGTCCATCACACAAAAGTCCACGCATGCTCGGAATCAAGTACAAGGCGTAAGCACTCGGTCTTGTAAAACTAGCGTTCGTAATGGACATATCACGTACGTCTTGTACGTCACTACGTTCGTAATTGTTGGCCAACATTTGTGTGATCGTGTGTATGCAAGACAAGTTGGAGCCAACACCCTTCGAACAAAAATCCGATCGTGTGTACATAAGCATAAGGCATAGGGCATAAGACTGTTTATAGATTTTGTCTGCGTCCACCATGTCTTGGGAAGAAGTGAGGAGCAATCTTCCCAACAGGGAACACAGCAGCAAAAAAAAACAAAAGGTTAATAACCATTCCCTTTCTATCCAAAGTAAAAAAAAAAAAAAAAATGTTTTGGCTTTAAATCATTTAGAGAAGAAATCTTTAGCTGTGGTGTTGCGGAAGGTTGTTGGATGACTTTTTTCAGAAGCATTTAGAAAGGGAAGCGTAGGACAAGTGATATGTGCGCAATGTCTGAAAATAAAAGCTGAACTTCTGGGAAATGTCAAAACTACCCCCTCAGTGTAGGGGAGTTCCCACTAAGGCTGGGTTCACAGTAGTGCTAATTGGATGCATCCGCATCCAATTCGTACAGCAGGAGATTGTGACCGGCTCTCTATGGAGCCCGGTTCATGGATCTCCACAGCGGCTCCGGTGGAGTCCTGTGCTTCTTCTGGTCCGTTTCAGGTACGAATTCAGCCCAAAATTTATTCTGAAATCGGACCTGAAATGGTGAACAAGAACGCACCGGACACCTGCTGTGAGCTGCTGCGTGCTAATATGAGAACCCAGCCTAAATGTTTGTTTTTGTCTAGGGACCATTAAACACTCTTATGCCGCATACACGCGACCGGTTTTTCCGTCGGAATAAACTCTGAAGGATTTTCTGACGGAGTTCCGCTGAAACAGTCTTGCCTACACACGATCACACCAAAGTCCGACCGTCTAGAAAGCGGTAAAGTACAACGCGTACGACGGGACTAGAAAAAGGATGTTCGATAGCCAGTAGCCAATAGCTGCCATCTCGTACTTGCTTCAGAGCATGCATCGTTTCTGGTCCATCGGAATAGCATACAGAGCGGTTTTCTCGTTAGGAATTGGTTCAGTCGGAAATATTTAAAACATGTTCTATTTCTAGGTCCTTCAGAATTTTCGAAAGAAAAAGTCTGATGAGGCGCACACACGGATCGGAATATCCAATGAAAAGATTCCGTCTGACTTTTTCTGCTGGAAAGTCCGACCGTGTGCATGCGGCATTACTTACAGTGGTGTGAAAAAGTGTTTGCCCCCTTCCTCATTTCCTGTTCCTTTGCATGTTTGTCACACTTAAGTGTTTCGGAACATCAAACCAATTTAAACAATAGTCAAGGACAACACAAGTAAACACAAAATGCAATTTGTAAATGAAGGTGTTTATTATTAAAGGTGAAAAAAAATCCAAACCATCATGGCCCTGTGTGAAAAAGTGATTGCCCCCCTTGTTAAAACATACTATAACTGTGGTTGTCCACACCTGAGTTCAATTTCTCTAGCCACATCCAGGCCTGATTATTGCCACACCTGTTCACAATCAAGGCATCACTTAAATAGGAGCTGCTTGACACAGTAAGGTCCACCAGCAGATCCTTAAAAGCTACACATCATGCCGAGACCCAAAGAAATTCAGGAACAATTGAGAAAGAAAGTAATTGAGATCTATCAGTCTGGAAAGGGTTATAAAGCCATTTCCAAAGCTTTGGGAATCCAGTGAACCACAGTGAGAGCCATTATCCACAAATGGCGAAGACATGGAACAGTGGTGAACCTTCCCAGGAGTGGCCGGCCGCCCAAAATTACCCCAAGAGCGCAGCGACGACTCATCCAAGAGGTCACAAAAGACCCCACAACAACGTCCAAGGAACTGCAGGCCTCACTTGCCTCAGTTAAGGTCAGCGTTCATGCCTCCACCATCAGGAAAAGACTGGGCAAAAATGGCCTGCATGGCAGAGTTCCAAGGAGAAAACCACTGCTGAGCAAAAAGAACATCAAAGCTCGTCTCAATTTCTCCACAACACATCTTGATGATCCCCAAGACTTTTGGGACAACATTCTGTGGACCGATGAGACAAAAGTGGAACTCTTTGGAAGGTGTGTGTCCAAGTATATCTGGCGTAGAAGGAACACTGCATTTCAGAAAAAGAACATTATACCAACAGTAAAATATGGTGGTGGTAGTGTGATGGTCTGGGGCTGTTTTGCTGCTTCAGGACCTGGAAGACTTGCCGTGATAAAAGGAACTATGAATTCTGCTGTCTACCAAGAGATCCTGAAGGAGAATGTCAGACCATCTGTTCGTGTACTCAAGCTGAAACGAACTTGGGTTCTGCAGCAGGACAATGATCCTAAACACACCAGCAAGTCCACCACCGAATGGCTGAAGAAAAACAAAATGAAGACTTTGGAGTGGCCTAGCCAAAGTCCAGACCTGAATCCTATTGAGATGTTGTGGTATGACCTTAAAAAGGCCGTTCATGCTCGAAAACCCTCTAATGTAACTGAATTAGGACAATTCTGCAAAGATGAGTGGGCCAAAATTCCTCCAGGACGCTGTAAAAGCCTCATTGCACGTTATCGCAAACGCTTGGTTGCAGTTGTTGCTGCTAAGGGTGGCCCAACCAGTTATTAGGTTTAGGGGGCAATCACTTTTTCACACAGGGCCATGATGGTTTGGATTTTTTTTCACCTTTAATAATAAACACCTTCATTTACAAATTGCATTTTGTGTTTACTTGTGTTGTCCTTGACTATTGTTTAAATTGGTTTGATGTTCCGAAACACTTAAGTGTGACAAACATGCAAAGGAACAGGAAATGAGGAAGGGGGCAAACACTTTTTCACACCACTGTACCTTATCCCTAACTCTCCTGGCAGCCGGGGCTCTTCTATTCCCTCTGGTGCTCCAGGTTGTGGCAGCCTCACTGCTGATCCTGCATTGTACTTGATGACATCAACAAGGCTGCAACCAATGGAGCATCAAAGAAGAAGTGGCTTTACAATCTGGTCGCACAGAGAAGAGGAAGCCTGCAAACATGACGGGTAAGGTAGGCAACATTAATTTTTGAATGGTACCCTAGACAAAAATGAGCATTACATTTAGAATTTTCCCCACAGTTTAGCTTTAAAGGAGTTGTAAAGGCAGAAGGTTTTTATCTTAATGCATTCTATACATTAATATAAAAGCCTTCTGTGTGCAGCAGCCTCCCCAGCATCCCCTAATACTTACCTGAGCCCCATCTCTGTCCAGTGATGTCCACAAGTACCTCAGCCATCCGAGACTCTCCCTTCTGATTGGCTGAGGCACAGCAGTGGCACCATTGGCTCCCTCGGCTATCAATCAAAGTCAGTTAGCCAATCAGGAGAGAGAGGGACGGGGCCGAATGGCAGACATGAAGAGTACAACTCATATAAAATCATACATTTTTATTATATAGCACATTAAAAATTAGATACACCATGCGTGTTTACCTCCATTTAAAAAACAGTGGTGCTTTGGGTCAATATAGCATATATATTCATATAACAATCGTTATTAATAAATTCTGATGATGATTATAAGTCTTCATGTGTCAACGCATTTCGCTAAGACCGTTTTATCAGGACACATGAAAATTCAGGATACAGTATATTTACAGCAAAATAATGTCATTAAGTACAATATAAAGAAAATGTCTTAATATGTGCATATGCATTATTGTGCGAGACAACCAAAACACCCACACCTACAACCCCCCTAGGCGGGCACCAGAGCAGAAAGGAAGAGCCAACGAGATGATGGAGCACACAGACACCCACACCGACAACACCCCTAGGCGGGCACCAGAGCAGAAAGAAAGAGCCAACGAGATGATGGAGCACACAAAGGGACCAATTCTAAATCTATGTAAGAAAGATTGTCAAGTAATGTATAGCCTCAGATAAGATATAGTCCAGAATAGACATAGACAAAAATGTAAAATATAAAATAAATAAAAACACATTACTTATAATGAACTCCCTGCACAAGATGAGCTTTATACATCAGATAGAGAACAGGCCTGAGCAAGAGTTAGATTCTGGGAAAAATATCTATGTGGCTAATAACTAGTATAGAAAAATACCAGGCTGGAGATGTACAAAGAATCCATTCATAAATTAGTACACAGTTTAGAATCCAGTCAAAAAAGCCAAAGGATTGGACCCCAGATGATCTACAGTAGATCATTGTGAAAACACAAAAATATATATAACTAAGAAGGGGACCATAGATAAAGGGTAGATACATAAGCCAATTATCTAACCCAAAGAAACCACAGCATCAGACTTACTTATAATATAAGGTAACACTGGTAAAAACAGACATCTCCGTGCACATTTCACTTCTCAGCAGGCCATTGCAGTACATAGTCACTTTCCCCAGCTTTATGCAGAATGCTAGGCATTTTGTAATCCATGGGCGTGATCACCCACCGTTGTTGCCATGGGTAACAGCACACCATACAGTTCTCACTGAATAAGATCTTGACACAAGTAGCCATTGCAGCCGCGGTTGGGGCAACTGGGCATGTAGTATAACACTAGTTTGGCAGCAACTTCTGCTGGTTGCTATATAACAGTTTGGCAATGCACATAACTTCATCTTCCTGTTTCACCCCCTTTGTGGTCTTAGCAACAAAGCGCAGTCCTCTGGCTCGATGAACTTCGGTTGCTAGGGGCAATGGCCATGCAGGTTACCATGGGAGAATCCCGGACGAGCACCCCAAATGTAGCACACCCCACGTAGGAGCTGCAGATAAACAGGGATCCCCCACTCCTGCACAGCCAGGCACACCAAATCTTCACAGGCCAGAAAAGTCAGAAAACAGTTCGTAGCTTTGTTTTTGTTGTTTATTAGGAGTTAACAACCTGCATGGGGATAGGAGGTTATGGGATGCCCACTTGATGGCAGCAATAACTTCAGGGACATCTACACCAGCACACCCGGCTGACTCTCTACACCAGCCCACACGGCTAACTCTCTACACCAGCCCACCGGCTGACTCGCTGGAGATCTCTCATGGAAAGGTAGAAGACTTAAGCTCCCCCCTCTGTCTTTAAGGGAGACTTACTACATGAGGCAGTCTCCCCCCTTTGTTAGTCTCCAACAGTGTTGAATTACTCACTCTGTCCTCTCTTTGCTCCTGTGCCTCCAGGAAAGCCTCCTCCCTTTGTTTCAATGGTAGGATCCTTCCAGCACCCGAGCCCCAGTCCATAGCAGGACACCCCCCCCCCCAGACTAGGGGGTACCCCTCAGGGCCACCGACAGCCTCCTCAACACTGCATTTCCATCTTCCACCCGACTGCCCCGCTGGCACAACTCGTCAATATTTAAAAGCTGCATGCCAGGCCAACTCCCGGGGATTGGCCAGGGACCTCCAAACGTGCTAAGCAGCCCTCCTAGTCTCCACCCACTATCTTCTAGAATGTTCTCCAACCCTCTGGAAACAGGGGGAGGCACCAGAGAGCTGCTGAGAGGAGTCATCCAGCCCTGAACTCTAACAACCCTGACCCAATAGCAGACTCCCAAATTTACAGCATGAGTCAGAGTATGTTTTAGCTGCTCTACTTCTAGCACACATTAGAGGGTGCTACAAGGGAAAGATAGGATGTATGGTTATATATACATTTGTACTCAGATGGTTAAAGAGGAACTAAACCCTGATGGGTTTTACTTCCTCTTTATTTACCTGCAAAGGTAAAACCTATTGGGCTACTATGCATCGCATAGTAGCCCATTATGTGTCACTTACCTGAAATCGAAGCCTGCGATGTCACCGCTGTCCCCACTAGCAGCGAGCGTCCATCTTCACCCTCTTCCTTCCGGGGCCGCGAACTCCGGCTCTGTGACTGGTGCGGGGGCACGACCCCTTTAGAAACGGCATGATCTGCCCTTTCTAAAGTGCGCATGCGCCGTACACATCGGTGCATGGCTTTTTTGTAAATATCTCCTAAACCATGGCGGTTTACGAGATATTTCCAGCACCTACAGGTAAGCCTTAATATAGGCTTACCTGTAGGTAAAAGTGGTTGTACAGGGTGCAGTTAGAACACAGAGAGGGAACACAATTAATCCCTTGATCGCCCCCTAGTGTTAATACATACAGGGGATGAAGTTTGAGGTCTTCGGGGAGTGGAGGATTGAGGCCAGAATTGGGCTTTAAGATGTTCGTTGGATTGGAGGCACTGTGCAGTACTAGAATTACACTCCACTTCCTCCTTTACTGCCCCTTACACAGTGCTGAGAACCCTCGCCATGTGTCTCACATAACAGTGTCCAGGCCTTGCAAACGGCCACTCAGGCATTTCCAGCTGGAGGTCAATATTGACAATCCACATATTACCCCCATGACAGGTGTGCTCAGCGCCACTTGTGTGACGATGGCTACATACATAACAGTCTAATTGTACAATTTAATTTGAATTTACTAAAGCGGGCTGACTGAAAAAAAAAACAATGTTGATGGAGAAATCCCTTCCTCAACCCCCCCCCCCCCCCACTGGGAAACGCCATTACTAGGAACGAGTCATATAGGTTTCCCAAGCCAAAAGCCAGATGTAAACAAAGGGGTTGGGGATAGTGGAATTGTCATTACTCAAATATAACATTATGAACTTATGAAGTACTTATGAAATGACTTGTCACTGGTAGGACAAAGCACATGGTATAGTGGGCGGATTCGAAAGCAACCATTGGAACAAATGGCGGCTATGGATCTGCCCACTGCTTGCACTGTCAATCAAAAGTAAAGCAAACCTAAAACCCCTTTCACACTAAGGCAGTTTTAAGGTGTTTTAGCGCTAGATATAGTGCCTGTAATAGCGCCTGAAAAGTGCTTTGGAAGCGCCACAACACAGGCGTTTTTAACCCCTTCGGCCGATAGCAGGGTTTAACCACTTGCTTACTGGGCACTTAAACCCCCCTCCTGTCCAGATCAGTTTTCAGCGCTTATGCACTTTGAATGACAATTGCGCGGTCATACAACACTGTACCAAAATAAAACTTTTATCATTTTTTTGCCACAAATAGAGCTTTCTTTTTGGTATTTGATCACCTCTGCTGTTTTTATTTGTTGAAAAAATATAAAAAGAAAATTCAGGCCCACGCTGTAGCCATCACTCGGCTATAGCGCGGACATCAAGTGGTTAAATGCACCCGATAGCTTAAACAGCGCTAAAGCCCTGCTAAAACAAGTGGTCCCAGTGTGAAAGTAGCCTAATGGAGAAATAATTTTTCATGTCCCCGTCAGGCGCTGCCCTCCCTTGGGACAACACTCTATGGCCATGTGCGTGGGGAGGGAGGGAGTGCACTGAGGAATGTGTGTCTGTTGTGGACACTCCAGGCACCAGCAGATTCATGACAGGTGCATGAATTGGGCACAAGCCTCTTCACTTTCGGTGGTGCGCCCCAAGAGATTTCTAAAGGGTGAGAGAATCTGTTCATATGTAAATATTTTCAGCAAAGCTCTTGTACTATAGACTTGTTAGTAACACTAAAAGAGATTGTACAATCAAATTGTGATGTGTATTGCAAGCTTAAAGTGATTGTAAAGTCTCGTTTAAAAAAATGAAATAAAAAAATAACAAACATGTTATACTTACCTAATCTGTGCAGTTGGTTTTGCACAGAGCAGCCCGGATCCTCCTCTTCTGGGGTCCCTCTTTGCTGCTCCTGGCCCTTCCTTCCTAGAGAGTGACCCCACAGACAGCAGCTTCCTATGGGGGCACTGGAGACGAGTCACAGCTCTGTGTGTCAATTCAGACCTGGCGCCGCTCCCTCTCTCCTTTGATTGGCTGACTGACTTTGATTGACAATCAGGAGGAGTGTTCCCAGAGGGCTTAGACATTCGTGAGCTGGACAGAGATGGGGCTCAGGTAAGTAATTAGGGGGGTGCTTGGGGGGCTGCTAAACACAGAAGAATGCATTAAGATAAAAAACCTTCTGCCTTTACAACTCCTTTAAGGGCCCATGCTGCAGACATGCTGCATTTTTATCGCAGCGCACAGGAAGGCACTGTACAGCAGCATCTAGCCTTGGTTCCAGGTATAGAGAAGCATGTCATTCATTCCATGTGAGAACTCCTGTGCTTGATCATTGGCTCAGCATTGTCACAATAAAACTGTCAAACATTCTTTTCATTTTACAATACACACACAATAAAGTTATACAGAAATTTTAAACACAGGGAAAATATTGGAAATGTCAGCAGATGAATGATCAATTAAAGGTAAGTTTAGGGTAAGATTACACTGTTGAGTTTAGCAAATGGAATTTTCACTTTCTATTTGACTACGTTTTGCCTGGAATTCTTTAAAACTGTTTAAAATAATTATTTCGGAAAAGAAAAACATGAGCAGTAAAGGGAATTACCGTACTTATCTTTTTCCCTACATGCCTGCAAAGCACACATTCTGAAATGCTTCTCCCCAGCAACTGGTGATGTCATACAGTTCTAGAAATTTCATTTGGTAGTTGAGAAAAACATTCAGTAGCGTTTAACACACGGTTTTCCTGAAACTCTTTAGAGGGGTTTGTACACCGTAGGTTCAATTTACAAAGAATAAGGATCCATATTTTCTAAATAGTGATAATGAGATTTCCAAATTGCATAAAGATTCCAATCCTTGTGCTAAAGCTTTGTGAACCAATAGGACCAGGGAAATGAATTATGTTCTGTATTGTAGACAATGCACAGAGAAATAGGCTTTGTTCACATGGGGCGTACTAAAGTGTACTTAGCGCTGTGTAAGGGGCAGCCCATGGAGTCGTATTTACCTGCACGGGGAGTAATAGGTATTCCATGCAGTCCTATTAATGTCAATTGGGATGCAGTGACCGCATGGACACTGCTCTGGCTGGCTGGGGGGGGGGGGGGGGCGTGGTTCTGTCCCCCAAGAAAATTGAGCACCAGCCGCCACTGCCTTTGAGACAGAGAAATGAGATTGGGGACGCAGCTCTCAATCTTCGCCTCAGCAGCAGAGAATGAGGGGGGTCGGTGGGAGAAGCAGAAGGAAGCTGCATATAGAGGAACCAATCTCTCCATTTTCCTCCTGCAGCCACTGAATGCTCGCTTCTCCTTCTCCCTCCTGCAGATATTCGGCGGCTTCAAGGTGAAAGTTGAGAGATTGGTTCCTGTATATGCAGCTGCCCCCACTGATCCTCCTGTGCATCCTATCCAGGCATATAGGGGGACCTCACGGGCCCGCTGTAGTATAGGACCGGGGTCACAGCTGTGACCTCTGTAGGTGTGCCCCTGATTTGCAAGAATACCACGTGAAAATAAAATAAAAGAAACATGAAAAAAGAGAACAAGCACAGCTACCAGACCAACGAATAGTAAAGTTCAAACATATTATATTTTTGGTTTTGAGTTTATATACACTTTAACCTGAGACCTATAATTTAGAAACAAACAAAAAGCACTGTCACACGGGGGCGAAGTGATAGCCATGTGTAAGCTTAAACTGCAGATCTAACTTGAACTTATACAGAACTGTCTTTCCTGAGTGGAGTGACAGGGTAGGGAAAGTGATGTAAGTATTGCTTGTTGTGGTGAGAGGAGCATTAAACTGAAAAAAGTATCACTTTTCTGCTGACTTTTATCTATAGAAGATCTTTAGTATCTTTTGAAACAGACTTTCCATACAATAACCCTGGTGCTATTTAAAGCATACCTAGCTATCCAGATATACCTGTAGAACAAGACAGTAAATACCTTTCTTACTTCCTGCACCACTGAACTCCACTCTGAAGCTGAGGAATTGTCCCTTACATTCCACTGGTAAACTGACACTTCCGGAAGTGTCAATCTCCTGGGTCCTCCAAAGCTCCCACTGGTTCTTCCTGCTGACTTTTTCTTCATTGTAGGATCCATTAGTGACATGAAGCTCAGCAGGAGGAACCAGTGAGAGCTGCAAAGGGCCTGGGAGATGGACACTCCGGGGGTTCCTAGTGGACTTTAGTATCAAGCTTCAGGCCTTTGTTTCTTGGGGTGGGCAAGTGGAAGTGAGCAGTTCTATAGAAGGAAAGGAGCTCTTCAAAATAAAAATGTAAAAGTGTAAAAATGCATGCACAAATGTGTGTAAGCGCATGTATGTTTAAACACAAGAGAAAGTGATCTCCTGCGTTTAAACATTAACCAGTTCAACACCGCCCATAGTCATATGACGCCCACAAGGTGGATCTACCATCCTGGGTGGGCGTCATATGACGTCCTCGGATTCCCGGCCGCCTGGGGGGCGCGCGCGCGCGGCATCGCTCGGGACCCGGTGCGAGTGCCCGGCGGCCGCGATGTCCGCCGGGCACCCGCGATTGCCCGTTAAAACAACGGGACCGGGCGGGACCGTGGAGCTGTGTGTGTAAACACACAGCTCCACGTCCTGTCAGCGGGGAGGAGACCGATCATGTGATCCCAGTACAGAGGAACACATGATCGGTCTCCTCCCCTTAAGTCCCCTCCCCCTACAGTTAGAATCATTCCTATAGGGACACATATTAACCCCTCCAGCGCCCTCTAGTGTTAACCCCTTCCCTGCCAGTCACATTTACACAGTAATCATTGCAATTTTATAGCAACGATCGCTGTGTAAATGTGAATGGTTCCAAAAATGTGTCAAAAGTGTCCGAAGTGTCCGCCGCAATGTCGCAGTCACGAAAAAAAATCGCAGATCGCCGCCATTACTAGTAAAAAAAAAAAAAAAAAAAAAATTCAATAAATCTATCCCCTATTTTGTAGACGCTATAACTTTTGCGCAAACCGATCAATATACGCTTATTGCGATTTTTTTTACCAAAAATATGTAGAAGAATACGTATCGGCCTAAACTGAGGAAAAAAATAGTTTTTTTAAAAAAAAAATGGGATATTTATTATAGTAAAAAGTAAAAAATATTGTGTTTTTTTTTCAAAATTGTCGCTCTTCTTTTGTTTATAGCGCAAAAAATAAAAACCGCAGGGGCGATCAAATACCACCAAAAGAAAGCTCTATTTGTGGGAAAAAAAGGACGTCAATTTTGTTTGGGTGTAACGTCGCACGACCGCGCAATTGTTAGTTAAAGCGACGCAGTGCCGAATCGCAAAAAGTGCTCTGGTAAGGAAGGGTGTTTAAAAGCCCTGTATTGAAGCGGTTAATGACAGGTTGAAACATGCAGCAGCTGAACTCTGTACTGAGTGGTGCTCATGTTTAGGCATGTATGAGTTCATGGATGCATTCTCAGGACACAGAAAATCTGTGTAATGCCCCATACACACGATAGGATTTTCCGATGAAAAATGTGTGATAGGACCTTGTAGTCAGAAATTCCGACCACGTGTAGGCTCCATCACACATTTTCCATAGGAATTTCCGTCACACAAAATTTGAGATTCTGGTTCTCAAATTTTCCGACAACGAAATCCTTTGTCGGAAATTCCGATCGTGTGTACACAATTCCGACGCACAAAGTGCCACGCATGCTCAGAATCAAGCAAAAGAGCAGCACTGGCTACTGAACTTAATTTTGCTCGGCTCGTCATACGTGTTGTACATCACCACGTTCTTGACGTTCGGAATTTCCGACCAACTTTGTGTGACTGTGTGTATGCAAGACAAGTTTGAGCCAACATCCGTCGGAAAAAAACCCATGGATTTTGTTGTCGGAAAATCCTATTGTGTGTACAGGGCATAACAGGCATACATCCTGAGATATACCCATGAATAAGTCCAAGCGACGAAACATGTCGGGAATGAGGCTACAGAGCAAAAAGTAAAGATTGTATTTATTTATTTATATATTACGCCACTGTGGACTATAACTATACCACCACCAGGGTCTTCCTTTTGGTCCGCCGAGACCGCAGTATATATATATATATTTTTTTATACTTTTATATATCAGCGTTGTTTGGCTTGCCGTGGTTTTGGATTGGAGGCTTGATTTTAACCTTTGAAATGTGAGTGTGACCATTGGAGTGTTTTGCGTGAATAAATTTTATCATACGTTTTTACACTATGTGGAGTGTTTTTATTCATTGTTTTACATATGGAATCGCATTGAGAGTTAAGCGGATCAAACAAGCCATCCTTCATTAACCCCGGGAGTGGGTAAAACACGCATCTGCCAAACACGAGAGTGTGAGGCCTTGTGAGCTGGTGAGTGGGCCTTTCAGAGGGAGTGTGATCACAAACACGTGGTGTGGTGGCAGATTCAAGCCAGTTAGAAGACTCCAGTTTGAAACTGTGTTTGAAGACACTTGGAAAATCACTTACCTATTTATTTATTTACAATCTGGACTTTACATATTTATGAACTTTTTCACTTGTCACTAAGAGAAATAGACACACTGTTGCTATTAAGTTATACGTTGAGTCAATTATACACTACTATTTTTGCACTTTGATATTTATATAGCACTGTTTATATATTTGCACAATATTTATTTGCATAGTATTTATTCAGCATTTATATTTTTCATTGTTTAGACTAGCGCTACTGATTCACCTTATTTATGTTGCATTTTTAGGTTGAATTGCAGATTTCACATACATCCCTGAGAGCATACAACCCTAATTGCCAGAACCACTTGGTACAGAGTCCACCTGACGCGTAATTCAGCCACTCATAGATTTTGACAAACTTTATCTCTCCCAGATCACTATTTGAAAAGTATTCATACCCCATGAAATGTTCCACATTTTGTCATGTTACAACCAAAAATGTATTTTATTGGGATTTTATGTGATAAACAGCACAAAGTGGCACATAATTGTGAAGTGGAAGGAAAATGACTAATGTTTTTCCAATAATATCTGAAAAGTGTGGCATTCATTTTACTCTGATACCCCTAACTAAAATCTAGTGGAACCAATTGCCTTCAGAAGTCACATAATTAGTAAATAGAGTCCACATGTGTGTAATTTAATCTCAGTATAAATACAGCTGTTCTGTGAAGCCCTCAGCGGCTTGTTAGAGAACCTTAGTGAACAAACAGCATCATGAAAGCCAAGGAACACACAGGTCAGGGATAAAGGTGTGGAGAAATTTAAAGCAGGGTTAAGTTATAAAAAAATATCCCAAACTCAATGAGCACTGTTCAATCCATCATCCGAAAATGGAAATAGTATGGCACAACTGCAAACCTAGCAAGACATGGCCGTCCACCTAAACTGACAGACTGGGCAAGGAGACCATTAATCGCAGAATCAGCCAAGAGGCCAATGATAACTCTGGAGGAGCTGCATAGATCCACAGCTCAGGTGGGAGAATCTGTCCACAGGACAACTATTAACCGTGCATTCCACAAATCTGGCCTTCATGAAACAGTGGCAAGAAGAAAGCCATTGTTGAAAGAAAGTCATAAGAAGTCCTTTTGCAGTTTGTGGACAGCCACAAACATGTGAGAGAAGTTGCTCTGGTCAGATGAGACCAAAATTTTACTTTTTGGCCTAAAAGAAAAACGCTATGTGTGGTGGAAAACTAAAACTGCACATCACTCTGAACACACCGTCCCCACCGTGAAACATGGTGGTGGCAGCATAATGTTGTGGGGATGCTTTTCTTCAGAAGGGAAGCTGGTCAGAGTTGATGGGAAGACGGATGGAGCCAAATACAGGGCAATCTTAGAAGAAAACATGTCAGGCCTCATGCACACTGGACATTATAAAAACAAATCTGTGGCAAGACTTGAAAATTGTTGTTCACAGACGCTCTCCTCTGACAGAGCTTCAGCTATTTTGCAAAGAAGAATGGGCAAAAATTTCACTTTCTAGATGTGCAAAGCTGGTAGAGACATCCCCACAAAGACTCGCAGCTGTAATTGCAGTGAAAGGTGGTTCTACAAAGTATTGACTCAGGGGAGCTGAATACAAATGCACGCCACTCCTTTTTTTTTTTTAGATATTTATTTGTAAAATATTGTGAAAACCATTTATCATTATCCTTCCACTTCACAATTATGTGCCACTTTGTGTTGTTTTATCACATAAAATCACAATAAAATACATTTAAATTTTTGGCTGTAACATGAGAAAATGTGGAAAATTTCAAGAGGTATGAATACTTTTTTTTACTTTTTCACAGGCACTGTACATGTGTTCAGAGTATCTAACCTGTCCCTTTACCCCTGGAAGGACAGAATTCTATTTCCTCTAAACGCAGCTATACTGAATGCACCTTAACACAGGTAAGTGCAGAGTGAGAATTATACCAATTAAAATCATTACGGTATTTATGTCAATTTAGAAATATCCTATTAACACATGTATGTCCCTGTGAAGGAGGCCTGAATAAAGCAAATACAGGAGGTTAGTGTGTAGCCTTACCCTTCCTCACTATCCAAAGCTAAAAAAAAAAAATGTTGGTTGGACATACACTTTAAAAAAAACAGAAAAGAATAAAAAAAAAAAAAATCATAGCATCAATACATTTACATTGATTTCAAATATGTCCATTTTTTTGTTACACTACGTAAGGTAAAGTACTACTTAGATTACTGATTTAATGAATACATTGGAAGTATTTGTGCAGCTACCACACAAAACATGTCTACCCGACTACAAGTGATGCAATGCAGCAGCCAATAGGATGGCAAGATTCTCCCTAGACAAGCGAAGCTCAGCCCAGTATTATTCGGGTATTTCCAACACCGAGTTGGATAAAAATATCACTTTCACTTCTCAATGTGCTTTCTATAGACTTTATTGCAGTTGCAAGCTAGTCCAGCGCAGCATTCAGCTTTGATCTCAGCAGCAGGAAAAGTCCAGAGAGAAGTCACCGTGTCAGGTGTGCAGACTACACATCAGAAGATGGCAGATGAGAGCCAGAACCTGGTCCCGAATGAGGAGACCGTGGTGGAAACCGGGGAGAGACAATCACGGTACAGATCTTCAAACATTTGTGAACCTGAGTTTTCTGCTTCTAGATCTATTGCATCTCAGTAACGCTTGAACAACTGGGAAATGGTTCATTAAAACCACAAAAATCTATAGTGTAAGGTACAATATGCCACTTGGGGACATTTCCATAAATCAAGCCTGGGAACACGGATTGAAATTCAGCCAGATCAGCAGGGACCAGTAGAATTTTGATCTGTGTGGGGGCCCTCCCTGTTCGGTAGATGGACTACTGTCGAACGGGACTGTTGGAAGACTTTAATTCGATCGGCTGCAGCGCTGATCAGTGTATTCCAACAGTAGAGAAGTCCCCCGTCAGAATACAATAGCACTTGTGTGGATGAGCGAATGTTTTTTTTTTTTTCAGCCCGCCGACTGAACAAAAAAAAAAAAAATTTCTGATGGAAACAGTCCGATGGGAGCTTTTCATCGGATTTTCCGACCGTGTGTATGCCCAACGGTCTTTTTCTGTCGGCATTTCCGACGGACTTTGGATTGAAAGCCTATCGGATTTTTCGATCGTGTGTATGCAATTCCAACACGCAAAATTCCGACGCATGCTCGGAAGCATTAAACTTTCCTTTTAAAGTGTCGTCGAATGTGTTGTATGTCGTGGTGTTATTGACCGTCGGAATTTGGTGTGACTGTGTGTAGGCAAGACAGTTTGAGCGAAAATTCCGTCGGAATTCCGACGGGAAAACCATCAGAGCTTTTTCCGACGAAAATTCAGACCGCGTGTACCCGTGTGTTTTCCGACATTATAGAAACGCTTGTTAATAGAATAGGTAGTTATGAGGTCACTGGTGGCCTGATCTGTCCATGTATTTGCCCAGATCTACTAGATGCAGCAAAAATGGAAAGAAAATTATAAAAAGAAGTATTCGTGAACTTTGAAAAAAGTTTTAACTTTTCAGTCAAAGCAACAAAAAAAAAATGCACTTCAAAACTAAACAATCTTGTGCACCTAGTCACAAAGTAGTTCAGGAAAAGTAGCTCAACCTTTTGGTGATGACATATATTAGACAAGGGAATACAATAAATAATGATTTTTTATTTGATTATTTGTAAAGGCAAGAACAGAAAAGGCATCTTTACATTGGAAAGATTTGTGTCTAACACTTCTTTCCTGTGTCCCTCTCTCTGTGTCTGTCTGCTTACCTCTCTCTCTCTCGTTTTCTCTGTCTCTATGTACTTCTCTCCCTGCCTTTGTGTACCTCTCGCCCTCTTTTTCACAACATACTTCTCTCTCTGTCTCTGTGTACCTCTCTTTTTCTCTACAGTAGATTGCGTTAAAAAAGGCCTGGATTCTTTCCTTTCCTAAATGTATGTAATATAACTGGGTACTAACATTTATAGGTAAAGTGATCCAGGGATTATCCCATTGCCTCTTGGGGGATCAGGAAGGATTTTTTTCCCCTGCTGGGGAAAATTGGATCATGCTTTGTTTTTTTTTTGCCTTCCTCTGGATTTACTGTTATTATTATTATTATTGTGTTATTATATATTATTGTTATTATATTGTTATATATTATTGTGTAGATGGGATTGTAAATTTTTCCCTTTTATTAATTGAACTAGATGGACTTTTTTCTCTTGCACTCTCTCTCTTTCTCTAGGTACTTCTCTGTATGTCTGTCTCTGCGTACCTCTCTCTCTCCTTCTGTCTTTCTCTACATACTTCTATCTGTCTGTCTCTGCATACCTCTCTCTCCTGTCTGTCTGTCTCTGTATACCTCTCTCTCCTTCTGTCTGTCTGTCTCTACATACCTCTCTTTCCTTCTGTCTGTCTGTCTGTCTCTACATACCTCTCTCTCCTTCTGTCTGTCTGTCTCTACATACCTTTCTCTCCTGACTGTCTGTCTCTGCATACCTCTCTCTCCTTCTGTCTGTCTGTCTCTACATACCTCTCTCTCCTTCTGTCTGTCTGTCTGTCTCTACATACCTCTCTCTCCTTCTGTCTGTCTGTCTCTACATACCTCTCTCTCCTTCTGTCTGTCTGTCTGTCTCTACATACCTCTCTCTCCTTCTGTCTGTCTGTCTGTCTCTACATACCTCTCTCTCCTGACTGTCTGTCTCTGCATACCTCTCTCTCCTTCTGTCTGTCTGTCTCTACATACCTCTCTTAGCTTCTGTCTGTCTGTCTCTACATACCTCTCTCTACTTCTGTCTGTCTGTCTGTCTCTACATACCTCTCTCTCCTTCTGTCTGTCTGTCTCTACATACCTCTCTCTCCTTCTGTCTGTCTGTCTGTCTGTCTGTCTGTCTGTCTCTACATACATCTCTCTCCTGACTGTCTGTCTCTGCATACCTCTCTCTCCTTCTGTCTGTCTGTCTCTACATACCTCTCTTTCCTTCTGTCTGTCTGTCTCTACATACCTCTCTCTACTTCTGTCTGTCTGTCTGTCTCTACATACCTCTCTCTCCTTCTGTCTGTCTGTCTCTACATACCTCTCTCTCCTTCTGTCTGTCTGTCTGTCTGTCTGTCTGTCTCTACATACCTCTCTCCTTCTGTCTGTCTGTCTGTCTGTCTGTCTCTACATACCTCTCTCTCCTTCTGTCTGTCTGTCTCTGCATACCTCTCTCTCCTTCTGTCTGTCTGTCTGTCTGTCTCTGCATACCTCTCTCTCCTTCTGTTTTGTCTCTGCATACCTCTCTCTCCTTCTGTCTGTCTGTCTCTGCATACCTCTCTCTCCTTCTGTCTGTCTGTCTGTCTGTCTCTGCATACCTCTCTCTCCTTCTGTTTTGTCTCTGCATACCTCTCTCTCCTTCTGTCTTTCTTTACATACTTCTATCTGTCTCTGCGTATCTCTCTCTTCTTGACTTTGTGTACCTCTCGCACTCTTTTTCACGACATACTTCTTTCTGTCTGTCTCTGTTTACCTCTTTCTCTCATATTTCTCGCTCTGCGTACTTTTTTCTCTCTCTTTGCATGTCTCTCGCTTTCTGTGTACCTCAGTCTTTCAGGCTGTCTCTGCATACCTCCTTTTCTCTTTTCCTTTCTATCTCAGAGTACATCTCTCTTTCTGTGTACCACTCTTGTTCTCTGCATAATCTTTCTCTCTCCCTCTCTCTTTTTTTCTCTGTCTCTCCTTCCATCTTTCTTTTTCTCCTCTCCCTCTCTATTTCTCTGTCTCTGCATTACTCTCTCTTTCTGTCTGTCTCTGAATTTTTCTGCATTTTTTCCCTTCTCAGTCTATCTCTGCACACTGCGACTCTTATTTATTTGGAGAAAAAAAAGCAAAATAAGTGTGCTCATAGAAATTGGCATATTTTTCTTCCTGAACCCATCTTTGTTACCCCCTTCCATCCCAGCCTTCCCTGTGTCTATAGCCAGCCATACAAGGATCGAAATATGGCCAGTTCAGCAGAGACCAGCTGAATTTCAATCCATATATAAGCAGTTTGGTTGTATGGAAATCGATCAACGATTGACTTCTGTACAACCACCCTGTTGGGGTTTCCTCGTTAGATCAGTGTTGCAGGCTATAGCTGGCAGTGCTGATCAGTTTATTCTGATGACCAGGAAGTCTCCTTGCTGCCAGAATACAATAGCTCAGTGGGAGGATTCCCCCATCCACATTGAATATGTGGATGCAGGAATCATGTCATTTTTTTTCTTCAACTTGCTGATTGAATGAAAAAAAACAAAAAACAAAAAAAAATTCTCATCTATGGGCTGCTTATGTCTTTCGTTCAAAATGTTCAATCTTTACATTTGACAACTTTCAGATAATCTTTTGCTTGTCACTCTCACACACTCTAAATATCTGTAAGACCTCATAAAAGTGATTATGAGAAAAAAAAGTTGTATGGCCATTTTAAGCACAGGGAAAATCTCTGAATAGCCCATATGTAGAACGGTTTGTAGTGGTTGAAGTTGGCCAGACAAAATTAGATTTTTTTGCACCAGTGGCTGATTGGATACAGTGGACAATTTTCCGGCTCCTTTGATTTTTCAGTTGAAGAATATCGGGCAGGAGGGTGGGGAAAAGGACACCCAGGCAGTGAATTTCAGCCGATTCCTTGTGAATCGGCTGAAATCTGCATAGTGTACGGCAAGCTTTAGTATAGGGTGCGATTACACTGTTGTGTTTAGTATCAAGTTTGACTATTTAAGTTTTCACCTTATCAATTACCGTACTAAGTGTTGCCTGGCATTCTATAAAAAACATTTTGAAAAAGAAAACAAAAAACTATAAGCAGAAAAATGAACTACTTCTGTCTGCAAAGCGCAGGTTCTGAAATGCTTCTCCCAAGAACTGGTGACGTGAAGCAGGTCTAGAAGTTTAATTTGGAAGTTGAACAAAACAATCAGTAAAGTTTAACACACAGTTTCCCTGGAACTTTTCAGAGGAGCCATTCTCAACCAGGGTTCACTGAAACCCCTGGGCTCCTACAAACGTTGCTGGGGGGTTCCCTGATCTCTGACCTCTTGTCTGATGGGGCATGCATAGTTCCACGTCCAAAGCCACTTAGCAGAACCATCGACATAACATCATATACATTTTAGCTGTCTTGCTATGGGGGCACTAGTGCAGGCTCGCTCCCGAGCCAACTCTGTGTGTCCTTAGACACACAGAGCCTGGCTTGGCCCCACTGCCTGCCTTCTTCCCACTGCCTGTGATTGACAGCAGTGGGGGCCAATGGCTTTATATGTTGCTTTATATGTTGATATCCTTGGAGTAAGGAGAAGGACTGAAGGGTGGGCAAAGAGCTCCAGCACCAACTCCGACGGAACAATACCAGTCCAATACAAGTCCAGTCAATCTCTGTCCCTTCAAATAGGTTGCAGGAACTATAAATAGCTTTGGACCCCATAGTTAGACATGCAGTTATAACACTTTTGTATATAGATGAAAAAAAAAAACAAGTAAAATAGGCGCACAGTCACAATACCTCGTTTATATGTATATGGTTCCTAATAGTCCAAAGAAAGGGGGAAGGGGCAGGATATATATGTGTAACGGTATACACAATGGAGCATTAAAAGTTTGTCAGGGCTGCCACCGAAGAGGCCTGAAGCCAGGTCCAATAGGAACTAGAAGAGAAACACAAGGAAAGGGGCGCCTCTGAGTATGTATCAAGTAAACATTTAATAAAAAGACAATATCCACTCACATGTAAAGATGCAGTGTTGCGTTTTGACACATCTCTGGATAGGAGGGCCGGCGGGACTACAAGTCTCAGCGAGATCCACATAAAGCTGTCGTCTTATCGAATCCTGGTGGGGATGATGTAGGCAGATGGGCACAGCAGGTGGATCTTCTCTGGTCCTCCAAAGGAGTTGTCACTTCTGATAGAGATCAGGTCAGTTTCTGGGCTCTTTTAGAATGTGGGTTCCAAAAAATGATGATGATAGAAAGTCTGTGAAACAAGGTGGGGTAAAGGTGGGGGGACGTAGACACAGTCACCTACTGTGCTGCGGGATCTGTAAAGCCAGGGATGCTTCCGTGTGTTGGTATAGGCACGGCCGTCTGAGGGGCTAAAGCGAGGCTTGGACCGCACAGCAATGTTAGGCGCAGAGGTGTGACGTCATATCTCTGCGACGTGTTTCTGAGCATGCAGCGCTATTGTTGTTGAGAATAGTGGCGCTCCTTTCTCAAGCATAGGGCTATGCTTGAGAAAGGAGCGCCGCTATTCTCAACAACAATAGCGCTGCATGCTCAGAAACGCGTCGCAGAGATATGACGTCACACCTCTGCGCCTAACATTGCTGTGCGGTCCAAGCCTCGCTTTAGCTCCTAAGACACGGCCGTGCCTATACCAACACACGGAAGCATCCCTGGCTTTACAGATCCCGCAGCACAGTAGGTGACTGTGTCTACGTCCCCCCGCCTTTACCCCACCTTGTTTCACAGACTTTCTATCATCATCATTTTTTGGAACCCACATTCTAAAAGAGCCCAGAAACGGACCTGATCTCTATCAGAAGTGACAACTCCTTTGGAGGACCAGAGAAGATCCACCTGCTGTGCCCATCTGCCTACATCATCCCCACCAGGATTCAATAAGACGACAGCTTTATGTGGATCTCGCTGAGACTTGTAGTCCCGCCGGCCCTCCTATCCAGAGATGTGTCAAAACGCAACACTGCATTTTTACATGTGAGTGGATATTGTCTTTTTAATAAATGTTTACTTGATACATACTCAGAGGCGCCCCTTTCCTTGTGTTTGTATATAGATGAAGCATTCCTAAATGCCGATACCTGAGGATCAGGATTGCAAATGGAGTCCTACAATACATTTTTGGTTTCCCTAAATTCTTGAATATGCGTTACCACTCTTTAGTACATGTTTTTGGGTACCTATGGCAAATGGGTTACAAAATAAATAACTGATTGACACTTGGGGGTGTATTTATAAAAATCTTGCATATCAGTCTGCTCAGTGGAAGTTCATGTACGTCCATTTTTTTTCAAATAGGGCAAAAAAGTAAAATTTAGGCTATTTCCTACTCAAATGTTTTTCATTGATTTTTAAATGGAAAATACTGCATTTGGGAAACTAAATTGAATTTCCTATAAAGTACATCTAGCTGTATTTTCTGTTGTAAATCAATGAAAAATATTTGACCAGCACAGGAAAAAGCTTAATACCGTTCCTTTTTGTGCCCCATTTACACAATAAATGTACATGCACTTTCACTTGGTGAATTGCCATTCAAATGCTTTGAAAATAGACCCCTTGGTGTCCTTACAGCAATTGAATTTTCTAAATATTAAACCTTTGCTGACCATGCACAGCCCTTTTCACGCAACGTCATCCTTTTTTTTTTTTTTTATCAAATGATAATAGCAAAAAAACATCCAAGTTGATTGACGAACATACAAGCAAGATCTTTTGTCAAAACCATAAACAGTTGGCGATTATTTGCTTTGATGTATTTGTTTGCTTTATTCAAAGGCTATTTGAAAATTTTACTGTTGGCTGAAAACGCCTTGTGTGCGTCCAGCACAGGTGGAGTGGTTAGCCTCCATAGTTGTCCAATGGCTTTTATGGGGCCTGGGGGGTGTAAAGGGGTTTAAAGCATTTGTTCTTCTGAGACTTGGCAAACAATTCAACAAATGCAGCTTGATACAACCTCCGTTTTGAGACCAGGCCACACTGTGTTACAGTAAAGCTCATCAAGCACCTTTGGGAAGTGCCAAAAAAAAGTGTATAGGCAACAGACACACTTTAAATTGCTGCCATTATGTCTCAGAACACAAAGATACTGTTTCAGGAACAAACATCTATCTGCAAGGAGTGCAATATCAGAAGCGTGGAATGTAACAACGCTGTAACATGATACAATGTAAGCTTACATCTTGATCAGTTAAAGTGGGTTAAAACAAATCAGTAAACCTCTGCAATACAAGCACCTTTACCCATGTTTTACCTTTTTAAAAATGCTGCCAGTACAGAAAATACCTGCTGATCTGCCAAAAACCAGTGAGCCCCTAACTTCCTGTTAAAGCCGACAACGCTGCCTCTGTTGCACTGAAATTTAAAGTGGTTTTGCCAGCCATGCCAGAGTTTTTCTCCCCTTCCCAATTGTTTTAGAGATGAGAATGGGGGGGTATTCTGTATTCCATCAGAGTAGAACTGGGCAAGGCTCACAACACTGCTTTGGATTTCAGTGCAGCAGAGGCAGCGTTGTCAGCTCATGGGATGTTAGGGACTCACTGAGTTTTGGCAAATTATCAGGTTTTTCTCTGTACTTGCAATGTTTTAAAGGGGTAAAACATGGGGAAATGTGCATGTATTGCAGAATTTTTATTTAATTATAAAGATAATCACCCACACTCAGTGCAACAATTAGTCATATATCTATATAAAAAAAAATCAACATAAATATAAATACATCAATCCCAAAATGTAGTATAATATCACAATAAAAATAAAGTATAAATGTGCATAAAGTGCTGCTAAAATGCAAAAAGTCCCGTATAGTCTAATAAAGGACAAGACTTTTTATTTTTTGCACTTTTATACATATTCTTTATTTTTATTGTGATATTATACTGCACTTTAGGAATAATGTATTTACATTTATATTGATTTTGCACTTTATATACCGTAGATACTTTATATGTAATAGTTGTTTCTAATTGTTGCAGATGCAGATCATTACATTTATGGTTCCATAGGGTTTTTGTACTGTATATCAAACTTTCTGCTAGCAGCCTCCTTTATCACAGCGAGGACCTTATATTATATTTGATTTAATTGCTTTTTTTTTTGTTATTTATTTTGTTTTGCCCAGACATATGCTTTAAATGGGATGTATACTAAATCAAGCATATTTTTACCCTGTGTAACACTGCCTGAAGTAAATACTCAACCTTGTGTTGTCCTTCCTTTCCATCAGCTGCTCTAAAAAGCAGAGTACAGTTTTACTTTTACCAGATAACGTCCCACTTCAGGGAAAGTAAAAGATGTAAAATGGCTGCCATATCAAGCAGTATCACTGGCAGATTTTTAAAAGGGCACTCAAGATAAGTATGTTCAAATGCACATGAAAAATACCTATTTGTGATTTTAGATCTGGCAAACTACCCTGTCCACCTACCCTTTAAGTGGCACAGATTTATAAGCTTTAATCTCAACAACGGTGGAGCGAAGAAAAAAGATCCATGTTTACATGTGGGATGGTGGATATGGCCTTTTGTTCGAATGGCAAATCCCATATTTAGAACTGCATGATGTCACCAGTTGCTGAGGAGAAGCCTTTTGGAATCTGCAGATTGCTACGGTTTATAGCTAAACTCCAGGCAAAGATCACAGTGCATAATTACCTCACTGGTATTAGGACTCGCTAAAGCATGCAACCAACTTCTCAACAGAAAAAAACCCTGGATGAAAAGCTAATGCTTATGTCAGGCACTGATAAAAGACAGTTGAGACTGCATATAAGTAAAATTGGCATACTCAAAATAAACTAGATTTACCAAGACTACGTAGCATGAAGTATCCATTCAATGTGTATACAGTCAGGAAGGACCATGCACTACAAGTCTTTAAAGCTCTCCAAGACAGCAGCATGAAGGTCTTTTTCTGTCCCAAGGATGACAACTGCTTTCAGACAAAGTAAATGTTGTCTACTATAGTAAAAGCCTTGTGACAACAAAATTCCAGTGAAATAAAACTTAATAAAAGCTTCACAATTTTAAATATATAAAGGCACCTGCTTGTGTCACAAAAAATAGTGAAGCTGCCACCTGTAGTGAAATTAAGTCAATATGTAAATGATATAAAGAAAAAAGGGGTATGGAGGCTAACACCAATTCAAACTTATACACAAATTTCACAAATAAATACTTAAACCATAATAAAGTCCATAGTCGTTCCTTAATGTGCATAAAAAAATCTTACGGTCGAGCAAAACAAACAAGGAATTAAGATTTTATTAAAGCTTTTGTTGAATAAGGAAAAAAATGGACATGGCGCTAACACCAATTCAAACTTATACAGAAATTTCACAAAAAAATGTATTAAATCATAATAAAGTCCATAGTCATTCCTTAACGTTGGTAAAAAAATCTGCCACCATGAAATCTTCTGTGTGCCAATAGATATTGCTCCTAAATATGCCACTCAAATCACCAGCCTCTGTGTAAAAAATGCACACTCATCAGCCATCCAGTGACCCCTAACTTAATAAAGGTCAACTAGCGCATTGGGATATGGTCTCCAGATCGATCACTCCATAAAACCCAGGTCTCCAAACATCCACTCAGTCTTCCATATTATCAAGCGTGCATATACTGGACGGGCATGGCTCCACAATGATGGTCAATTACACTTCAATATATGATCGATTTCTTTTCTGATTGGAATAATCAAATCTATGGTCAACAAGCCATTTGCTCAATATGACACACATGGGGAAGACATTTTGATAAATTGATAGGACACGGTTGTAACTTACAATCGTAAATGATCAAGCGCATTTCTGTTTCCACCTTGTAATTGAATTACCTGATCAAAATATGATCTTATTCCTGAACAAAGTATCTCAGTGCTGCAGACTGATGCAAAACAGTCAATAGAATTCCAACCTGGCTGCTCAACTCAGTTTGGTCTAAATTGATCAGAAGGGAAGTTATGCCTATTGGATTGGTTGTGGATTTTATCAGTTTGATCAATTTGCACATCAATCTTATTTAAAATTAAAAAGGAACCATGTTTGGCCACCATAACCATAAGGGTGGCTGGAGAAAGACATCACATCCCAGTAAATCGAATTGACCTAAACGTGCAGTTAAACTTTAAATGCCAATTCATCAAGGATGACAATACTTTTAATAATATTACATTCATTAGGGCCTATGGAGCAAATGGCGTGAATGAGTAGTACTGTGAAGCTTGCTGGCTCTAAGAGCAGTGCTTTACCTTGTAGGCTTTAGCTTCTGGTCTGATGCATCTTGTTAATACAATTTCTTGTTTCTTTTATTTCCACAGCACTCTGACCTGTAACAAAAGTACAGCGATGCCCCTCCTGTTCGTCTTTGTAGGTCTCCTCGTCGCAGGTCAAGCTGTGTCTGTCTACTTCATCACCCAGCAGCATTCCACTATTCAGGGGCTGTCGGAAACCACAACTGCATTAAAGTTAAAGGATATGATCAAGAACCTTCCTGGTTCATGTAAGTAGCAAGCTCTAATATCAACCATTGTAGCATCTGTGGGGTGGATTTGCTAAAGGCACATAGACTGTGCTCTTTTCAAGTGCAGTTGCACTCATTTTTCCCAGAGCTTAGTAAATACGGTAAAGTTCTGCCGATTTCCATCATCCAATCATATGCAAGGAAAATGAGTTGTTATTTTTTTTTTTTCTTGTACCTGATTTGGTATTATTTACAAAGTGAAGCTTTACCACATTTACTAAGCTCTGGGAAAATGAGTGCAACTGCACTTGCAAAGCACATAATCTATTTGCCTTTAATAAATCCACCCCATTATGTTTACATTGCATTAAAGGTTTCCGCTAGCAGGTGGGATAGCTTACATATGTAAGAGCACATTTCAGTCTTTGAAACTAGGGAGGTGACAGAATAAATGGTCTATAAGCCAATATAGGACTTACAGTAGACTGCACAGTGGTATAGCACTAAAGAAAAAATCCCCTTGTTGGCCACTAGGTGTAGACTTTACTTCACCAAAGACATCCAGCCAACAAGTTTCATTTTGGATAAATATATTTTTCATGGAATTGGCATTTACAATCCTGTCTAAATAATGTTTCTTGATTCAACTTAATTATTTAATGCCTGTGATAATTATAAATATGAAAATACATAAATTAAATATTTCAAGAATGAGCCAAAAAATATGTCTAGCACTGACTTCCTTAGTATACTGACATCATCTGGACAAGGCAAAGAAGTTTTTGAAAATGAAATGTTGCTTTTTCCGAGCCGCATTTGGATAAATTAATATCTGTCATGTTTTCCACCTACAGCTCCCTACCAGCAAAATCGCCAGAAACTGAAGATTGCAACATTTAATATTCCACTGGCATTCAGCGATACGGACGGCTCTCCACAGGTAACATTGTCAGTAGAATACTAGTTGTATATTAACAGTAATAATAATAATAGCAATAGTTATAGTGATTTAGTAAACCGTAATAACAAGCAAGTATAACCATTTAGGTTATGGTGCGAAGGGACTAAAGGAACCCCCACTGAATCAAACATTTCAGAACAGAAAGTGTGTGGCTACATTTTTTGGCACTATAGCTAGCACTTAAAGTGTTACTAAACCCAGGACCCTGCATTCACTATATCTGGTCTCCCACAGTACACTGAACATGGAAATCCAATTATTTTAGTAAATATAAACTGCTAAATACCTTTTCTTAGCAGTATATAGCAATTTTGGGATTACTATCAGTGTCTGGTTAAAGCTTTAGGTCTTTAGGAGGAGTTTCGTTCTCCTCTGACTAGCCTTTGAGGCTGCAGGACCCCTGACCCTCTGTCTAAACAGTGCTGATTGACCCTGTGCTGATCACATGCACTCTCCCAAGAAAGAAAAATAACTCTAGACACACATGCTAAGTGGCCTTCACCCCCCCCCCCCCCCCCCCCGCTCCCTTATACATACCTGAGTCCTATCTTGAACCAGAGCTGTACCCATCTGCAGCAGTGCTGGTCTCTCTCTCCTCAAAAGGCATGGAGCAGCGGGAGTTATTGGAGCAGAGAGCGGGGATGGGGCCAAGCCATGCTGTGTGTCTATAGACACACACACAGCTGTGCCCCTATAGGAAGCATCTTCCTATGGTGGTGCATTGAGAAGAGAAGGAGCGCCGATGAGGGACCCCAGAAGAGGAGGTTCAGAGCTGCTCTGTGCAATACAATTTCATAGAGCAGGTAAGTATAACGTGTTTATTATTTAAAAGAAAACCCTGAGCCTTCACAAATGTTTTAAAGCTGAAGTATAGTATGTTTTTTTTGTTATAAAGCACAATACATGTTATGTGTAATGGCATGTATCCCATTATCTGCTTCTGCTACAAATCCTGCTCTTCCTCACAGCCACCAGATACCTTTGCTAGAAGTTAGTCACGAGGCACATAGTGGAGGACTTGTAGCAGAATCAGATACCTGCAGGTAATGGGATACACATAACTAATATGTAGGGGGAGATTTACTAAAACAGGAGCACTCAGAATCTGGTGCCGCTGTGCATGGTAGACAATCAGCTTCTGACTTCAGCTTGTTCAATTAAGCTTGGACAATAAAACCTGGAAGCTGATTGGTTACTATGCAGAGCTGGACCAGATTTTGCACACCCCAGCTTTAGTAAATAACCCTTGTATTGTGCTTTATCCCAAATAATATATACTACACCTAAAGTACAACTAGGCAAAACTTTTTTTTTTTGGATAGAGTGGAGAGAGATTAGAACCCCTGTCAGTTTTTATTGAGTTCTGTCCCCCCATTAAGGAGATTCACCCTCTTTATTTTTTCTGTTTACTATTTATTGTTTATTTGCATAGCAGGAGAATATGACCTGCCCTCTATGGAGCCGGTTCACATGTCACCTGGGCGGCTGCGGAGTGCACTGCACTGCGCGTCTTTGCCTCCGTTTCAAGGCCGAATTCAGGCAAAGATTCTGCCCTGATTCAGCACAGAATTGCTGTGCGATCCGCTGCCAGTTTAGGTGTGAACCGAGCCTGAAAGTGAAAGTAAAAGAAAATCAAAATTTTTGGGTTGTCCCCAGAAAAGTAATAGATGGGAAATTTTACAATGGGGACATTAGTTATGGTGATCTGGGGGTCCCCAAGGAATTCCCATAATTTGCAGGGATTTCTTCTCACTTCCTGTTTGGCTATGGGACCGGAAGTGAAGGGAAATCTCCACAATGGGACACAGATGGTGAAAAAAAAAAAAATCTGACAGGGGTTATACCCCACCCTTGCTCTATCCAAAACGAAAAAAAAACTAAACGTTTTGCCTATAGTTCTACTTTAAGCTCTAAGAATGATATCCCATAGCACAGTTTTCAGAATCCTTCTTGGTCTGACACCAGCGGAGTGAATTCTAAATGGTTGCTGCGGGCTATTCCTACAAATTAGAACTGGTGCTCTTTATTGAATAAAGACTGATTTAAAATCATCCAAAGAAATTGCAGGAACATTACTGAAAATTATCAAGTTTTACAAGCCAAACTTCTTTATTTTTAGAACCTGGAAGCTGTTGCAGAGGAGAGCAACAAGATTGAAGATGCAGTTAAATACATGCTCCTGGTGAGTGGCTATATCTATTCAAATGCCATTAACTAATTTCACTTCTTAATTTTTTTCTGTTTAAAACCAAACTCAAGGAAAACAGCTAAGTACACAGATGACATTTATGGGAGCTGTTTACCAGCCAAAGAATTTGTATGTTTGTCCATACATTCCTGAGATTTACACAGCCCTGCCCTATAACACAACCAGTTGAATAATGCCACTTACATTTAAGGAATACAGTGGTGTTTTGTTTTCACCGCAGCCTTCTGACTGGATAGAGAAAGAGCAGCAAAAAAAAAAAAAACCTGACAAGGTCATCACTCTGCTCTCTCCTTCTATATGCATTTTCCCTGTCAACACATTTGCATGTAGCAAACCTGATTGGCTCTTAGCTCTGCCCCTCCCTCTCCGTCTGATACTGTGCAAGAGGCTGATACCAAGTCAAAATCAGGAATTCACATTCATTACATAGAAAAAAAAAAAGAATGATTGAATGCCTAGGTGCATTCATTCGGCTTTTGCCTAGAGCACAGCTTTAACAAAGAAATGTGTATTGAATTTTGTACAGTAACAAGTAATGTCGCTCGGCCTGGGTCTTATCTCTATTCCTGAACCATGAATGCTCTGTGTTGCCCGTGCATAGTATATACATTATATATTTATACCTTTTTTTTTAATGTGCATTTCTTATCTGTAGAGAACTAACCCCCTGAGAACATACCCAACACTGAATGGCACCATTCTTGACAATCTGAGGAAGCTGAAGAAGAATCTGAGTGACCAGGAGTGGATGGTCAGTGTTTATAATTCGTATGGAAAATATACATTTTTTAGACTTTGCTACAAACATATGAAACCTGGTTGCGAAGGACAGCAGTTCCATTTTTAAAATTAAAATATATGTAAATTTTATATATTTTTTTTATATATAGTAAAGAAGAGTTAAACAACCTGTCAATTTTTGATTTTTTGCTTTCTGTGTCCCATTAGACAAAACAGGAAGTGAGAGGAAATCTCTCCACTCGGATGCACACAGCAATCCACATAACCTGACAGTTTTTATTTTATCAAGAATTAGAAAATTAAACTCACTTTAAATGAAAAAAAAAACTCATTGTCTGTACAATGCTGTAACAAGTAAAATATATCTTTTATAATGACCTTAACAATTATTTTATTTTTTTATTCTTCTTAAGGTTTTTGATGCATGGATGCAGCAGTGGTACTTGTTCTATTTGGTGCAAAACCCTGAAACACCCACGCCAACTCCAGCACAGAACCCTGAAACACCCATGCCAACTCCAGCACCAACAGGTAGAGGTGTAATAGATCTGACACTGCATACAGGCTTTGCGCTGCCATGGTGCAACATGGGAAGGCAAAAGCAGCTGCTCTTACAGCCTTGTGTGTTCTTTGTTTTGGCTTTAGAAATATGGTGCTTGCATAGAATTGTGGTATATGAAGTATGTCGTAGCCAGGGGCGGACTGACAACTCATGGGGCCCCCGGGCAATAGGAGATTATGGGGCCACACAGTATACACACGCACAGTATACAATCACACAGTATACAATCACACAGTATACACAGACATGTTTCTATTGGCTGAGAAGGTAGTGGAGAGGTGGGACAGCTATAATCTCTGGATTTTTAGACCAAAAGGATGTCGGTAAGGGACATTTCAGAGACAGATGTAAAAAAACACAGATTTTTACATACTGTCCCTGGTTTTACTGAGGTTGCCAACCCTGATGGGGCCCCCTAGTGGCCCAGTGCTTGAGTGGCCGAATGGTCAGTCAGTCCGCCCCTGGTTGTAGCTACCTATGTAAAAGTTCATCAGAATGTTAAAAGTCAGCATTACCAGGAAACAGCTCCTTAAAGTGGGAAAATGTTGTCATATTAGCACTGGCCTAGTGAAAATATGGAAAATGTACTCCAGTGAGGAGAAACAGGAAATTCTAGCCATTGTGAAGGCTCCAAGCCCTAGACCAGACTATTTAATCTATTTTAATTTGGACTTTTGTAAAAAAAAAAAAAAAAAAGAGCATTAAAGCAGAATTGGACCTTAGGCAAGATAGCAGCTTTGGCCCCTTATCCTGCCAATTGACATTAACAAGCATGGCAGTAGGCATAGAGAAGCTTTCCCATTTGCCCTGTCTGTACTGGCATAGCCCTCCCCATCTAACAACATCTGCATACAAGCGACAGGCAGGTGCACAGCTTTGACCAACACTATGGTTTGCTTCAGGAGCATGAATGTTGAAGCTGGGCTGCCTAGACAACAACCAGGCCCTAGGCAGCTACCTAGGTATTCTTGTGGATGTCCCAGCTCTATATTAAATACAGTATATAAGTACTATTGAGACTGATAGATTTAGGATAAGTATTTGCCTCTGCATGAGAGGTGTAGTGCATTTTAGGATTATACACGTCTTACCTTACATCTCCATGGAAGGTGTGTTTATTGGAAACCCAACCAAGTGATGCAGCAAGTAAAGTTTTTTCATAACACAAGAACACACCAAAATTTTCTTGGACTAACAAAACGCATAAACCACGTATCTTCTGCATTGGCGCTGAAGTCTCCGTCTGTCTTTGTACCGCTCAGCTAACAGATGCTGCTAAGCCTGGACGTATAGCATATAAAGTCATCTTCTGTCCAGCACCTTTCACAGTCTCCAAAATTTGTTCCTCAGGAGTTGGAGACTTACTGGAAATATGGAAAGACAACGATCGCCTAGCAGGGCGCAGCCTTAGCGAAAACTTTGTTTATGCTTCTACCAGTTACTACACCGACACAGAGCCCAGTATTATTGATGAAAGTCCAAGTGGTGAATATGTTCTCTCCTCCTATATATAGTAGTACACAAGAGTACAAAGCCATCTTACAGAGAAACTAGTGGATAGAGATTCAACTGCTGTGTCCTGAGCATCCATTAGGAACATGTATGTGGGTGTTAAAGGTTATTATCAATGGAGCTTGACACCATGCACCATGTAAAGTCATCTGTGCCTACTATGGTAAACAAAAGGTTCCGTGCTACCAGTATTAGTTGGAGATGGGGCTTACTTTGCTGGGCACAGAGGTGGATAGCTTTCAGGTCTTCTGTGGAGCTGCTGTGAAAAAGTTCCTGTAAAGGACATACCCCTCCTCCTTCATTAAGAAATGTTCTTTCATTGCCTGTAACACAATCTGTGAATGTGGAGTCTGATAAGTGACAAGATCCTCTCCCCTATTCACACATTTGCAAAGCTGTAAAAAAAAAAAAAAAAAAAAAAAAAAAGAATTGTGTCCTTGTATATACGCTATATTACCAAAAGTACTGTGACACCTGCCTTTACACGCACGTGACCTTTAATGGCATTCCAGTCTTAGTCCGTAGGGTTCAATATTGAGTTGGCCCACCCTCTGCAGCTATAACAGCTTCTATTCTTTTGGGAAGGCTGTCCACAAGGTTTAGGAGTGTGTCTATGGGAATGTTTGACCATTCTTCCAGATGCGCATTTGTGAGGTCAGGCACTGATATGGACAAGAAGGCCTGACTTACAGTCTCTGCTCTAATTCATCCCAAAGGTGTTCTATTGGGTTGAGGGCAGGACCAGGCCAGTGAAGTTCCTCCAACTCGAACTCGCTCATCCATGTCTTTATGGACATTGCTTTGTGCACTGGTGCGCAGTCATGTTGGAACAGAAGGGGCCATCCCCAAACTGTTCCCACAAAGTTGGGAGCATAAAATTGTCCAAAATGTCTTGGTATGCTGACATCTTAAGAGTTCCCTTCACTGGAACGAAGGGGCTAAGCCCAACCCCTGAAAAACAACCCCACACCATAATCCCCCCTTCCACCAAATGATTTGGACCAGTGCACAAAGCAAGGCCCATAAAAACACATGGATGAGTGAGTCTGGGGTGGAGGAACTTGACTGGCCTGCACAGAGTCCTGATCATAACCCGATAGAACACCTTTGGGATGAATTGGAGCGGAGACTGCGAGCCAGGCCTCATGCCTGACCTCACAAATGCGCTTCTGGAAGAATGGTCAAACATTCCCATAGGCACACTCCTAAACCTTGTGGACAGCCTTCCCAGAAGAGTTGAAGCTGCAAATTGTGGGCCAACTCAATATTGAACCCTATGCACTAAGACTGGGATGCCATTAAAGTTTATGTGCCTGTAAAGGCAGGCGTTCCAATACTTTTGGTAATATAGTGTAGCTTTAAATTGAACTTGTGGGCAAAAATTCAAAACATAATCCTTTCTGATCAATTGCATTCTAGTCACTTACGTAAGATGAAACATAACCTATCAAAGAAGGTATGATTCAAAGGAAGAGTTTGATTGTTTGCGAAGGGTTTCTTCTGTTGTTAAGAAAATCATTTTTATGTATTCTATAACCTACTTTTAAACTGGACTCACTTATTTGTATGTGGTTATATGTATCAGGTGCCTCTGTGATGTCAGAATGCATGACGAGGGCCGCTATGCGCGCTCTGCCTGGTGCTTACGTACCAGACTGTGATGAGAATGGCGACTACAAGTCTAAGCAGTGCTGGAGAGGCACCGGATATTGCTGGTGTGCCTACAAGAATGGAACTGAGATTCCAGAAACCAGATCCCGTGCAAAAATTGACTGCAAACGTAAGAACACACATGTCTTACATAGCTGAAGGTACCATAAGAGGTAGAAGGACAGCCACAAACATTGATTTGCGAGAATGATTGCTACATATACAGTACGCTCATAATTGTGTCAGCCCGCTGGTGTTGGCCTTATCTTAAGGGGACAGTAGTAACATTCACCCTATTGCTTAGCCATAGCTAAAAATGTGTTTTGCTATTAGATAAAGTATAAGAGAGACTATATCTACACTGCAGTTAAATAGCGGGCATCAGGAGGTGCCACATCAGAACTGCAATGTCAGAGCCTGACTTCTCATGGGGCTGCTGAAGCCCAGAAAACCCATATTGTGAAGTATGGGCCGAATAGGTACATTCATGCTGTAATCTGGAGAGCCCGATATCACTAGCCATCCACTTGTAAAAGTTACAGTCTTTATTGAACTCGATAAAACAAGCAAAACACCTTCCTTCAGCCAAAATGGAGCAAGCAGTTGTTACTCCTGGTATAACAAAAAATCAAACAGTGGATCAGGGGTGCAATGCTAGACTCCTGTAGACAAGCCCTGCAGCTTTCAGCCCGTACCTGCATGGCTTGTGAATGAACTACAAGGCCACTCATCAGTGACCTCGCAGTCCATTCAGAACTACAAGTGGTAAGCCACAAAGGATGATGGTACTAGTAGTTCAAGTCATTCACAGGAAACTGTGAATGAATGATGTGGCCGTGTTGGCGGAGCCCTGCACAGCCACGTTATTTTCAAATAGTGACAGCGGGCGCCAGGAGAAGATCCCAGCTCGCTGTCACTGGGAGGGGACGAGGCTGCAACTGCTGGATCATGTTACATGTTCCACCATATATACAGGTGGAGCATGAAACAAGTTCCAAAAGGTGAGCTTATCCTTTAATGGACTTTGGGCATGTGTCAAAGACATCAGCTTGAGACACTTCTTAAAAAAAAAAAAAAAATCAGAATTCACAGCTGCATTTGAGCTGCTTAACCACTTCAGCCCCGGAAGGATTTACCCCCTTCCTGACCAGAGCACTTTTTGCGATTCGGCACTGCGTCGCTTTAACTGACAATTGCGCGGTCGGGCGATGTGGCTCTCAAACAAAATTGACATACTTTTTTCCCCACAAATAGAGCCCCTGTGGTTTTTATTTTTTGTGCTATAAACAAAAAAGAGCGACAATTTTGATAAAAACACATTATTTTTTACATTTTGCTATAATAAATATCCCCAAAAATATATAAAAAAATATTTTTTCCCTCAGTTTAGGCCGTATTCTTCTACATATTTTTGGTAAAAAAAAAAAAAATCACAATAAGCGTTTATTGATTGGTTTGCGCAAAAGTTATAGCGTTACAAACTAGGGGATAGTTGTATGGCATTTTTATTAATAATCTTTTTTTTTTACTAGTAATGGCGGCAATCAGCGATTTTTATCGTGACTGCGACATTATGGCAGACACATCGGACATTTTTGGGACCATTGTCATTTATAAAGCAATCAATGCTATACAAATGCACTGATTCCTGTGCAAATGACACTGGCAGTGAAGGGGTTAAGCTTGTCCTGGGGAGTGTTTCTAACTGCGGGGGTGTGTGACTACGTGTGGCATGTCACTGATCTCTGCTCCCTATTCACAGGGAGCAGAGATCAGTGACACTGTCACTAGGCAGAATGGGGAGATGCTTGTTTACATTAGCATCTCCCCGTTCTTCCTCTCCGTGAGACGATCACGGGTATCCCCGCAGACATCGCGTCCACGGGACCTGCGACTGACTCACGGAGCTTGCCACGGCGCGCGCCCGCAGGCCGCCTCTTAAAGGGCAACATACAGGTACGTTAGTTTGCCTGTATGTGCCATTCTGCCGCAGTATATCTGCAAGAGGCTGTCGGCAAGTGGTTAAGGTTACAGATGCACGAGCCTCCGCAGCCCCCCAATCCCCCGTTTTGATAGCGAGCTGTCACAATGTAAAGACGTGTCCCTTGCGGGGCTCCACCTGCATTATTTAATCACAGAGTTCTGTGAATGTAAAAACTACACGCACCAACAGCTTTGACAGCTATCAGCTTATAGTTGTGAATTAACTACCAGGGCGCTGTTGAGTGCTCTAGGTAGTTCATTGAGCTTCCTGTCAACGTGAAATACTTTACTGGCTACTAACATAAAAAAAAAAGAAAAAAAGCATTTTTTTAAATGTGCATTTATTATTTTATTTTTTGTAAAGGTGAAAAAATCCTTTCATTTGATGCGACAGGCTCAATTGATAAACTGATATATTCAGCAAACCATTAAAAGTTAAACCAAATTTATCTCAATGTGGGACTTCAGTCAAGAAAAAAACTAAGCAGTAAATTTGTAAAAGATTGGACTATGCCCACTTAGCAGGCAAGAGGTCTCGGAGAAAGACAGTCCCAATATAGGATCCAGCCCTCCAAATGGAACAAGTACCAGTTTTAATAGGCTAGCATATTATTCCCCGAGCTGGACCAAAGATCTCATCTGGACCTGCAAAAATAGACTTTCCAGAAACATACAGGTGATATACTGTGGGTACTTCACTGTGCTTGACTGATAAGTTCCCTGGATGAAATGATGGCACCCAGCAGGTGCTACATAGGGCTTTTGTAGTGTCCCGGAGTGCACACCTTTAGTAGTCTACACACTCCAGGGGACAAGGCCCTTCCTTTCCGACCACTTTTATTTTAAAATTCCACAACTAACATGCTGCACCCCAGAGGTTGCCCCAGGATCTACTACAATTTGGCACAGTTCTGTAAACCTTGAAATGATTATTATTATTGTCATTAAATGTTTATTGCGTAAAAGGTTTTCATTAAAAGAACTGGAGCTTGTGTAAAAGTACAAAGACGTTGAATGTAGCATGTGTTGTGGTGCTTAAATTCATGTTTGAGTTGCTTTAGCATGCTTTTGGGGTGCTGCTTCAAGTTGCTTTTGGCATGCTTCAAGCTTCTTATGCTCTTGTATTAACCTGTAAAAGGGATAAAAACAGCTTAGAAGTATACAAATGCTGGTGCACAAACCTTCCTAAGATGGCCATAGACCCCCAGATACCAGCTGAGTATGATAAAATATTGTAGAGGTCCTTTAAGCTGGTTTCAAGTAAAACATGTATGTATGAGTCACCAACAGGTTGCATATACTGTATATACTATGTAGCTGGTAGCTGGGTTGGAATGTCAAATCAGTTAAAGCGAAGAGCAGTGATAAAGGTTTTTTTTTTTTTTTTTAAACCCTTTTTTTTTTGTTTTTTTTTTTTTTAAACCCTTTCAGTCGATCCCCAGTCCCCTAAAGAGGGCTTGGTCAGGGGGCCAAAAAATAAAAAAAAATTGAATACATTCTTAGTGATGTAATTTTCTTCTTGTGGTAAGATGGATACCATGATCAGTGAGTTACTTTGCTAGACAACTGATTTTATATTAAAGTCTAAATTGTACAAACTTTTTTTTTTTTTTTGACAGATATTCAAGATAACCTAATTGAGGAGTACGATATGCAATATACTCTACCCCTTTATGGTAAATGCTAAATATTTATTTGTATTTCATGAGCTAATGAAGAGATATGGTGCATACATATGTGGAAAACTGGCTTCACACTGACCTGCTACACACACTACATGCTCACTACCTGAATGGGCTTCTTTAATGCAACGCACATCAATGCATGTACTGTAATTTTATGCGTTGCAATTTGTTACTGAATTTTGGAATGCACCGAGCTATACAAAGTTCAACATGTCCTATTTACTTTTAGCTCACACCAATGCAATGTGTAGGTGTGAATTGAAGCCATGGGACATAGGGCCTCATTCCTGTATTGGGCCATACTGTTGGTATGAACCAGCTGATACTTCCATAACATTAAATAATGTTTCAATGACTGAAAAGAACCTATAAGAAAAGTGCCTTAGGCCAGCCATAGATGTGGTCGAATCTCAGCGGGTTCAGCAGGTACAAGCCAAGATTTGAACCATGTATGGGCAGGTTAAATGTACCAAGTTGATTGAACGATCAACTTGGGTACAACCAGCCTGCTGGATTCACTTTCTATTATCGCTAGCGGCTGCCATAGGTGGTAGCAATAATTAATGTCTCCTACCACCATCAATGCTTGTCGACATATTCCCTTACAACAGCTGTAAAAACCCGACAGAGGGTCTAACAGTTCCCCACTTTATCCAGAACCAAGAAAAAAAAAAGATTTTATCGGATCATACAGTGCTATTGCATTTAAAGACGGCCATAGATGGATCAAAAATTGGGCCAGTTCAGCGTGGACTGGACAAATTAAATCTATGTAAGGGCACCCTGGTTGTACACAAGCTGATCAAATCGACTGACTTGTGTACAACCAGCCGGTCAGGTTTTTCCCCAAGTGATTAGTGCTGCCGGCTGTAGCTGGCAACACTGATCATTGTGTTCTGCTCTGCTGCCAGGGAAGGCTCCCCGCTGGCAGAATCAATTGGCGCTGCGGGGATGATTCCCTCATCAACAGTTAATGAATCGAGCTATTTTCTTTTTTTTTCCCCCCACAAAAATTGCATAATGTATGGCCTGCCTAAGGGGGAAGCCGAGTGTGTGTACCCCTTTTCATATCCCAGAAGGTATTTTGGGTATGCAATGAAGAGGATCATTGTAATGCTAAAAGGCGAGTTCTTGCATGTTTTATGGTGATGAACAACTCTCAGATAGCATAGCTTTGTCATATTATAGTTTACTTACTCAACTGCCAGCAGCCTATGAAGAGCTGAAGGCTCGGTTCACACTGCTGCGATGCAAATTACATCCGTTTTTGAGTGCGATTCTGGTGCATATTCACAGTGCGATTTTTCTGTGTCAAGTGCAAATATAATGCGAATTTGTGATGGGATTGGTCACAGCTGCTTTTTTGTCAGGACAATAGAAGCCCAAAATAAATTAAAAAAAATGGATTCACAGTAATGTGAACACAGGGTTGCTAGAAGATCCCTAGAAGCCTATGGAGCTGAATTCACACAGGATCAGACTCGCATGACTTTTTTTTAGCGGCATCAGAAACGTACTGCATTAAAGTTAATGGCCTTCATTGAAAAAGTTTTTCAGCATTCGCAACTGATCAAAATCGCATCAGAATTCACATCACTGTGAACCAGGCCTCAATATCCTGCAGTAGTTAGTGGAGGATAGTACCAGCAATAATTAACAAAAAAAAAAAAAAATGAAATACTTGCCTCACCTGGAAAGAAATGACAGCTCTTGTATCTTAGTACTGGATTCTATGACCCCCCCCCCCCCCCAACAAAAAAGACACCTTTGGTTTGATTGCAAGCATAGGACAAAATAGATATAGCTCCAAAAGATACACCTTTGTTTGAATATGCCTGTAAAATCTTTTTTTTTTTTCTGCAGGTAAAGGCGATCTTGAGTGATCAAGCAAGGACGCAATCGTTCTGACAAGCTGCTTAGTTCCAGCTTAGCGCAGAGGCTTTTCTACGTGTGGAGACAGCGATTTTTATTTTTTTTTTCTAATATAAGGTTCTCTCTTTAGGGTTATTATGTAAGAACTACTGCAGGCAAGACACAATCTAGTAATAAATGGAAAGAAAATAGTACTTATCCTTTGTTTGTTTTATTAACACTACCACACCTGGGTTCTCAATGCTGAAAATCATTGTACTAGACACTTAACTGACATTGAGGCTGGGTTCACACCATTGCAAATTGGATGCGGGTTCTCCGCATCCAATCGTAATAGCAGGATATTTTAATTGGCTCTCTGTGGAGCCGGTTCACATATCTCCGCAGCGGGTCCGGTGCAATTTTCTCAAAAAACGGTGCGTTTTTTGGTCTGTATTCAGCCCAATGTTCGGACTGCAAACAGACCTGAAACGATAAAGCAGGACGCACCGGACCCCTGCTGTGAGCCACATGCGTCTCATATCTGAACACTCCATTAATAGTTCATTAACCGCTTCCCGACCGCCTAACGACGATATACGTCGGCAAAATGGCACGGGCAGGCAGAATCACGTACCTGTACGTGATCGTGCATGTGCCTGCCTGCCTGTGGGTCGCGCGCGCCGCTAGCGGCGCGGTCGGGAGCTCCGTGACCCCGGCCGCGGGACCAGCGGACCCGATCGCCGCTGGTGTCCCGCGATCGGGTTACGGAGCTGAAGAACGGGGAGAGGTTTGTGTAAACAAACCTCTCCCCGCGCTTCCTACACTGACTGTCAGTGATCGGCGGTTCCCTGACATCGGGAATGATGTCACACGTACAGCCACGCCCCCCCCCTACAGTAAAATGAACACAACACGTCACACTGACTCCTCCCCGCCCCCTAGTGGTTAACCCCTTCACTACAACTGTCATTTACATAGGAATCATTGCTATTTAAATAGCACTGATTTCTATATAAATGACAAATGTCCCAAAAATGTGTCAAAAATGTGTCAAAAATGTCCGATGTGTCCGCCATAATGTCGCAGTCACAATAAAAAATCGCTGATCGCCGCCATTACTAGTATAAAAAAAAAAAAAAAATATTAATAAAAATGCTATAAGACTATCCCCTATTTTGTAAACGCTATAACTTTTGCGCAAACCAATCAATAATCGCTAATTGCGATTTTTTTTTTACCAAAAATATGTAGAAGAATACGTATCGTCCGAAACTGAGGAAAAAAAAAAGTTTTTTTATATATTTTTTTGGGATATTTATTATAGCAAAAAGTAAAAAATATTGCATTTTTTTCAAAATTGTCGCTCTATTTTTGTTTATAGCGCAAAAAATAAAAACCGCAGGGGCGATCAAATACCACCAAAAGAAAGCTTATTTGTGGGAAAAAAAGGACACAGTCAGATGCACCTAATCATATCTTCCCTGTTGCTTCACACAGCTGTGGCAAGTGAAAAAGCGCAGGAAATTTTAACTCAAGTGACAGGTGTTCTGTAGCAACTTGTTCCATTTGTACATGGCTCTAAGGAAAAATCTGTGAAAAGCACCTCTAACTAAAAAAATAATACCAAACATTACATTTATTAACTGGTGAATTTTGTCTTGCCTGTAGTTCTTCCTGTTTTTTTGTGTTCCTTTGGGTGACCGGTGATTGGTAGAAAAATCATATCATTTAGTATGTTATTGCTAACAACAAATTTCATGAACAGCATAAAGGAAGCGTCACAAACAAGTGATCACTGTGATTGGGCTATCACAGTAAGGCTCGGCTCACACTAAGCAGCCTACAAAGTGACGCGATTTTCAGTGCAACTTTGGAGTCAGACTTTAATTGGACTTTTAGCACAGGTTCACCCTGACAGCGGGAATGAAATTGCGCGATTTTGCACGAGTGTAAGTCCTGGTTCACATTGCAGTGATTTGGCAAATCACATGGCAAATCAGCGGCTTTTGCCGGCAATGACACCCTCCGAATGGGTACGACACTGACTTTGTGGCGCCGCACCAATTCCCAAAAGTAGTTTCTGTACTACTTTTGGCGACCTCGGGGTGCAATTTCCATTGAAATCTGTGCAGCAACCCACACAGATGTCTCTAAAATCACCCCGAAGTCGGGACTGACATGCGGGAATGAAATGGTGTGACTTCAGCTGAACTTGCACAATTTCATTCCCGCTGTCAGTGTGAACCTGTAAAGGGACATTCTAGTCTCAATCAAAATGTTTAGATTCTTGTGACCCGTCTTGGCAACAAAAAAAAAAGAGAAGTACGTAATCACAAAACCCCCTTGAAATCTTTTTTTTTTTTTTGTTATATTGTTGTGTGGATTGATTGCTGATCATTTATGTACAAATATTACTATAAGGAACCACAGTGCTTAAACAGATGTACAGCAGTGCCTGATTTCACACACAGCTGGTGCTGCAGGAACAATCCAACTGGAAATCCCCTTCATACCCACAAATCACTTATCAGTAATAACAGGAAATTGAAATGTGCAACAACCAATGACTTAACAATTGTGCACATCTGTAAACAGATACCGTTTTTTTTTGGGGGGGGGGGGGGGGGGAGATTTTACTTATATAAAAAGAGAACTACTTTGACATGTGATTTTTCTTTTTAGCAAGTAACAGAACATAGAGTTTATGTAGTGGCATTATATTTTAATCTCTTTAATTTGCTTGATACTTCTTTTAAATGACAAGTTGGTATTTGGCTTAAGAGTTTAATGTTAACTTTCCTGAGTGTTTCTATTGCATTGCTATACTATCAGATCATCTTGATGAAAATCCTATGTACACCAACAATGAAATGTGAGAACTATAATAAAAAGACATGTAGTCAGTATGGTGTACAGTATTCATTTTCACAGGGGAAAAAAAAAAAAAAGAAACGCACAATCCTGCCACTCTGCAAGATCTGATCTTAAAAAGGCGGAGCAGTGAGTTCACAGGCTTTGCAAATAGAATATTTTATATATTTTTAACCATTCATTGTGGAGATTGTTACATGTGTGCATTCCGATTGTTGAATGGGGGATATATTTAAACACATCTGTGTAGCTATGGCTATACTTATAGCAGCCCTCAAAATTTCCACTCACGTACTCACATTAGGCAAGTGGAAATAAGCTGAGGGCGAGTGTGGAGCCGCATCGGAGGAGATGGGGGCGGGATGACACTCTCCTCTCATCCAATTAAGTTAGGCTGTCCCTCTGGCATCTTCAATATCTCTTGAAGCAGTTGGTGGGTGGAGCCATGGGTGTGGCTACCTCCTCAAATTCTCCCAAAGACTCTTTCACTCAAGCTGAGGAGAGACCAAAGCAGCCACGGGAGTGTTCATATCCAGTAATGCTGTAAGTGAATGAGCACATTGTCATGGCATACAGCCCTAACCTTCCACTATACTACCCAAAACTTCTACTATACCCCCCTTACCAGTCACTATATCACCCTATACTATCCAAACCTGCCACTATACCACCCCAAACCTGCCACTAAACTACCCAAACCTGCCAAAGAGTGCCTATAGTAGCCAATCATATTTTATTTATCACAGCCAGATCAATGAAATATGCTTAATGTTAAATATTGATAAAGTTGTTAACATTTATTTTTGTAACCTAATTCTGCATAAAACATTTAACAGTGTCATTCCATGAGATAATTTATGAGGGTGTGTTTAAGGGCGGGGCAGGGTAGGATTTGGGTGAGGCAGCTTGTGGCGAGTAACTCTTTAAGGCCGCTAGTAGCTCAGGACTTGAAATTTTGAGCCCCGCTTATAATTTCTGTTACAAATCTAGAAATATTTTAGCTCAGGGTTTGGAGGGTTAAGCATTTTAATTGGGCTTTAACTAGACTAGGCGTTCTCTCTTCTAATACAACAATATCCCAAAATAGACAATTTTCTAAAAATACATTCTATACCTATTGAAACACTGCAACGCAACCTCTAAGGACCCTGCATACATATGTTGTCTTCCTGCTGTATTGGTCTATGAAGACTTATGCATACAGTCTTATCGCCAGATATCAACCATCATACATCTGAGGATTGTTTGTTCATACAATGTTTAACTTAAAACTCCCAGGATATGTATTTAAAGCGGAAGTAAACCCATCGATTTAACAGTCTAAAAAAAAAAAAAGGCATGCCGTGAATGCCAACTGCACATTGGCTGTGCTCTTAACCAAACAGTCAAACCATCCAATGGCTGGTGTCATAACAGATCACATGTGCAGCACTGTGGCAGTTGAAGATTAAACAGAGGCAAAGATGGCAGCTTCCTTGGCTGAAAACGATAGGGGGGTTTACTTCCACTTTAAGAGCCCCTTCAATGAATCATTAAATAGCACAGTCTGTTTCTTATGGCAATGCACTCTATCACAAACATGCTGCAAAGGGATACAAACAATAGGCCATGGGTTCTGATGCGTTTCCACCCAGGTGGGACTTCCTCAGGAGATATGTGGCTAGCATGTCACTGCTGGTGCTCTGAAACGATGAGACATAACCATCACTCTGTTGCAAACATGTTATATTAGTGCAATGTCATATCAATCAAATCAAGTAAATGTGTTGGGATCAGGGGCAGCCCGTCCATTAAGGCCGCACGGGCACAGACTCCCTTATCCATGCGTCCAGCCCCTTTCAGGACGCCGGGCATATGAACTCCAGAGGCTCTAATAGGCATCAAAATAGGGTGGGCTTGGGCAGCTGAGAAGGCGCTCGGAGCCCACACAGGGTGTATGAGAATAGCGAATGAATATTCCGTTCACTTTACTGCCTCCCCGCCAATCAGGAAGACCAGTTTCCCGATTGGCCGAAAAGGAGAAGGAAGCCGCCGAGCAAGGAAAGGAGAAGCTGCTCATGATGCCCGTGGAGGAGAGCCGGGGAATGGGCCCGTGTATGCGGTGAGTGACTCCATTGCTACAGCCATCCTGCGGTTCCCAGAGGTTTTCCCTTATGGATGTCCTCCCTGCAGCACCCTGGTGGCTGTACACCTTGCGGTTCCCTACACAGATCACACTATGGTGTCTGGGTCAGCTGACTCTGAAAGCGGAACCCCCCCACACACGGTGGCTGGAGTTGCTGCCAGCTCGGCTCCCTACTTCCCTCCCCCCCTCCGGACATCGGGTTGACTGCATCAGCCGATGGATAACATGTCCTGGGTTCCCATGTGACACCCCACGCATCAGCTCCCCGAAGAGCACCTCTTCAAGCGCACAGCCCTGTCAGCCTTGGGGATCATACAGTGTCAGATCCCGCAGCCTCCCATCTCCCTGGCCAAAGAGAGGGACTGAGGACACTTCCATCCAGGTCTGTTCACTACCCTTGTTCAGCTGGCTGTAACATGCAACTTTTTACCATGTTATTTTTATTTATTTTTCCTGTTCATTAGCAAGTCTTTTAATAATCAACTGTATACTCCTGAGACTGTCTCCACTGGGTCACACTAACCAATTGGTTGGGACCATCACTAAGGGATATTTGACCTTTCAGCACAGACTTTGCTTGCTGACTGACTCATTGGACAATTATCTCAGTGTCTGTAAGCACCAGAGTTCGATCACTATTGAAAACTTCATGTTTTTTTTCCCTCACTTTATTGGTCTCGATCAGGATGGTCAAAACCAGTGACATAGATATTTATTGTGCTGGACAATTATTCACAGTTTGCAATAATATTAGTTTTTGTAGTTTTGCAGGTCACACTCCTTGGTTTTGGTTGGGAGGGCTGAATATATTGGCACTGGTTTTCCTTTCCCCCTCCCTTTTTTTGCTCTCTCATTGTGACCTGCAACTGGTTACCAAATCAGTTAAAAAGTGTTCATTACACAAAAAAAATGGATACTGTTCCTTTAAAGCATGTTATACAGCACACAAGTGCTTGTGCTGTGTAATTTGGCCCCCTGTACCACCTGAATTACCTGGCTGATCCTTCCCTCCCCCCCTGTAAACTGACCATGGTTTATCATGGCTGCTGAGCCCTGACACCATGTTCCGTTTACGTGCCTCCGTCATCCACAGCTCTCCTGTCTCACCTCTGTCCTCCTCCCCCCTCCCTGTCTGTCAGCTGTGTGAGTGCCTGCCCCCTCCCCTACTGCTGCAGAAATTTGTTTCATTCTAACACTATCCTCTGTTTAAGAAAAGTCGCTATATACCCGATTTCAGAGTGCCGCTCACGTGACCGACTGCCTCTCTCCTCCTCCCCTCCTGACTGATGTCAGTGGGGGATTCTCAGCCCTGCCTGCTGCAGATGTCAGGTCAAGAGAGGAGAGAGGTGTCCAGTCACGTGAGCGCCGCTCTGAAAATCAGGTATATAGCTGCATTTTTTTCTACAAAAAGCACAGACACAGGGGCACCTTACATTATTAAGCAAAGAGGATATTGTGAACTGAACATAGTGGTCCAACAACCACTTTAAGTGGCACTCGCTTTTTAATAATAATAATACATTTTATTTATAGTGCACTTTTCATCAAAAGATCCCAAAGTGCTACAGGTTAAAACAAAAAATAAAAATTTAACAATTTATACAATGAAACATTTAAAATGTTTTTTCTAAAAAGAAATGTCTTAAGACCTTTTTTAAAACAGTCAGTAGATCAAGGAGCCCTCAAGGTATCAGGTAGTGCATTCCACAGGCACGGGGAAGCGGCACAAAAGGCCCAGTCTCCCATTGTTCCGAGTCTAGTTCTGGGTATATGAAGAAAATTTGAGTGAGTGGAGCGGAGGGGGCGTGTTGTGTTTAATGGTTTGAGTTCTTTAAGGTAGGGAGGGGCATATCCATGGATACATTGGTGTGTGAGCAGAGAAACCTTGTACACAATCCTGGCAGAGACAGGAAGCCAGTGGAGTGAGTGGAGAATGGGGGTAATGTGCTCATGTTTCCGCACTCTCATCAGGATCCTTGCTGCAGAGTTTTGGATGTACTGAAGCCTCTGCAGACTTTTTTTAGGAATCCCAATGAGAAGTGCGTTACAGTAGTCCAGTCTGGAGGAGACAAAAGCATGAACCAGCTTTTCGGCTTCTTAAAATATTGAGCAACCTAACTCAAGAGTGTAGTAACTAAGGTCCCTGTTTGCATACATTTTGGCACTGAAAGGTTTCTTTATATTTTTATGACGGTTACATTTATAAGACACCAAACTATCCTTTAGTGATTTTTTTTTTTCCCTACACCATGTCTTGCTATAATTTAAGTGAATCAGGGATTCTCTCTCAAGACCCTCCAATGTTTTTGTAATATCTCAAAAACATCTAGTGTCGATTGCAGCTTGTGTTGATCAATCTTTTTTCTTCCTCATATTTTTTGTGTAATTTTTTGCTTATTCTATTTAAAGCGGTGTTGCACAGAAAAAAAATAAATAAAAAAAATTTGATTTTTTTTTTAACTCACCTCTAAATGCCTGTTGCTAGGGGGTCCCTCGTAGTCTGCCTCCTTCAGTGCCTGGGCTGGCGCTCCCTCCTGACAGTCATCTGGGACACGTGACTGGTCCCAGATGACTGCGCGGCCAATTACGCAGTCACAGCTGGGTGCCCACAGTTAGAATGCCGGTCCCGCATCGCTGGACCCTGGAACAGGTAAGTGTCCGATTATTAAAAGTCAGCAGCTGCAGTATTTTTAGCTGCTGACTTTTACATTATTTTTTTTTTTTAAGGGGAACTCCTCTAACTGTCTTTGTAGCCTTGCCTCTTCAACCTAGCTCTTTTGCATACTTTACCTAAGAAAGGATTTTCAAAAAATTGACAAGACAAATTCATACCATTATTTTATTAGAATAATGGGACTGTAAACATTAAAAACAGCCACAGCAATTTAGCTTTTTGTCCACAATTCACAATAATTCCCATAAACTGCAAGACCCACACATATTCTGTTAATTTGCTAAAATAAAACTACATAAAAAGTATCAAAATTTTTTTTTTTACAAGAGATAAAAAAAACACGACCTTATTCACAAAGCAAGGGAGACCTGCTTTTCAAGCTATGGGATTAATACGATTAAAAAAAAATATACATTTTAGGATTCCGGAAGATAGGTTATGATCACAGCTTGTTACAAGTCTGAAAATCCCAAATTCTGAAGATCTGAACCACCTGAAACCCTCAGAAGTGGGAAATAAACATTTAAATAATATTTTAAAATAAAGTATTGACATAGTCTTCCTCTTCTAGCTCCTCTGGCATGATGCTATTGACAACATATACATATAAATATGATGGCTTTACAGTTCTCCTTTGCTGTGCAACTGCAAAAACAAACAAAAAACATTGTTATATTTTGTGATTACCTTGAAACTACGGCTCAATTCTAATCTTCCCATCAAATGCCAACTTTTCCAACTGTGCAGAGACATGATGCAGATTTAATGCAGTTGTAAACTTTCTTTACATAACAGGTTATACTTTTCTGCTCTGTGCAATGCTTTTACACAGAGCGGCCCCTAACCTCCTATTCTGGTGTCCCCCGCCTGCAATCTCTGCTCCCCCTCTTCTCTGTGCACCACCATAGGAAGCTACTTCGTATGGGGGCACATCTGCAGGCCTGAGCCAGGCTATTGACATACACAATTTGGCTCCGCCCCTCCCCTTCACAGGATTTGACTGACAGCAGCAGGAGCCAATGCTGCTGCCTCCATCTCTCTCTACAAACTCATTTAAAAAGTGACACTATCACCCACACATGTAGCTGATCATATCTATAAAAGATTAGATTGGCATTTATACTGACATATAACAATTTAATATGCCTTTTCTCAGTAAGGGATCAGGCACATTTGCCAGTACAGCATAAACATTGGGTGTAGCACCCTTTAAAACAATTTTCAGTCTCGAGGCACCCCAGTCTATGGGCTTGTTCACATGCAAGGTTGGGGGGACAGTAAAATCACACGGTTGAGCTGCATTTTTACAATTCACCAACTGCTCCCCCTTTGGCTGCAGGGGTAGTGGCCAGGGTCGTACACATACTAATGCAGCGATGCTTTGCAGCCGCAGCAGGAATTATATCTCGTCATGTTTGGCAGGCGCTACAACCTTAATAAAAGCGACCTATTGAAGTGGATGGGGGTGACCTGCAAAGGTGTGCATTACAAGCCATTTGCAGCACAGTGATACTGTACTTAGGGGGCCAAAACAAGCAGTGAGAGGAGGTGACATATCCTACTTATTGCTTGATAAATACTCAACTCCTCTGGTCTGGGCAGGTGGAAAATTCTGCAACAGTCTCACTTCCTTCAGCCTCTTCCAAGTCACACCCGTTTCCACAGACAACCTACTTCATTTGAAGACTTTTGTGTGGGAGATGAGCCCTTACTAAAATGTCTCGCCTCCTCTTGCAGTTACATCCCACAATCCTCCATATTTACACAAATGGGAAAGACCTTAACACTATTTTGGTCCTGCGAGAGCGTAATCAGGTACTTATATTTGCTCACAAGTCTTCCCTTTGCATTAAATACCAGATTACATTAACCAGCCCGCATAATCGGGCACTACTGGAAAACTTTAGGGGGACCACCTTGAGGAGGAAAGAGGTCTGGGTCTCCAAGACCAGATAAGGCTCTTTACAAGAACTCAGACACACCTGATGGAGTTAATAGCCACCAAAAAAGCCACCTTACTCATAAAAACCCAGGATGTGAAAAATATAATATTCCCAGGGGTTGAGGTGCCTGCTCATGCACCAGCCAAAAGGTAGATTTTTTTTGCCTTGCACAAGGTAGAAATGAGAGTCTGACGCTTCATACTTTAGGACCTGGGTTTCAAAAGCCAGCGACTCACAAGAGGGCCCTGCGACAAGAGGTCTGGTCTATGCAAAGTTCTCCTGGGCAAAGGAAATGGATCGAAGAGGATCACCAGAAATCCATTCTGCCTCCATCTTTTAGAGCTGTCAAGGGAAAATCTTCACTGGAGGGAATGCATACACCAGTCTGAACGGGGATGAAGGAATCACCAGGGCTACCACTAAACAGTCCGGGGGAGGGGGGCCTGGACCTAACTACAACCCTGTCCAGTTTTTTGTTGAATCTAGAGGCCATAAAGTCCACATTCGATGTTTCCCATTTCTAATGGAACATTAGAAAGATCTCAGAGTGGAGGGACCACTCGCCTAAGTCCAGGTGTTGGGGACTCAGGAAGTCTGCTTGACAATTTCCCACTCCCAGTACGTGAATAGCAGATGATGTTGGAAAATGGTTCTCTGCCCAGGAGAGATTATTAGGGGATTCAGGGTCATATTTCGTTGACCCGTTGCTGCGTCGCCCGTTCCCCATTGATGACGGTAATTGTACCGAAACTAGTCTGGGAAGGCGCGCAGTGACGCCACCACGCTCAGGAGGACGGGCTACAGGATCCGACCGGCCGGCGGACGTATTTTTATGCTCCAATCTGAATTTAATGTGAGTTTATCTTATGCTTTTAAAATAAACATATAGTACTGGTTTACGCTATGGGTACCCCTTCTCTTCTTTTATACTACAATGCACTGCTGAGTGTATGAATGGAGTACCGGGAGGAATAAGGGACGCCAGGCTCGTATTATCCATTGGGTGATCGCAGGATTTCATCGCCAGGTTATCCATAGCCATTTCCACAGAGCTTTATATGCTCAGACTTCTGGTAAGAGCATAACAACACTGGTGGAGGGATTATATGTCACCAAATACATTACCTCACTGCGGTGTTGATTCTGTGATTATCCTTGATGTGGACATTCCCTTCAACTTGTGTACCATCTACCCTAGCTGTTTTTGTGCTCATAACATTCCAGCTACATTTGGACTTTAAAATCTAGGACTGGACACAGTGATTTTTTGGAATTATTTTTGTCTGTTATATAGTAATTTTTTGTTTGTTCTGGCGCTGCTTCCTTTTTTATCTTCATATTTCTGAATAGGTTCAGGTGGAGGAAGTAGAAGCGTGATTTTGGACTCTAGAAGGGCAGAGCATTTACCATAGAAATCAAAGTTGCAGTGAAAGTTGCCTTAGTCACATAAGTTATGCATTGGCATGCCTGCCAAGCCGTGTCAATATAAGAGAGGAAGGATAAAGCAACAAAGTGAACAAACACCCCACATCTATAAATAGGACCCGGTCACAATTACTCAAAAGGGTTTCAAGGGTCTGCATGCTATAGGATATAACACCCTGTGGGTAACTACACTTACACCACCTGCAAAGGTGAGCAATGAATGCAAGATCCAGCGCCAAAACTAAACATTACAGGACAACCCTGCTGCTGCAGTACCTGGGTATGGTTTTAAGCTGTATTTTGAAAGTAACATGTCAAGATCCGACTGCTAATCGTCTCAGAGCTTGTCAGCAGTTTCCGGATCAGTGTCAGTCAAAGTAGTAGCTGCAAAGATTGGTTTATAAAAAACTTCTCCATAGGAAAAAAAATGTTCTATGGTCACTAGCAAAAAACTGGGGTCCCACAGAGTGGGTGGGGTTATCCGAGGATGCAATGGGGGCATTTCCAGCAAAGCTTTTGCCAATATCCAATCACCTGAAGGTAGCAAAATATAACCCATGGTCCACGACTTCCTGTCCTATGTTGTACGATTAAAAGATTGTAAGAGTATTGTGCTGTGTTAGCCACTGACCGATGCAAAAAGGGATACCCATTATTGCCTTACTAGAGTTTTTAAATATGCAAGCTTTTGAGGGGTCTTGGATCCCTTCTTTGTGCTTTATACAACTGTATACATTTCATAAAGCTTTGAGATAGATTTAAGGCATCCTAAAAAAGCTTGTATCAATAATAAAAATCAGTCAACCAAGTCAAAACATTTTTTTCCCTAAAAAAACTTACAATGATTTTCCTTTCCTGCCTTATCCTCATGACAGATTTTGGCCCTGGTTTTCCATCACAAATCATTTTTTTTGGACAACACTAGTACGGGGCAATGGGAAAGATTTTATTGACTACTTAAGGGGCTGTCCATCTGGGGTCAAGGGGCAGAGCTGTATGCTGATAGGATGAGCCATAAAAGGAAAATTACAATAAGTATCTAAAAATTAGGGCTGTTACTGATTAAAATTTTCGTGTTCGATTAATCGATTTTTTTTTTAATTGATTAATCAACTAATTTCGATTAATTATAACGCACTGTAAAGTCAGTTTATATAGTGAAATACATTCCTTACAACTTCGTCTGACTACTTAGATCTTGAATTTTAAAAGCAGCGGCAACCCTGTTCATCTCACAGGTTTGCTAATCTGACAGAAGTTCGCCGCTTTTAAAATTCAACATCTAAGCAGTCAGATGGAGTTCTAAGTACTGTATTTCACTATAGAAAGTGACTCTACTGTTATAAATACGTCAAATGCAAAACTCTGGTGGGTGTAACAACATGTCAGCTTTGCCCCTTCTTAGTGTATCCTTACTGTGGAAGAGAGTGGGGTGTAGCAAGATGGCGGCGACAGAACGTCACTTCCGTAGCAAACTGCGATGGGTCGCCGAATATGTTGTTACAGAGGCACTGGGGGGAGGAGTCCGGTGACATCGATGTCTGTGACGTCACCGGATCTCCGACAGAACTCCCTGAAGACCCGGAAGGAGAGGTGAGTACCGAGCAAAATAATTTTGATCGATCAAAAAAATGAACGATTAATCAAGGAGTTCATCTTTAACTTCCCCAGCCCTACTAAAAATGTACCAATGTATCTAAATGCTGCCTTACTGCCAATGTTTTTTTTATTATAAAAAGTCTTACATAATGCACTGTTCATTACCTTGGTTAGGTGTCTTCATACACACTTCTTCCACTTAGGTTTTCCTCTAAATCAAAAACAAAACACAAAAGCATTAAAAAAAAAATTGGATATGGGTAGTTTGTAGAACACAGTTCCTTCTGTATTTTCACTTCCCTTCTACATTTTCCAAAACAAAAAAAAAAAAAAAAAAAAAGGAGGTAACTTTTTTTTTTTTTTTTTTAAACAATTCAAATTGCTAGAACAAACAATTTCTTAAATATATGAATACCCCCACTCACACATCTCCAATTTGATATGTTGTGGGAACTTGTGCTTTGCTACATGTGTGCTTTAGAACATTGTTTTCAAAATGCTCTGAGGTGTGCTGAATTGAAAATAGTGCATGTCCAATGTTTGATCTGTTCTGGTGTATTGTCAACCCGGTCAAATAAATGGTCAGCCATCACGCAACCCACCAAGATGGAGCAGTGTGAATAGGCCCCAAGACAAAATAAATGATAGAACATGTCCTAGCAAAATTCGATTTTCAAAAGCTGCAGAATCTATTCAACGATAACTAAATCCATGTGACATTTCAAAGTATACAGACTATTAGAAGGCAAAAACAAAAATGGTGATGTTTCACATAGGACTGCACACAGGGAGAAAAGAAGCTGCTTGTGTTTTAAAAGTCTTCTTTTTTTAAATAGAATCCGTTATGTTCTGCAACGTGTGTAAACAGTCCCTAGGCATCGAAGGCACCTAAAGGTCTTGACTGGGAAGGTGTCAGCTTGTACAACAAAGAGTGGTTAATGATTTACAAGTAGCTAGCTGATAAAGTAGTGCAGGTGGTGCTTTACGTTGCAAACAACGTGACACTTTTGGAAATGTTTCAAACATATTATTCCCAAGGCACACATTACGGGCTCTTTCACACGGACGGACCGTATGTCCGTTTTTCATCCATCCGTTTTCGGGTGAAAAACGGACATACATGTATCCCTATGGGATAGCGGGTGTCAGCGGATGAGCATCCGCTGACACCCACTCTCGTCCGTGCCCGCTATGCTCCGTTTCTGCAGACGGAGGAAAACCCTATTTTTTCATCCGTCTGCAGAGCGGATCGGATGACGACGGACTCTACGGTCTGTCGTCACCCGATCTCCCATAGGGGAGAGCGGCGCTCTGACAGGTCCGTCCCTGCACGGAGTGTAGAGACGGACCTGTCATCTTCCTGCTCAGCGGAGATCGCTCCGGCGATCCCCGCTGAGCAAGCGGATATCCACGGGGCAGATCTGCACTGATCCGCCCCGTGTGAAAGAGCCCTACTTCATTGTATGTGTTGAGGGGTGCTGCAGCAATGATCGGCTGGAACCAAAGTTCAGAGCAAGAGAAAGTCAAACCATGGATCTCCAGAACAAGTCCAAAGCTTTTATTCAGCGATCACATCATTAAAACAGAAGCAATGTTTCGGAGCCTCGCAGGACCCCTTCATCATCAGGCATATGATCATGTTTCCCATAAGGATATATTTCAGACACACAACCGTACCTTTTTCTTAGGTTTAGACAGGCTGATTCCAGAATCTGCTGACTCTACAACTGCTGCAGCCATACTTTCAGCTTTTTTCTTTCCTTCTTTGTTTTCCTTTTTCTCCTTGGTTTTTGTTTCTGAAAGAAAATACCAATATGTTTATAGATTAATTCTAAGAGGGAAATCGAATGATAGCTTTGAAAAATATATAGACCAGTGTGAAACATCACTGGACTTACATTTTTCTCTGAACTGGAGAGAAGCAACAACCAATGGTCAAGCCAAAAGAAGGTCTTCCTTTGCCAGCCCAAAAGCTGGAAATCTGAATGGATGGCAATGTGGAAATTTGATTTCCACAAAAGATACAATAAACTCTCCCAGAAAAACACCAATCTCACACAAAGTTGGTTTCCACTAGAGCTGCTCAATTAATTGTCAAGAATCGCCATCGCGATTTTTTTCCCTGTTGGGATCTTGACAAAAGTGTTTTGCGATTCTGTCTATGCAAATAATTCTCTCTGCTCTTCTGAAGCCACAGCCATCAAAAGAAAGGAAAAAAAAAAAAAAAAAAAAACGGCCAGTCTGCCAAGAATCACAACATTCTTTAGCAGTGGAACCAAGTCTAAACATTGTAACAATTTGTCAATAGAATAGACTTGTGTGTAATTGAAGAAAGTTTAACCACTTAAACACTAAACCTTTGACTGACTTTTTTTTTTTTTTTTTTTAATAGAAAATTACTTAGAACCCCCAAACATTATATATATTTTTTTAGTAGAGACTCTAGAGAATAAAATGGTGGTTGTTGCAATATTTTATTTCACACTGTATTTGCACAGCGGTCTTTCAAATTTATTTTTTGGGGGGAAAATTACTTTAATAAAAAAAAAAAAAAAAAAACACACACAACAGTAAAGTTAACCCAATTTTTTTTGTATAATGTGAAATATTTTACATTGTGAGAATCGTGATCTTTTTATTCTAAGCAAAAAAAAATTGCGATTCTCATTTTGCCCAGAATCGTGAAGCTCTAGTTTCCACCCTGAACCTCTCATAAATAATAAGTACAAACGTTTAATGTCTGTTGTGACCTTGCTGGGACAATGGATCAGAGACAGAATACTCAAATGAAATACAAGGGGAACAAAACTGTATAGAGCCAGCGAGGAAGGCGGCCTTTATTCTGGTTCCAAGACTAACAAGAAAAAAACAACATTCATCTTGTGTGAAGGAGACACGAATTGAGGGATTTAATTTGTGTGAGGGCTCTTTAAACACTTCATTGCCTGCGCTTCCTACCAAGAGGTCCACACCTGGCAGCCCCCCACCTGCTACAAAGGTTCTGAACTACTCAGAGTGAAGGGACCACTTATGACTCCAGACGCTGCTAGCTGAGCAAGTCTGCCCACCAAATTGTCTATGCCTGGAATGGTCAAGGCTAAAATATGAATCCTTGCTTGTTCCCCTGATTATTAATCTAAGCCACTGCTGTGGTACTGTCTGACTGAATCTGGTCAGCTGGCCCTCCAGTAAGATGGTCGAATACTAGAGACAGCCAAGTTCCCTGCTCTGACAAGGTGCCCAGGACCTCCTACCCAGTCCGACACTCATTGTGAAGGTCATCCAAAAGACAGGACTCCAGAGGTGGATTTTAAGGCCACCAGGCCAGGGACAATCTGTTCAGACACTGGATCGACTTGTCTTGCAACTACAGAACGTTGGGTTGCAGAGATCTGGAGTGAAACTGGGCAGGCCTCGGACTCTCGCAAAAGCAAAAAAAGAGTGAGGACTACACCTGGACTAGAAAGTCTGAATCTAAAACTAGAATGACTGAATATTTTTTTTAGAGTGAGCCATTTCCTGGACTAGACTCAGACACTCCACACAATGAGTAAATTCAAGCACCAATTTCTGAAGGTCCAGGAAGCATCCAAATTGCTGTAATATCCAGACAGTTAAAGTCAAGTTTTCCAACAGAATACATCCTGACTGCTCCCTCAACAGGAGGTTGTCAAATGTTCCACAATGGGGATGTAATGAGAACCTAGTAGGGTCAGCATATTAGTGAACTGAGATGAGCAAAAGGCAGGGCCACAAACTGGTAGTGAAGGGTCCCCCATAACAAAGCGCCGGAACTAGTGTAAAGATAGGGACATGTAGGCAAGTGTCTTTGAAGTCCACAGGAGCCAGAAAATCTCCCTGGTGAAAGAAGGGGGTGACAGATTTAGTAGATTCCATGTGGAATTTGTGGACTTGAATAAAGTCATTCAGAACTTTGAAATCCATAATTGGGTAAATTCCCCCTTTGGGCTTAGGAACAGTGAACAGGTTGGAGTAAAACCCATGGATCCCTTCCACAAGAACTGGGGCAATGACACTGATCTAGAAGACCTAGAAGGGCTTAACGGATATCTGGAAATCTGTATGCGGACACAGGAATGTTAGAGCTAATAATCCAAGGAGGGACAGGAAGTAAAACTGGGAAGTTTTTAGACCTGGGATAACACCTCCTGCACCTAAGCACCGGAGATGCAAGCTGCCCAGCAGCCTTAAAAAACATCCCTCCACTCTGGAAGCCAAGCTTGGAGGGGTACTGACAGTGAGGTTGACAGAGTGCAGAAACAAAAAGGGAAAGGGGACTTTTTTTTCCCCAACAGAAAGAGGGAGCAGACTTTGCCTGTACCTTGGGTTTCTTCTGCTAAGGAAGATGGGTGTTCTTGCCACTGGTAGTGATTTTTATTAAAAATGTGCAGGTTTTACATACATGAAAAAAGCAAAACAATTACAGTCCCTTCCATACACTAGATTTAAATGCATGAAAAGAATGAATATAGCATATTATTAAAGTACAGACTCCAACAACATATACGTGAACCTGGGAGTTAAAGCATAGGCAGAAGGCACATTTTTGAGATTGAATAGCAACTTCATAATTACTGCTATAATTATATGCCCATTGCAAGAAGCCAATATAAAAAAAGTTATTCGTGAGGTGGCTGTGGTAGCATAGTATTAGGTGTGATCTATTGTACACAAAAGACATCCACAAGGCTGGTAGGTCAGTTTTCCCTTTCTAGAATGTTACCGACTGCATTTTTCCACTGTGTAAATGCTGGAGGGGTAGGGGATACCCATTAATTTACAAACTAGGAGAAACAGGTAAGTAACCAATGATTTGGATATCAGAGACGTTGGGTCCTCTGTAATAATACTTAGTAGTGCTATTTTAGGACCAACATGCAATTGGTTCGAGTACATACTATTTATTGATTGAAAGATAAAATGACCAATATGGTAATAGTTTGGGGCACCTCCAAAGCCAAATGTGTCAACACCGCCAAAGTATTAATGTGCCAACATCTCCTAGACATCTGGAACAGTTAGAGGACATTGCACAGCCCTCTAAATAATTTTAGGGCATGTGGAGTTGTGTGAGCTTTTGAGGAGGAGATAAAGGTACCATGGGGACAACTTCCAGAGTCTCAGTCCACTGCTCCTCATCTATGGGACCTAGGTCTTCTCTCCAGCCCTCTCCACAATGCAACCGTACATTAGAACTTGTTGCTACAAGAAGGGCAGCGTAAAGGTCTCCCATCACCTTTCATGTTTGCAGTGGCAACCATAGTAAGGATTAGGGAAGATGTATATACTAAGGCGGTGGTATGAGACTGCACCAGTAAAGCATGTCTAAGTTGCAGGTACTGGAAAAACATGCGTTTAGGTAGCTGGTATTGTTCTGAGAAAAACTAAAGGGGAGCATATCATTATTATGATATAGTAGTTGGAGGAGACAAAGATTTTCTGCTTTTTTCCAATTAACAAAACTCTCCAATTTGGACAGCTCAAAGAAGCTTAAGTTGTTCCATATTGATACTGCATGTACCTGGCATGTTGTTATAACTTGAGTGACCTTCCAGACTTTATGCATGAGTAAGTCTGTGGGATATTGATGTTGTAAATTAGAAATGACCAGCCTCTAGATGGGAGATAAGGGGGTCCAGAGAAGAAATCAACCTCTGGACAGGGTCTTGTAGATTTACAGTATCCCATCCTGGTGCCTGCTGCAACAAGATGCTTTAAAATAGAGCCTAGCATTAGGTATAGCTAGGTCAGCACTATCTTTGGGAATTTTAGAGTATTTAACCTGATTTCCGTTTCCAGATGAGATCCCTGAAAAGGGAATTTACCTTCCTGAACACCCATTGCAGTATCCAAATTTGTGAGATAGCTCGTACACCTTGCCCGGCCCAAGTGGTTAGCAGGTAAAAACATCCTCATCATGGAGGTGTTTTGGTTCTGGATGAACATTTCTCCAGCCTGCACCCTCTCTAGTCAGCGGCATCCAATTCACCGGATCTTGTTAGCCTGAGCGGAGGCCACTAAGCATTTATCGTGGGTCACATTCCAATTAGTGAATTATGGAAAACATTTAGCCATTGAGGCATCCAGATAATTTTGACTTTGGTTCTCCCTACAACAGATAAAGGCAATTTGCACCAATTCTTAAGCTGGCCATACACCTATAGATTATCTGCAGATTTTCTATGGTTAGATGGAAAAGGTGCAACAGATTTCTCCATGTTCGCTAAACTGAGTGGATGGAGGAATCTCCACTTTTTCCATCTAACCATAGAAAATCTGCAGATAATCTATAGGCTTTACAGTCTCACTTTAATTGGGTTAGAAGGAGGCCCTATATTTAGTTCAACATAATCAGCAAGCATGGGGGAAATCTGTATGCCATACTGAAAGGAGGACACCAAAGCAATTTGGTTGGCCACCCATCAGAAATCGGGTCTAAAAGCAGGAGTGCAGATTTGTTCCAATGGATGGTGAACCCTGTAGAAATCAGGGACATAACTGATGTTAAGGAGCTTAATGTATCTCCTACAAATAGTAACGCATCGCTTGCAGCATCCTTAAAGATCTTGCCAAGAGCTAGTCTGAAGAGATGCTGTCTCTTAACCACTTTAAGACCAGCCTCGTTTTGGATTTTAGGTGTTTACATGTTTAAAACAGGTTTTTTTGCTAGAAAAAAAAAAAAAAGGAGAACCCCCCAAACATTATATATATTTTTTTCTAACACCCTAGAGAATAAAATGGCGGTCATTGCTATACTTTTTTTCACACCGTATTTGCGCAGCGGTCTTACAAGCCCACTTTTTTTGGAAAAAAAAAATCACCTTTTTTGAATAAAAAAAATAAGACAACAGTAAAGTTAGTCAAACTTTTTTATATATTGTGAAAGATAATGTTACGCCGAGTAAATTGATACCCAACATGTCACACTTCAAAATTGCGCCCGCTCGTGGAATGGCATCAAACTTTTACCCTCAAAAATCTCCATAGGCGACGTTTAAAAAATTCTACAGGTTGCATGTTTTGCGTTACAGAGGAGGTCTACGGCTATAATTATTGCTCTCGCTCTACCGATCGCGGCGATATGTGTGGTTTGACCACTGTTTTCATATGCGTTCGCTTCTGCGCGCCAGCTCGTCGGGACGGGGCGCTTTAAAAAAAAATTTCTTATTTATTTTTCTTGATTTTATTTATTTTTACACTGTTTTTTTTTTTTTTTTTTTTTAAAATGGCTCACTTTTATTCCTATTACAAGTAATGTAAACATCCCTTGTAATAGAAAAAAAAGCATGACAGGTCCTCTTAAATATGAGATCTGGGGTCAAAAAGTCCTCAGATCTCATATTTGGACTTAAATGCAAAAAAATAAAAAAAAAAAAAAAAATAAATAAGTCATTTTAAAAAAAAAATGACATTTGTAAAATGTGCCTTTAAGACGTATGGGTGGAAGTGACGTTTCCGCCCTGCTATGGTATAGAGACAGGTGGCGGCCATCTTAGCCTCACTCGTCTCTATACCCAGCCACGGACAGGACCCTATCGCCTCTGCCGACGGCTCCGGTAAGCAGCGGAAGGCGCGGGAGGGGCACCTCTCCCGCCGCCGATAACGGTGATCTTGCGGCAAATCTGCCGTGAAGACCACCATTATCGGAATTACGACCGGCGCCTGAAGAGATGGATCTCGGTTGCGGCAGCAGCTGCTGCCGTTAACCGAGATATCCCTCTTCAAAATCAGGACGTATATAGTCGTACGCCGGTTGTAAAGTGGTTAAAATGCTGTTCAAAAGTCCAGAACTTTAACCACACCTTGCGCATATGCACCAACATGAAACGCATGATAAATGAGACAGAAGACTTTCAGCAAACAGTCACAGCTGAAGTTTTAGCTCTCAATGCTCAACAGCTATCTGCTCAATGCGTTCTATAGGCAAAAGGTCAACCACAGTAGTTGTTGGATCTGTGATAAGGGATTTTAACCAGTCAGACCTGGTTTGATAAAGTTACATGACAACAAACCTTGATTCTGGACATTTATGGACGGGAGAAATCCGGGTGCGTTCTACAAACTGGTTGGCAACCTTGGAACAGAGCTCTAGAAAGGCTTCCAACCGCTTATCAGTAGATTCCAAAAAAAAAAAGAAGACGCATCCTTTATTCCAAAATAGTAAGCGCCTTGGTAGGAGGGACACTGCTGGATCCATAGTGGGAATAGACTTCTGCACAAAATCCGCATCAAAAGGAAACTAGGCTAATAAGCACTTGGACTAGAGAAGCAAACAACCTTAAAGTGGAAGTAAACCCTCCTATCGTTTTCAGCCAAGGAAGCTGCCATCTTTGCCTGTTTAATCTTCAACTGCCACGGTGCTGCACATGTGATCTGTTATGACACCAGCCATTGGATGGTTTGACTGTTTGGTTGAGAGCACAGCCAATGTGCAGTTAGCATTCCCGGCATGCCTTTTTTTTTTTAAACTGTTAAATCGATGGGTTTACTTCCGCTTTAATAAAAGGATAACAAGTGCTTAGAGGGAGCAAACAGATTACCAGGATACTTTAAATCTCCATAGAGAGGTTTTAAATGGCAGCACTGCCAGAAATAATTGGCTGATCCTATAGTTCACATCGGTGCACACTGCATTGATAAAAGACAAAACCATCTCCTTTACTATTGGAGTAAGACTGCATCTCCTCAGGGGTAAGCTTATCAGTCAAAGACTGGAGCAACTCAGAATCAAGAGTCTTTGTGGCTGATGACCAGGTAGTCACAAAGCCTCAGGTAAACCAGATACAGAATCTGCAGGGAAGGGTGCAGGAGAGCAGCCTTTGCGATTAAATTCATAACTGGGTGGGGGGGCTAATAGCAGCACATGGAGCAAAATGTATGTAATGTTTGTGGCATGTGCCAAATTGTACCAATAGTTGTGGTGCAGTGTAGCAAACTGAAAAAGTTTCAAATCAGTGCACAAATAAGGCGCTAACAGTGCAAGGAAAAACATTTTCCCTGTGTTGGCTGTGTCACTGGAAGGAAAACATTTGTGTCCGTGGTGATGCCAAGAGCAACAATAGTGCTTCATCAGTGTCAGTGGGGAAACCGGTCGCTGCATTGCTGGTGTCAGTCTGAGTAGCATGAAGAAGGGGAGATGGGCTCTGAGGGGTCCATTGAACTAAAGGGATCTAGGGAGGAAGGAAGAAAGGGAGGAGTTGAAAAGAGCTCTAGCGGCTCGTTCAGATGTGCAGCCATCATTGCTGCCCCCCTGAAAAATTATTTGTAGCAGATCATTTTCAGAGGGTGTTTGATAGGCTACCTCCTTGCTGCCGGGTTTAACTCCACTGGCCCACTGTGCTGTAGCCTTATGCACTGCACACAGCTGCAGTATGGCCCCATTCCATTTTATTTTATTTTTGCTGTGGCTGTAAAGCAAAGAATCAGACCATGGCAGTGTACAACACTGAGCAGTTGCATTTCAGGGGGGTGGAACAAGCATGTGTGTTTTTGTGCGTTGCAGGAACACATACAATGTTGTGCGCATTTCTGCAATGCACAAAATGTCAACCTAGGGCAAGAGAGGGGAGTCGGTCTGAGGAGGAGAGGGGAGGTCTGGTACCTTTTTTTTTTTTTATTTAAACTTTATTGCCATTACTGAACTTTTACTGAATTATTGAGCAACATCCCTTACGATAGCATGGGCCATGACAGGTCCTCTTAACAGGTGTAAGGAGCGCTTATCATATAAATGTTTTGTATGGTGATATCAACTGACTGCGTTCAGCAAATCAATGTTTCATTTTTATTTTTAATCATGTTCAATTTCTAATACAATCTACTGCTATATTACTTTGGTATAGTTTTATACAATATCTTTAGTTGCCTATAAAGTCCATTTAGGGGGAACTCTCTTCTCTTCACTAATAAAATAAATTGTCATAATAGCAAGCAAAAAGTCCATTAGTGATAAATCCCAACACCAAATCGAAATGCTCTGAGATAAAAACTTCAAATTCTTCCACCACGAGTGCTCAGTATGAAGATGGCCACTCACCAGAGACGTTGACCCCTTTTTACAGGACAGTCAAAAACGCTTTTAGAAAACCAGATCTCGCTAATAGCATAAATCCACTCCAATGGCAACTCATGATGGAACTAGGATGTAAAAAATGACTCCACAGGAGACACAGATAAAAAAGTCTCAGTGTAGTAATTTTTAAGTAAAAAAAAAAATAAATAAAAAACAAACAATAGCAGTTACACACAAGTTGAAGGGCCTGGCACTAGGCATAATCAGCGTGTGCGAGTCAGCTAATCCCCTGGGGATGGCGTGCATTACACATAGCACTCCGGAGGGCAAAGCCTGGTATGGGGTATCAAGTGTCACTTCCGGGTTCTAACTTGATACCCCTTACCAGGCTTTGCCCTCCGGAGTGAGACGTGGAATGCACGCCCTCCCCAGGGGATTAGCTGACTCGCACACGCTAAAAACACCTAGTGCCAGGCACTTCAACATGCGAGTGTAACTGGTAATATTGCTGCTGTTTTTATTTTACTTTATTACAAATTACTACACTATGAGACTTTTATCTGCGTCTCCCGTGGAGTCATTTTTTGAATCCTAGTTCCATCGTGAGTGGTCACTGGAGTGGATTTATGCCATTAGCGGAACAAATCCGGTGTTCAAAAAACATTTTTTGACCGTCCTGTAAAAAGGGGTCAAACTTTTTCTGGTGAGTGGCCATCTTCATACTGAGCACTCGTGGTGGAAGAACTAGAAGTTTTATCTCAGAGCATTTTGATTTGGTGTTGGGCTTTATCACTTATGGACCATTTGCTTGCGATTATGACAATTTATTTTATTAGTGTGCGCATTTAGGTTTGGTGCACTGTATATTTATTCTTTGTGCAAAGTTTTTTTATGAACATGTATAGCGCCAACTCCTTTATTCCAATATTTTACACAATTTAGTCATGGGTTCACTTTTAAAGGGGCAGCTGTTTGCTTTATGTTCTCATCCCCATAGGGTGCCATTATTGGTACATATTTTTCAAGATTTGAAGACTGTGTGGAAGAATCAGCCAAAATCACATCTGAGCAATGCATGCAACTAGTTTTTTCATACAAGAGGAGCCTTGAAGCTGTCATTACAAACAGGATTTTGTACGAAGTATTACATTTTCAGTTAGCGTGTTCAATACTTTTTCCCCTTATTCATTTTATTACGCATAACTTAATTTATGAATTGCATGGGTTGTTATCGATTCGTGGTGAATTTCATGTCAATAGCACCTTTAAAAATATATTTACCTAGAAAAATGGTGTTGTGTTCAATACTTATTTTACTCGCTGTATCTCTCCTCTAGCCTTCAAAGCATGTGATCATACTGAGATCAGATGCTGTACAAGCCGGTGTTCTATCAGATTAGGAAACCCATCAGATCAGGTAACGGAAGTGAAGTTCCATTAGCTGACTTACCAAAAATACTGTGTATGCATTCCACCGCTAATAGGTTTCCTAATCTGACAGAACATGAATGCGTCAGCACATCTTGTTGCACCCAGCAAAGCCTTCAAATTTCAGTCAGAAAGTGTCAGACGGCCATCTTAGTACACCCCGCACTGCTCAGCGCCAAACTTATTGTCATAAGATGCAGATGGACATTTTTGAACACCCTCACTTGGTTGCAGTGAAATACTGTATTTTAGTATATCAGCTCAGTTTACTGCTAAAATAAGTGTAAAATTTGGCCAGTCAGCTGACGGAACGTCACTTCTGTTACCTGATCTGGTGGGTTTTCTAATCTGACAGAACACCGGTAATGGCTTGTAAACAAATTGAAGCTGGAAGTGACAAAATCCTCATCACTTCAGGTTTCTGGCATCACAAAAGAGGGACAGTAACTTTCATTCCTTCCTCTCTTCTCAGTGAATGCAACCCAACTGGCTGCATTGTTCCCAGGCTCCCTAATGAGATGGTGGTGGGGCGGCAGGGAGAGGTGGGGTGACCCCCTTCCACCACCTGTAACAGGGATCCAGCGGCTGTTTAGCTGCTCTGGTCATTGTTGCCTTGTAGGAAATCTCCGGTACTAAAAAAGTATTTCTGTCATTGCTGCAGCAAGCAAGCAGCAGTAACTGAAGGGAGATACTTTGCCAAAGCTGTATAGTGGGAAAGAGTGCACAGAGTTTTCAGTGAGAAGGAAAGGGCTGAGGCAATGCTAGTGGCTCTGGACCTGAAAAGAGGTCAGCAGCTAGCACTGAAAAATACTTCCGAGACCATACAAAAAAAACAAGAGAAATAAAGCAAGAGAAACATACCATCCTATGAAAGCAAGCTGAAATTGAGTGCAACTTCAAGTGCAGAGGAGATATTTTTCATATTCGTCTACAGCTGTATAATGGTCACCAGTCCAATTAATTAATTCCCATGCATCTAGCTGTGTAATAAAACAGGTACATGACCTCTACAATGAGACCTTGGTTGATTTTTCTATTATTTTTCAGGATACTTACCAGAGTTAGAAAAATACATGACTGAAGACAGATTGCACTGTTTTACTACCAAAGAATGACCAAACCAGAACACTCACTTTTATTTGACCTGTCCTTTTCAGATTTCTTTTTGTCAGACTTGGGTTTTGCAGTCACATTTACTTCCTCTGCCATACCCTTCTGAATCTTTTTTTCCTTCTTTGTCTTTTTGGCTGGTTTTTGATTCTGCTTTTGGAGGTCTTGGGAGAGCTTGCGTTTCTTGCTGCTCTTCAACTTCTTATCAGACAGTGAAGGGAGCTCTGTAGTAGGCTGGACACTCTTGTCATCTCCTGAAGTCGGACTCTCAGGGACCCATGTAGAAGACAGGAAGGGCTGAGGTAGAGGACTCTTCTTGGGTACATCATTTTTCTGTACTAGAGGTGTGGCAAAATCAAAGACTGCGGTCTCAGCAGCTTTCTTAGCTAGTTTGTTCTTCTTTGCTTTCTTAGGACTCCTTCCTTCCAGTAGGGCTAAAACTGTTTCTTCTTCGGATTCCAGCAGGGCTAGAAGAAAAGATGTGGAATGAATAGTGCAAACAGAGCAAAGACTATTATTAGTAAATCTACTATGTACACCAAACAATATTTAAGGAGACAGTCATTAAAGCTGAACTCTAGGAAGATAAAAAATAATGGGGTGTTAGAGATTTGAGTTCATGGGTGTGCTGCTTTTCCATCACTACTCTGTCAGAAGACAGGGGAGGGACAAAACATGCAAGAGTCACCAAACTGCAACAAGGCTGTAAAACTGTTAGTGCAATCATTTTAAATATATAGAGTAAGTACTGTAAAAAAAAATATATATAGAGTAAGCACTGTGTAAATGGACTGAATCGACAGAAAGACAACCCTTTGGCAGGTAAAATAAATAGTTAATTGTATCTCATCTGTCTATTTGTCCGTTTACCTGACAAAAAAAAACAAAAAAAACAAAATGCAAACACCCAGAGCTGCTTGCATATACTTGCAGAAACCTACTAAAAACTGCCATTACAGCCAAATACCCAGGCTTTTCTTGTTGGCCAGTGAGGTAATTCATCATAATGATGGCCAACAGGAATGTGTGGGAATAAACTGTAGCCATAGCATCCAACTCTATCTAGAAAAAAAGCTTAATTTGGGCACCCAAGTTTGAATATCCATTTAGCGGTTGTGGCACTTACAAGTTACATTTAAAGCCCATTCACACCATCATACATGGCCACTGATGCGCAATGGGAGACACCGTTAAGACCCGATGATCCTGATGTATTGCACAGTTTACCTTTCATTTTTCAGAAAACTTTATAGAAATGTCATGAATGACATTTTAATACAGTTCTATTGATAGCAGTGTTGCAATGCAGTGGCTCATGCTGCAACCTGCTGCACTAGAAAGTAGTAAATGCAAGCAGAATTGTTTTCGAAACACATCACTGCAATGCTGTGGTGTGAATATACAGCACTGGAAACAAGACATTCTGCCCTGTCTGTGTGTTGGAGCTGTGCTGAAAATTGACAGCATAGCCCCAAGGCATCTGGTGTGAACAGGCCCCTAAAAATGCTGCGGCTATACAGTGCTTTTAAAAAGCAAACAAAAAAAAAGCAAGCAGAGCAGAATTTATTGATCATTGTGTATAAATAAAAACCAGAAGAGTCACATGACTGGCTCGCTTCCAATCATGGATCCCTGTTAAGCAGATCAACCTCCTTAGAGCATCAGAGGGTTAAACACACACACTCTCCTGCAGCCAAGACCTTAGATGACTCTGGGTGAGTAGACTTGCTGTCCACCCTGAAATATCAGTTTTGTGTGGAGTATGTGTTACTATCTGAATTTCAACTATTTAAAAAAATAAAAATAAAAGTCTCTACTTACCTACTGCTGATGGGGATTGTAGTGGAAGAGCCTTTGGCAGATCTGGTATTGTATCAGGGTCGACTTTGTTTTTACCCTCCTTTTTCTTACTTTTTCCAGCAACCGAATCCAATATGTTTGTGGTTTTTGAGGCTTTTTTCCTTTTCTTCGGTATGGTTATCACAGGAAAAAAAGCTTCGAGGAGAGTCTTGAAAATGAAATAAAAGCCCAGTTAAGCTACATGTACTCACTAAAGACTGCTTTGTGAACATACATTGCAGAATTGGGAAGGAAATAAACATGTTCTCATTAAATTCAATGATACCTGAGAATCTTTTGGTTTGCTGCCACCTGATGGTGTTAAAGGAACTGCTGGCTTAATCTTTTTTACATCTATTACAAACAGAAAGAAATGTATGACACTGTATCAAACACTAAAACCACTTACATAAGTTACTTTAAGAAATGAACAAAATGAGTGCAAAATGGTGTTTTTCTTACCAGTGCTTGACATTTTGCCAACACTTCTTCCAACTGACTTCTGGCTAGATGTGAGATTTCCAGTGGCAGCCCCTTTATCCTGCAATACAAACATTTTAGCTCTCTCAAGCTTCCATGGCCTGCCCTCCACACTTAATGAATCTTTGAGCTAACAGATTGCATATTTAGAAAAAAATCCAAAATGGGCCTAGATTTTCTTAGGCATAGTAAAATCAGTTATAGTAAATTTGTGATTAAAAACACAGTCATTTGGACAGTAATAATGACAAAAGGTTCACCTCCTAAAAACAAAAAGAAAGCTGCGAGTATAAAAATGCAGGCCCCTTGAGAAGGTATCTGGAACATCTATCATTGCCCTCTGCCAGGGCTAAATGCAAAGTGGTTCTGAAATTGCAAAGCCTAAACACTTTCAGGTAGTGATGGAGCATACTTGTTCACATCTGACACACACACACACACACACACACACACACACACACACACACACACACACTCTTATTTGCATTGTAGTTGGTTCAGCATAGGGCTATAACCCAACAGGAATGTAGAGGGGCAGGTAAACCACTGATACTACCAATACTGGTGGAGCTTTGCCTGTGGAGAACAGCTTGGTATTCAGGCATAGTACAGAGAAGTTGCAGGGGATGAGCAGGGGTGCTTGCTATCTGCTAGAAGCTTTCCTTATGTCAAAATTGAGAAGCAGTGCCTGTGAAATGTGTATAGCCAATAGGGGTGGAGCAACCCTTGGTGTCCAACCTCTGACTGCCAGGACCGATACATTAAAGTGTACCCTTTCCAAACACTTTTTACTCCAGGTAAGCCTATAATGAGGCTTACCTGTAGCTACCCCGGATATCCCCAGTATCAGGATGTGCCGACATCATCGGCACATACGCACTGAAGCAATGGCACTTTTGTGCCGTTGCTTCAGCTAGTGTGTACTAAAGAGCAGCAATATCACCAGCTTAGTCCCGATGACCAACTTGAACCATGCAGAACAGAGGAGGTGGATAACACTCATGTGACCTGAAAAAACGTATTTAAATTTAATTCTGCAATTAAGATTTATTAATGGATTGCTTAGTTTGTGTGCCCAACCTATATGCATGGAGAGTATAAAGGAGTATCTAATGAAGCTAAAGCGGTATAAAATATACCACGTAAACAGGTAGGAAACATATAGAAACTTTGCAAATAGTCTTCTGTGGGGCCCTGAGCCCAAGACACCAACACGACAAGGTGCCAGCCCTCATCTCTGAGAAACTGTGTAAAAGTTAAACTCACCTGAACAGGCCTGTCCTCCTCACTGTCTGAAGAAGCTGTGTCAGGGCTGTCATTAGGTTTAGTCACAACTGTGCCCTTAACTGGTAACGGGGACTTCAGTTTTGTAAGATTGGCTGCTGGTTCAGGTTTCTTCTGTGTTTTTCCAAAACTTGAGGTTAACTTTTCATAAACCAACAAAACAATGTAAAAGTATGAGTTACCTCTAAAATGGACAATATACAACAACCAAACAACAAAGTAAAATATATAAGGATCCATTAACCACTTCAGCCCCGGACCAATTGGCAGCCAAAGGACCAGGCCCCTTTTTGCGATTCGGCACTGCGTCGCTTTAACTGACAATTGCGCGGTCGTGCGACGTGGCTCCAAAACAAAATTGGCGTCCTTTTTTTAACCACAAATAGAGCTTTCTTTTGGTGGTATTTGATCGCCCCTGCGGTTTTTATTTTTTGCGCTATAAACAAAAATAGAGCGACAATTTTGAAAAAAATGCTATATTTTTTGCTTTTTGCTATAATAAATATCCCCAAAAAATATATAAAAAAACATTTTTTTTCCTCAGTTTAGGCCGATTTGTATTCTTCTACATATTTTTGGTAAAAAAAAATCGTAATTAGCGATTATTGATTGGTTTGCGCAAAAGTTATAGCATTTACAAAATAGGGGATAGTTTTATAGCATTTTTGTTAATATTTTTTTTTTTTACTAGTAATGGCGGCGATCAGCGATTTTTATTGTGACTGCGACATTATGGCGGACACAGCGGACATTTTTGACACATTTTTGGGACCATTGTCATTTATACAGCAATCAATGCTATTTAAATGCATTGATTCCTGTATAAATGACAGTTGTAGTGAAAGAGTTAACCACTAGGGGGAGGGGAGGGGTTATGGGCTCTGACGTGTGTGTTTTTTTTACATTAGGGGGCGGGGCTGACGTCTGACGTCATTGATCGGCTTTCCCGATGACCGGGAACAGCCAATCAATGACAGGCAGAGTAGGAAGCGCGGGGAGAGGTTTGTTTACACAAACCTCTCCCCGTTCTTCAGCTCCGTAACCCGATCACGGGACACCAGCGGCGATCGGGCCCGCGGCCGGGGTCACGGAGCTCCCGACCCACGGGCAGGCATTTAAAGGGCCACGTACGGGTACGTGGTTTTGCCTGCCCGTGCCATTCTGCTGACGTATATATGCAGTGGGCGGTCGGGAAGCGGTTAAAGGGTCAGCAATGAGACCAAAGTAACTGCTGGCTTCTCATTGAGCAAATTCTCAGCCCAAGCTTCAGCTCTATTTCACAACCACAGCCGTGAAGCTGCTTAAAGCCCAAGTTTAGTTCAAATATAAAAAAAAAAAAAAAAAAAAAACAGTACAAGGGACATAACGTACAATTATTGTGATGCGTCTCTTGTGCTCATTCTTCTTTTAGGAGAACTCTTCCTCCGTCCTACCCTGTCAACCCTGCTGCCATAATCTTCTAGTGAGGTGGGGGATAACACAACTAAAGAGCTGTCAAGAACTCTCATCAAGATAACTCAACTATGCCCACCCTTTTTGGCATATCTGCCAATCATAGAAGCTTTACTAAAGCTTAGGAAAGGAAGGAAAAGAATAATAAGCATAAGGGACAACCACTGACTAAGTTATGTTTAGCTTAACTTAGACTTTAATGTCCAATTCAAATTCAGTACTTTCTCATCTAATTATAACCCAATACCCCATATGTAATACTAAGGGGCAAAGTTACATTTTTAGGGTAAGTGAAAAATAAGCTGACGACTCCAAAGAGAAATGATAGACATGGAAGCTGAGAGACTTTCCCTTAGGCCTTCATGAAGCACAAAAAATATTTGACGAATTGCAGCAGTAGACACAAATCATGTTAAAAGTGTGAAGAGCCTGGTGCTCCAGCATTTGCAGCTTAGGACGGAAAGAAAGCAACACGATGACCTGGTTGATATGGAAGGAAGAAACCACCTTAGGTAAAAATGACAGCGAAGTCTATAGAACCACCTTGTCATGGTGGAGCACCAGGATAATTCCTTACAGGAAAGAGTTGCCATTTCTAGAACTCTAAGTAATGGCAACCAGAAAAATTAACTTTGGTGTCAAAAGGATTTAGGGAATATCCTGGAAGGGTTCAACTGGGAGAGTCTTTCAATTTAGAAGTACCAAGTTGAGGTCCCACAGAATCAAAGGAGCCTGACCAGTGGAACAAAAAACAACCTGCACAAAAGGCATACACACCAAGGAATGTGAAACGATCAGTTTCTGAAATAAAGACCGCCAGGGTCAAATTTGACCCTGATTGTACTCAAAGCCAGTCCCAAATTAACTTCGATTGGGAGGAAAGCCAGGATGCAATCCTCAACTTACTTAGGAGGATGAAACTCTCTAGCCTCACAACCAGCAAAATAAGATACTATCAAAAAACTGAAGCCTTGCCTAACAGGGAGAGGTTATGCCTGAGATGTCTTGTTTAATTGTCAGTGTACAGTCAACTGAAGGCGGTAGCATAACCCTATTATAATGGATATCAAAATGCTCTGTGCCCCATATGTACTCCTTTCCTCCTCAGTGAAAAAGCTGCCTCTTGCCCTCACAATTCAGAGTATTATGCTGGCTGTATCAGCTAAACCCCAACATAACTGTCCTCCCAGACTTTTAGAGAAATAGAGTTTGTCTGACCAGGTCTGTTATTTCACTGTCCAGTCACATGATGGGTAAAGGACAGCCTTCCCTGCCAGACAGGGGAGTGCGGCGTGACATAGGAGTTCAGCTTCAAGTCTGTATATTTTACATTATAAAGAATACATTAGCAAGAACAACTAACTTTCCATTGCTTGTCTTGAATAGCTGCAACGTGTCATAAGTGGAGAGACCTTACTGGTGGGCTCATGAGATATAAAAAATCCTTGGTTATTTATTGTCAAAACATCAGTTTATTTTTAGTTATTTTTTTAAGCATCTGTCTTATTTAAAAAGCTAAAGGGGCAATTTACTAATTTTCCTTACCTTTATCACAGGTTCCCCTTCAGAGTCACTCTCCTCTGAACTGCTCTCTTGCTTCTGTAGCACTGCAGGACTCTTTGTTGTAGCCTTCCTAACAGTAGGCTGTGCTGCAGGTTTTGGAGTAGCTGCAGTAGGCTAGAGAGGAAAAAAAACAAAGACCTATGACTGCAGGAATTTGCAAACCTCAGGTTGTAGTGCAATCACATGTCTCAGCCACCCATGCTATTAAATTACATCTTTCTTGTAAAATACACCAGTTTTTATTTTTTATCTTCAAAAAGGAGACCAGGAGTTCCTGCTTCCCTTTCATTTTAAATTTTTTCAACTTTCCATCGATTAGTGGTTGTAAACCCTTTAAAAAAAAAAAAAAAAAAAAAAAACCAGCAAGACAAAGGCATAATGAGCTAGTATGCACAGCATACTAGCTCCATATGAATTACTTACCTGAGATCGAAGCCCCCACAGAGGTCCTCGTTCCCTGCTCCGGCAGCCAACATTTCTCTGGGGGTTACTTCCAGGTATCGCGGCTCCAGCGCTGTGATTGGCCGGAGCCGCAATGGCGTCACAGTACAACTGAAGAAACCAAACGTACGTGGCATTGCTTCAGTTTGCTTAACCACTTAAGGTCCAGCCTCGTTTTGGATTTTAGGCGTTTACATGTTTAAAACTGTTTTTTTGCTAGAAAATTACTTAGAAAAAAACAATATATAATGTTTGGGGGTTCCAACACCCTAGAGAATAAAATGGCGGTCATTGCAATACTTTTTTTCACACCGTATTTGCGCAGCGGTCTTACAAGCGCACTTTTTTGGAAAAAAAATCACTTTCACAAAATAAGATAACAGTAAAATTAGCCCAATTTTTTTTTGTATTGTGAAAGAGAATGTTACGCCGAGTAAATTGATACCCAACATGTCCTGCTTCAAAATTGCGCCCGCTCGTGGAATGGCGTCAAACTTTTACCCTCAAAAATCTCCATAAGCGACATTTAAAAAATTCTACAGGTTGCATTTTTTGAGTTACAGAGGAGGTCTATGGCTAGAATTATTGTTCTCGCTCTACCGATCGCAGCGATACCTCACATGTGTGGTTTGACTAACGTTTTCATATGCGGGCGCTACTCACGTATGCGTTCGCTTCTGCGCGCAAGCTCGTCGGGACGGGGGTGTTTTAAAAAAAATTTTTGTTTTTCTTATTTTACTTGAATTTATTATTTTTTACACTGTTTAAAAAAAAAAAAAAAAAAAAAAATGGATCACTTTTATTCCTATTACAAGGAATGTAAACATCCCTTGTAATAGAAAAAAGCATGACAGGTCCTCTTAAATATGAGATCTGGGGTCAAAAATCCTAAGATCTCATATTTGGACTTAAATGCAAAAAAAAAAAAAAAGTCATTTAAAAAAAAAAAAAAAAATGACATTTGAAGATTGTGCCTTTAAGATGTATGGGCGGAAGTGACGTTTTGACGTCGCTTCCGCCATCCTATGGTATAGAGACGAGTGGGGGCCATCTTAGCCTCACTCGTCTCCATACCCACTCGATCGCAGGACCCGATCGCCTCCGCCGCTGCCGACGGCTCTGGTAAGTGGCGGGAGGGGTGGGGGCACCTCTCCCGCCGCCGATAACTGTGATCTCGCGGCGAATCCTCCACGATGACCACCATTATCGTACACAAAACCGCCTCATGTAAAGAAGAATATCTTGGTTGAGGCAGCAGCTGCTGCCGTTACCGAGATATCCCTCTTCAAAGTGCCGACGTAAATGTACATGAGGCGGTCGTGAAGTGGTTAAGTGCGGATGTGCTGATGACGTCAGCATATGCAAATACAGGGATATCTCCTAAACCGTGCAGGTTTAGGAAATATCCAGCGTAGCTACAGGTAAGCCCAATTATAGGATTGCCTGTAGTATAAAAGTGGTTTTAAAGGGTTTACACAACCACTCAAAATTTTTTGCCCTTGTTTTAACTTTGGATAGTGAAACATTTTTTTCTGCCAGTAAATACCTTATACAGCCCACTTCCTGTTTGTCTGGTCATTGGCCTAAGCTTATGACTTCATGCACAGCTCTCATTCTCGTAAAGTTTTCCTGGAAGGGAGGGGGAATGAGTCATAAGAGGGCCAATGAAAGCTGCAGCGCTGGAGCTGTGCCTCTGTGTGTCTGTGTAAATCCAGGAAGTGAACAGGCAACAGCTTCAGCTGCCCACAGTTAAGATGGTTGCAGCCAGACTCAGTGGAGGGCGATTTCTGCAGCATATTTAGCAAGTACAGAATCACAGTATATATAAAATAAATATGCAAAGTGGTTGGAGGGAAGCTTCAGAATGGCAAAGATGTTTTTAATACAAATTATGTGAGCAGACTGCAGTTCCTCTTTAAGCAAGAGGATTTGTGGTGTGACACAGCTGCGAAAAATCCCAAATACGCCTTGCAGGTAAAACAACTCCCTTATATGCATTTTATATGTGTATTTAGTCCGGTGTTCAGCTTTAATCCCCTTTTTATAAAGAGCACAGCAGCAAGAGGAACTGAAACACCATTGCTTGACTTGAATAGCTGCAGTGTACCATGAGTGGGGATACCTTACTCACACACTCATGAGATATAAAAAAAAACCTGGGTTATTCATCAAACATCAGTTCCATAAGCACTGAGGTAGTGGATGTAGGCCGGTTTTCACATATACATATATATATATATATATATATATATATATATATATATATATATATATATATATATATATATATATATATATATATATATACACACACACACACACACATATACATACATATATATATATATATATATATATATATATATATTATAATATATATCAGTTTTTTATAGGCTGTCTTATTGAAAAAGCTAAAAAGGATACATTTACCCCAATTCCTTACCTTTTTCACAGGCTCCTCTTCATCAGAGTCACTCTCCTCTGAACTGCTCTTTTGCTTCTTCTGTAGCACTGCAGGACTCTGTGTTGTTGTCTTCCCAACACTAGGCTGTGCTGCAGGTTTTGGAGTAGCTGCAGGAGGCTAGAGAGGATAAAAGTACAGACCTATAACTACAGGGATAAACTTAAGATTTTGAAATTCTCGCGCTGTAATGCAATCATGTCTTAGTCGTCCATGAATTTGGTATTGTATTAAAATACATCATTCTTGTGAAATACACCAAGTTTCTTTTAGTGACCATTGAAAATTGCCTTGCTGTCCTTCGGATTCTCTAGCGCCAACATTTAGTAAGTCACTGACCAAGAGTTCCTGCTTTCTTTGCCTTGTACATGTCCATGTGACTCAGAAATACTTAAAGCAAGAGTATGAATATTACAGACAGAAAACTAATATTTCAAAAGAAGGCCACCAATGACACCCTCCTTAAGCATTTCTTTTTTTTTAACTTCTTAATTTTTATTTTTATTTTGGTTTGTAAGGCATTTACAAGCAAACGTTAAAACACACATGATCCATATAGATATGGTGGTAAATAATACAAATTTGATACAAGAGATCACTTCATGTTACCTAGTCAGATGCTCCACCCCCTTATCCCTCCCAGGACCCCCCCCCCCTATGCACACACTACTAGTTCCCAAGTTCAAAAAGTCGGCAGGGCGGGCGCGCGGGCCAAGGGAGGGAAGGGGCCCCCGGGTCCGCTCCGCGGTCAGGATAGCCATGGTGACTTTAAGGGATTTGTGGGTGTGGGGGCGCCGGGGGGGGAAGATCTATCCACCCCGTCGCCTCCCACCCTCGGCATGTGGCCCAGCTCGCTCAACCAGGGGCTCCATATACGGGCAAATTTCTTGAGGTTATTCTGCCGAATAAACATTGCCCTCTCGCACCATATCATGGAGTTAATCGCCTCAGTCCAATTCGCCGAGGAAGGAGGGGTCCTAGCTTGCCAGTTCAGCGCTATTAGGCGCCTTGCCTGGTACAGGCATCTCAGCAAGGCGACTTTGGTAGGAGATGATGTATTGCCATCCTCAAAGATTCCCAGAAGGCAGGTCCTAGCCTCTGGTTCCAGGGTGGTCCCAAAGGTTCTATTCAAGCTGTCCACTATTTCTACCCAATACCTGAATAACTTGGGGCACTTCCATACCATGTGAAGAAGATCGCCTGGCGCCTTGCATCTTGGGCATTCGTCTCTGGGCTTTCTACCGAATTTAAACAGTTTTTGAGGGGTATAATAGGCTCTGTAAATTAGAAACAGATGGGAAACCCTTTGCGAGGGGGATGTTGATACCAGGCCACCCTGTTCGAGGACCCGGTCCCATTGTTCCGAGGTAATTAGCCCTAAGTCTTTTTCCCATCCCCTTCTACTTCTATCAGGTCCCTTGGTGCTCATAGCTCTGTTTCCCAGGGTATCATATATCCTGGAGATCAGGCCCCTCATTGGTCTCGGCTTCGTTATTTCCTGGAATAGGGGAGTCTTAACCCAGTTAATCTTAAGCATTTCTTTAACTCAGGGGTAGGCAACCTTAAAAAAGTTGGAGATCTACCTGAACAATATGGGATAAGTCAAAGCTTGACATGGTGTCACCTCCTCAAACCTAGTTTAAACCCCCAATTGCCATACTACTGTCTCGCAATCATGGTTTTAAAATCAGGTGGTGAAGAGGCAACCTCACCACCTGTCAAACACACTCTGATCATTTTTCTAAGGAGCAGAAGTGCCTGCTACACTTGTGAATGTGCCTTTAGTTGCAATTGGTAGCAGCACCCTTAGGGCTCGTTCACACCTAAAGTTTGGTGGTGCTAAAACACAGAGGTTGCGTTGCTTTTTATCACCCCCAATAGCTGCTGAGGCAGCAGCCAAAAAGGTGTACACATGCCGCAACAGGAATGAAACCCCCTGTTGCTTTTGGTGGGTGCTACCGCCTGCCACTTGTGACTCATTTAAGGAAATGGGGCCACTCTACAAGTGCTGCACAATTGCATGCTTTTGCAGGGTACAAGGGGTTAAAGCAGGAGGTGAGAAAGCAACATAAAGCTGCCTGCCTAAATCCCATGTTTGCTGTACTGCACAAAGTTGCAGGGCACTTGCAGAGTGGCCTCATTCACTTGAATGGGTCATACTTGGCAGGTGCTACACCCACCAATCATGATAGGGCATAGAACTCCTGCTGAGGCTGCGACATGTTTACACCCTTGGGCTACTGCAGCTAAAAGGGGTGCAGTTGGGACAGGGAGGATAAAACATTTAACTATGGGGTTTTACCACACCCCAAACTGCAAATGTAAACAAACCCTTACTGTTGTGAGCCCCCTATAAGGCTGCTTTCACACTAGTGTGCCGAGGTTTACCTGCAACATACCTGGGTTAGCTTTGCCACAGACTTCTATTATATTATGCAGATGTGATGCACTTTCTGAAGGCACACAAACTCCTGCATTCAGGAAGTGCACCGAATCCATGGAATATAATTGAAATCTATGGCTAAGCGCAGCAAACTCGCAGGAAAGCTGCAGGTACATTGAACTGCATCCTCACTGTGGGTAAACCGCAGCATATCAGTATGAAAGCAGCCCTATACTATTATGCCCAGTGTATTGCTTCACACTGACCTGAAGACCTCTTCTTTCCTGCTGTTGGCACCATTCTGGAGACAGCTAGCTGGCATAAGAGGTGGAGTTCAGTTGGTATCACTGCATGGGACAAGAGCCAGGAGTACAGGAGGCATCGGGTTATGCAGCTCCCGCTCCTCACTACAGATCCAACTTTACAAGTAGTACCTCTGAATTGCACTCTGAAGCTCTGGGATGGTAGGTCAGCAAGCCCAGACAGGGATCTATCAGTCACCTGGCAGCAATCTACTGGCAGATCGCGAGCTATGGTTTGCTGACCCTCGCTTTAAGGCATGCTTCGATATTTATTTCCACCACAGCCTGCTTTTCTTCTAGTAAATGCTACCCCTTAAAGTGGTATTCCAGGATAACCCTAACTGCTCTTAAAATTGTCCCCTCCCCCCTACTAAACATCTAAACTTACTAACCTGTGTACAGTGAGGGAAAAAATTATTTGATCCCCTGCTGATTTTGTACATTTGTCCACTGACAAAGAAAGGATCAGTCTAATTGTAATGGTAGGTTTGTTTTAACAGTGAGAGACAGAACAAAAATATCCAGAAAAACATATTTCAAAAAAGTTATAAATTGATTTGCATTTTAATCAGTGAAATAAGTATTTAAACACTTTGCAAAACCCTTGTTGACAATCACAGAGGGTCAGTTTCTTGTAGTTGGCCACCAGGTTTGCACACACATCAGGAGAGATTTTGTCCCACTCCTCTTTTCAGGTCCTCTCCAAGTCATTAAGATTTCGAGACTGACGTTTGGTAACTCGAACCTTCAGCTCCCTCCACATAATTTCTATGGGATTAGTGTCTGGAGACTGGCAAGGCCACTCCAGGACCTTAACGTGCTTCTTTGTGAGCAACTCCTTTGTTGACTTGGCCGTGTGTTTTGGGTCATTGTCATGCTGGAATACCCATTCATGACCCATTTTCAATGCCCTGGCTGAGGGAAGGAGGTTCTTACCCAAGAACATGGCCCCGTCCATCGTCCCTTTGATGCAGTGAAGTTGCCCTGTCCCCATAGCAGAAAAACACCCCCAAAGGATAATGTTTCTACCTCAGTGTTTGGAGGAGGAATGTTGCCTATGCCCCAAGAACACCATCCTCACCGTCAAACACGGCGAGTTTAGTTGATGCCAAAGAGCTTGATTTTGGTCTCATCTGACCACAACACTTTCACTCAGTTCTCCTTTGAATCATTCAGATGTTCATTAACAAACTTGAGACAGGCCTGTACATGTGCTTTCATGAGCAGGGGGTGCTGCAGGTTTTCAGTCCTTTATGGCGTAGTGTGTTACCAATTGTTTTCTTGGTGACTATGGTCCCAGCTGCCTTGAGATCATTGACTAGATTCTCCTGTGTAGTTCTGGGCTGATTCCTCACTGTTCTCATGATTATTGAAACTCCACGAGGTGAGATCCTGCATCTTGTGTTTCTTCTATTTACGAATAATCGCACCAACTGTTGTCACCCTCTCACCAAGCTGCTTGGCGATGGTCTTGTAGCCCATTGCAGCCTGGTGTAGGTCTACAATTTTGTCCCTGACATTCTTGGACAGTTCTTTGGTCTTGGCCATGGTGGAGAGATTGGATCTGATCGATTGCTTCTGTGGACAGGTGTCTTTTATACAGGTAAAAAGCTGAGATTAGGAGCACTCCCTTTAAAGGAGTGCTCCTACTCTCACTCAGCTTGTTACCTGTATAGAAGACACCTGGGAGACAGGAATCTTGCTTATTAATAGGGAATCAAATACTTATTTCACTCATTAAAATGCAAATCAATTTATAACTTTTTTGAAATGCGGTTTTCTGGATATTTTTGTTATTATGCCGTCTGGGCAAACAAACGTACAAAATTAGCAGGGGATAAAATACTTTTTTACCCTCACTGTAAGTAAGCTGCATATACTTCAGGCTGCTCTGCTCCTGTAACATGATCTGTGTCAGCTAGTGGCAACTGCAGGGTAGAGGAAGAATGCTCCAACAGCTAGTAAAGCCAGCGGCAGTGACGTTACCCATAGACTTCAATGGCCTATCTTTTGTCGGCGCTCCCCCCTCTCCCCTGCAGCGGTGTTGGTTGACACAGGGGAGCTGGATTACGAGGTTGGACCAGAGCAGCCTGAAAAAAGTATATACATATTTCTTACACTGGTTAGTAAGCATAGGTGTTAGGAGGAGGAAGGGGACAGTTTTAAAAAAGTTATCCCATAATTCCAGAAAGACCATTAATAGGTGACCACAGCAGATGGCTGAAATGGAAGGAAAAAAGAAAAACAAGCGTCTGTAAAAATGACAGCAGAGACCATAACCACCTTGTCATGATAGGGCACTGGGAATAATTCCTTACAAGAAAAAGCAGCTGTTTCCAGAACACTATAAGCAACCAGAAAAATAACCTTCCGAGTCAGGACAAAGGGAATATCATGGATGGGTTCAAACAGAGTTCTGGAATACAGGAGTAGGGTTGAGCGAACCCGAACTGTAAAGTTCGGGTCCGTACCAGACTTTTGGGTGTCCGGGACCCGGACCCGAACCCGAACTATTGGCTGTAAGTTTGGGTTCGGTGATGTATTGGCGCCTTTTTAACAGCTGCAGGGCAGCCAATCGACGCTAGTTTCACTAGTGTGCCCTTAGAAGCCATCACAGCCATGCCTACTAATGGCATGGCTGTGATTGGCCAGTGCAGCATGTGACCCAGCCTCTATATATAGTACACGCACAGCGTCATTCTGCTATAGACAGGTTCCTGTGCTGCTGAGAGAGAGGATTTTTAGGAGTTAGTGTGATAAAGTCAGTCCACATTCCTTGAATTTTCTTCTAATTAGTTAGATCAGTGAGCGATCTAGATAGCTAGAGTAGGGAGTTTCTTTATTAAGCAAAAGAAAGGAGGCAGAGAGAATTATTGAAGAGATTCCTAAATCAATTGTACCCTGGCTGGGGTGCAGTGCACAGTCTTTTAACAGTGCCATGAGGCCAGTGCCAGACAAAATATAAAAGTTTTACCTGCAAGCTCAGTGCACCATTAGGACCAACACTGCATATAGTAAGAGATACACCATAGTCTGTGTGTATTCTGCTATTGGAAAAACATTGCAAAAAAATTAAATTTTGCTGTGTTTTTTTTTTTTCCCCAATAGCATTTTCTGCGTGTTCATACATACATACATACATACATGCTGTAGACACTATCCGTGTATTCTGATATTGGAAAAACATTGCAAAAAAATTAAATTTTGCAGTGTTTTTTTTCTTCCCAATAGCATTTTCTGCGTGTTCATGAACGCTTTAGACACTGTACGTGTATTCTGCTATAGACAAAAACACCCATTTAGGGCGAGATCATAAATTTTGAAAATATGAGGAGATCAAAAAAGGGGACGTGGCCCGGGTCGTGGTGCTGCTGGTGGCGCTCCTGTTGCAGGGAGAGGACGTGGTCGATCTGTGCCAGCTACACGCACTAGTAAAACACCTGCCTCAGGTGCGAGTAGGCGACAGAGCCTGCAGCGGTATTTTGGCGCGCCTAATGAGGCTGTACGAATGTTGAGGCCAGGACAAGTACAGGCGATAGTAGATTGGGTTGCTGACAGTGCCTCCGGTTCCTTCACATTGTCTCCCACCCAGTCTCCTGATGAAAGTTCAGAGTTGGCACCTGCAGCCGATGTCCATCAGTCTTTCACCTCACCCCCTTGCAAATCAGCCAATCAGTCTGAGCCCCAAATCATGCAGCAGTCTCTTCTGCTTTTTGATGACTCTGTTAGAAGGGTTTCCCAGGGCCATCCACCTAGCCCTGCCCCAGAAGTGGAAGAGATTGTGTGCACCGATGCCCAACCACTTATGTTTCATGATGAGTACATGGGAGGACCATCGCAGCACGTCTCGGATGATGACAAAACACAGGTGCCAACTGCTGCTGCTTTTGCCATTGTGCAGACCGACAAGGAGGGCAGGGGTGAAGACTGGGTGGAAGATGATGTGGAGGACGATGAGGTCCTTGACCCCACATGGAATCAACGTCATGCAGGTGACCAGTGTAGTTCGGAGGAAGAGGCGGTGGTCGCACAGAGCCACCAGCACAGCAGAAGAGGGAGCAGGGTGCAAAAGCGGAGCGTCCGTCCCCTAGACAGTACGTCTGCTACTGCCCAACTCAGCAAGGGACCGAGCACACCAAAGCCAGGTCCAAGGAGTTCACTAGCGTGGCAGTTCTTCAGACAATGTGCTGATGACAAGACACGAGTGGTTTGCACGCTGTGCAATCAGAGCCTGAAGCGAGGCATAAACGTTCTCAACCTGAGCACAACCTGCATGACCAGGCATCTAAGTGCAAAGCACGAGATGCAGTGGAGTAGACACCTCAAAAACCAAGAAATGTCTCTGGCTCCTCCTGCTTCCTCTTCTGCTGCAGTCTCGGCCTCCTCATCCACCTCTGTAGTGACAGTGACACCTGCCAACCCGCAAACAGAGGATCTGCCAGAAACACTACCACCTGGGTCACCAACCATCTCCACAATGTCCCATGGAAGCGTTCAGCTCTCCATTTCCCAAACACTGGAGCGGAAGAGGAAGTACCCCCCTAGCCACCCGCGATCCCTGGCCCTGAATGCCAGCATTTCAAAATTCCTCGCCTTTGAAATGCTGTCATTCCGTCTGGTGGAGACGCAGAGTTTTAAAAGGCTGATGTCATTGGCTGTCCCACAGTACGTCGTGCCCAGCCGCCACTACTTTTCCAGATGAGCTATCCCTTTCCTGCACAACCAAGTGGGGGACAAAATCAGGTGTGCACTGCGCAACGCCATCTGTGGCAAGGTCCACCTAACTACGGATGTGTGGACCAGTAAGCACGGTCAGGGACGTTATATCTCCCTAACAGCACACTGGGTAAATGTAGTGGCGGCTGGGCCTGAGGCGGATAGCAGTTTGGCGCATGTCCTTCCACCGAGGATTGCAGGGCACTTCAGTTTGCCTCCTGTTGCCAACTCCTCCTACTCCGCCTCCTCATCCTCTACCGCCTCATCCGGTCAGCGTAACACCTTCACCACCAACTTCAGCACAGCCAGGGCTAAACGACAGCAGGCAGTTTGGGGGAAAAACCCCACACCTTGCAGGAGTTGTGGAGGGACATGGAACAACAGACCGATGAGTGGTTGGTGGCAGTGAGCCACAAGCCCGGCCTGGTGGTGTGCGATAATGGGCGAAATCTCGTAGCAGCTCTGGGCCTTGCCGGTTTGATGCACATCCCTTGCCTGGCACATGTGCTGAACTTGGTGGTCCAGAGGTTCCTTAAGAATTACCCCGATATGCCAGAGCTGATGCAGAAAGTGCGGGCCGTCTGTGCGCACTTTCGGTGTTCTCACCCTGCTGCTGCTCCCCTGTCAGCGATGCAGCGTAACTTCGGCCTTTCCGCTCACCGGCTCATATGTGACGTGCCCACAAGGTGGAACTCCACCTTGCACATGCTTGCCAGACTGTGCGAGCAGCAGCAGGCGATAGTGGAGTTTCAGCTGCAGCACGCACGCGTGAGTCGCTCTGCAGAACAGCACCACTTCACCGCCAATAACTGGGCCTCCATGCGAGACATGTGTGCCTTGTTGCGCTGTTTCGAGTACTCCACCAACATGGCCAGTGCCGATGACGTCGTTCTCAGCGTTACTATCCCAGTTCTATGCCTCCTTGAAAAAACTCTTCAGGCGATGATGGAAGAGGATGTGGCACAGGATGAGGAGGAAGAGGGTTAATTTCCAAGGCTTTCAGGGCAGTCATTTACAAGTGGCTACGAGGGTGGATTCCTGCACCAACAAGCGCCAGGTACACAATTGTCTGGCAGCAAGGGCACAGTTCTGGAGGATGACGAGGAGATGGAGGAGGAGGAACCATGTTCACAGCAGGGTGGCACCCAGACCAGCTCATGTCCATCACTGGTGCGTGGCTGGGGGGATACAGAGGACACAGACGATACACCTCCCACAGAGGACAGCTTTTCCTTGCCTCTGGGCAGCCTGGCACACATGAGAGATTACATGCTGCAGTGTCTTCGCAACGACCGCCGAGTTGTCCACATTTTAACTGGTGCTGATTATTGGGTGGCCACCCTGCTGGATCCCCGTTACAAGGACAACGTGCCGTCCTTAATTACCTCACTGGAGCGTGATCGTAAGATGCGCGAGTACAAGCGCACGCTGGTAGACGCGCTGCTGGTGGCATTCCCACTTGGTGCGGTGGAAGCACAAGGCGAAGGCAGAGGAGGAGGAAGAGGTCACCAACGCAGCTGGGGCACCGCCAGCACCTCGCAAGGCAGGGTTAGCATAGCCGGTGTGGAAAAGCTTTGTCAGCACGCCACAACAACCAGCACCACCAGCTGAGATGGAACGTCTTAGCAGGAGGCAGCATTTCACCAACATGGTGGAGCAGTATGTGTGCACACGCCTACACGTACTGCATGACGGGTCTGCCCCCTTCAACTTCTGGGTCTCCAAATTGGGCACATGGCCTGAGCTTGCCCTTTACGCCTTGGAGGTGCTGGCCTGCCCTGCCGCCAGTGTATTATCTGAACGTGTATTTAGCACGGCAGGGGGTGTTATCACAGACAACGCAGCCGCCTGTCCAGAGCCAATGTGGACAAGCTCACGTTCATTAAAATGAACCAGACATGGATCCCACAGGACTTGGCCGTACCTTGTGCAGAATAGACACATATACCGGTCTTGTTATCGGATAGTGTCCGGCCACTTACTGCGCAGGTGCAGTGCTTGCGCAGTACGGAGGACAAGGAGATTCACAAAATCTCCAAAGATGAACGTCGCCTGTGCAGTGAGTGCAGGTTCAAGCCCGACCATCCAAGTGGACATACGGTAGCACATAGTAACAGGGCCCCTCACGGGCTCGCTTGGCTAGGCTTCAACCTCGGATGATGTGGCTTGAACCTGGAATCACCGCGCATCGTCTTCGGAGTTTCAAAATCCCCTTGTCCTACGTACTGAGCAAGCGCAGTACAGGGCGGACACTATGCGACGGGGGACAGAATTCGACACATCATTCACCACTAGCCTTACCCAGCCATTGTTGTATTTTTGAACCAGTGTTGGCTACCTCGTCCTCCTCCACCGCTGCTTCCACCTACACCGCCACATCCACCGCCACCTCAACCTCCTACTCCATTTGAATTTCGTCCTCCTAGGTCAAGATTATAATTTTTTAATTTTTTTTAATTTCCAAGTATTTTATTTTCCCACTATCTTATCCAGTAAATTGAATAATTTTTTCCAGAAAGTGCGTATTCTGGGGTATTCCCACCATATGTGCAGCATTGTGCCGTTGAGTTTCTGAGGTTCTTAAAGTGGGACTGTACTGAAATTTTTTTTTTTTTAAAAGCCAGCAGCTACAAATACTGCAGCTGCTGACTTTTAAAAAAACGGACACTTACCTGTTCCAGGGTCCAGCGGTGTCGGCAGCAGAGGCCGATCGATCGCTCGGCTCTCTGCTGTAGCCGGCGCCATTCTCGGTGAGGGAATCAGGAATTGGCTTCACTTCCCGATTCCCTACTGCGCATGTGCGAGTCGCGCGGCGCAATGAGGATCTTCAGCACTGTGTGTCCCCGGCAGACAGCGCGCTGGGACAGGAACTTGCGTAAACTCCCATGGGAGTTTATGCCGGAAGTGGGTATAGATACCTGTCTTAGACAGGTATCTGCACCCCCCACCCTCCTGAAAGGTGCCAAATGTGACACCGGAGGGGGGGAGGGTTACGAAAAGCGGGAGTTCCACTTTAGGGTGGAATCCCGCTTTAATGACTTCCTGTACCTCTTCTGCTGAGAAGGGGGCCCCCAGCATTTTATTTTTATATGTTATTTTAAGTTATTTCCCTATCCACATTTGTTTGCAGATCACTTGCCATGCTCTTAACAACATTTTGTTGCCATTTGCAGCCCTCTAGCCCTTTCCATGACTTTTTTACAGCCATTTTAGTGTTCAAAAGTCCGGGTCCCATTGACTCCAATGGGGTTCGGAGTCAAGTTCGGTCCCGAACCCGGACTTTTTTCCGAAGTTCGGCCAAACCCGAACATCCAGGTGTCCGCTCAACTCTATACAGGAGTACAAAGTCGAGTCCTGACCAGTGTAATACATGTGACAACTTGCACAAAAGAATGTGAAGCAACTGGTCTCTGTAAAAGAGAAAGCTAGCCCCAGATCAATTCAGATTGGAGGAAAGCCAGGATGCGACCGTAGCAAAATAAGACCCTAGCAAAAAAACTGAAGACTTGCCTAAAGGGGAGGGGTTATGCCTGAGAGGGGACCTCCTGTCTATTTTTATTGCCAATGTTCAATCACCTAAAACTAGGCAACATCCCTTTTTCTCCTCAGAGAAGATGCTGCCTCTTACCATCACAATTCTGAATACTATGCTGGCAGAGCTGGATAACAGCTAAATCCCATATAACAACTGTAGGGCTGTGCGTCCTCCTGTCAGCACACAATAGCACAGCAGGGGAGATCACTGTACTAACATCGGATTGCATGAGAAAAAAAAAAAACTAGTGTGTACTAGGCTTAAGTCTCTGTATATTTTATTATAAAGAGCATAGCAGCAAGAGGAACCAACACTCCATTGCTTGACTTGAATAGCTGCAGTGTGTCATGAGTGGGGAGATCTTACTGGCACACTCATGAGATCTAAAAATAAATCCTTGGTTATGCAAACATCAGTTTTTTTATTGGTTTCTCTTCATCAATCACTCTCCTATGAACCGCGCTCTTGCTTCTGTGTATTTAGCCCAGTGTTTAGCTGTAAGTCTCTGTATATAAAAAGCACAGCAGCAAGAGGAACTGAAACACCATTGCTTGACTTGAATAGCTGCAGTGTGTCATGAGTGGGCGGATACCTTACTGGCACACTCATGAGATAGAAAAAAATCCCGGGTTATTCAAACATCAGTTTTTTATAGGCCGTCTTATTGAAAAAGCTAAAAAGGGGAATATACCACTATTACTTACCTTTTTCACAGGCTCCTCTTCATCAGAGTCACTCTCCTCTGAACTGCTCTCTTGCTTCTGTAGCACTGCAGGACTCTGTGTTGTAGTCTTCCTAACACTAGGCTGTGCTGCAGGTTTAGGAGTAGCTGCAGGAGGCTAGAGGGAAAAACAAAGCCCCATGACTGCATGAATAACTTCCAAACCTCAGGTTGTAGTGCAATCACATGTCTCAGCCATCCATGCTAGTAATTGGTATTAAAAAATTGGTATTAAAATGCGTCTTTCTTGTGAAATACATCAATTTCTATTAGTGACCAGGTGGCTCAGTATTTAAGCAAGAGGCTGTGTTGTGACAGAGCTGTGAAAAGTGATACCAAAATGTACTCTGTCTGGGACAGCACCAGCTGGCGATACCCGAATAAAAAAAGACTTAAAGGCAATTTTATTACTAAAATTACAGTGTATATATGGGCATATCTGTTCTGCACTGGTTACTGGGGTGCTTTCAAAACTCATCTGCAGGTGCAGCTCAGTGCAAATGTGGGTTACCTGCACTGAGCCATAGACTTCTGCTATTACCTGCAGGTTTGTTGCGCTTTCTGCAAGTGCACCACACCTGCAGGATATATTAGAAGTCTATGGCAAATTGCAGATAACCCGCAGAAAGCCACAGATGCACTGCGGTGCACCCGCGATAGAGTGGGCTCTATAGAGAAGAGTGGGCTTTGTCCATGTCCACTCTGTATATGCAGAGTGGACATGGACCTGCCACCCACTCATCGTGGCCCACCAACGATTACCAAGTTGCTTAAGGTGACCCTCGCTCTTCAAAATGTTGAGCACCACTGCTTTAATATTTATTTCCACCACAGCCACTGCTTTTCTTCTCTTAGCAAATGCTACCCTTACAGTGGAATTCCAGGATGACCCTAATCTCTTAGAACTGTCCCCTCTGCCCTCCTAACACGTATGTATACTAACCTGTGTAAGAAAGATGCATATACTTCAGGCTGAATTGTCCTGCTGCCATTTAAAATTTGACTGACATAAATGTGCCAAAACTAAGGAGACTTCAGTGACCTACTTTTATAGCCAGTCAGTTTAAACTTTTATCAAGCTGAAGAAAGAACATCTGTGGATTGGACATAAGTTACCAAATAAACTGCACATAAAGACGCTAGTAAAACACAAACGCAAATAAACAAATGACCATCCCAATGTACCTTTATAACAGGATCCTCGTCGCTCTCTGAAGAGCTGCTTGAAGTGTCAGCAGTTGCAGGTTTTTCAACCACTGGACTTCTGGTCAGACTTGTGGCTTTGCCCTTCACTTCTGTAGATGGCAGTGGAGCCTTCGCAGATTGTTCCGTTGGCTTTGGAAGACTCTTAGTTTTTATCTTTTAATTGCCACAGAAATGAAAATAAGAGTTACATGAGGCATTCTTTACAGTGCAACCTAAATAATCCTTTATCAAGTTTTTGCTTCCTAAAAACTTGAGTTTCACTTTCAAATCATACAAGTGAATGGACTTGAAATGTAAATCAAACCAATCTAATATAAGGCAACAAGCTAATCCTTAATTGAAGACTAGGTGCCACCGGGTGCTTATTTGCACATTCCACTTATTAAAGCCTTGCAGGCCTCCAGCCTGGCTATGCTTGCTTTCAGAAAATTTGGAGCTGAAGAATGTCCTGACCACACTCCACAATGCAATACAGGGCCTAAGAAGCATAAATTTGAACTTTAGTCAGAAAATAAGTCCTGCTAGATCACTTCAGTCTGGCCTCTTTTGCAGGGATAGCTATGTAAAACATTACAAAGTGGATGTAAACCCGATTCATGAAATTTGACCTAGGCACATACATCTGTCTATCTGTCTGTCTATCAGTCCTGTGCGTTTCTGCTGTTTCATTCCTCTGTTATCAGCATAACTTCTGACAAGTTCCCTGAGATGGGAGAGGAAAGCAGCTAAAATTTGTGTCAAGGGAGGTTGCTATAAATGGATATAAATAGATTAGCAGAGAGCTCGTCTTGACACAGCACAGCTCTGAAAGTATCTTTCTTCTTCTGCCAATGTGGAGGGGGGGGGGGGTGCCTTTCCTCCAATCAGCTGTCTCCCAGTGTGAGACAGGTATACACACCCCTACAGCTGAATGAGGAAGTGAAAATTCTAAAGAATATAAAAAGGGAAAGACAGCAGATATACATGTAGGGAGATTTTATCCCGGTGTATCATCCGAGGCTGTTCACTTCACTGGGTGTATGGAGGGTTTACATCAGACTGACACACCGCACCCCCGATCACCGCAATGCGAGCCCCCACGGGCGCGCAGTGGCTGTTATCCTGAAGGACGTCATATGACGCCCAGTCAGGATAACTGAACCACTGCCCGGCTGTCATTTTGCTATAGGCCGGGCGGGAAGTGGTTAATGAGATTTAGTTATTTTGGGTGGCGAAGGCGATATCCTCATACATCCTTACTTCAAGCTGATAACATTTTGTGAATGTATGCACTGAAGACCAAGTTGCGGCCTTACAGATCTGAGCCATGGGGGCCTGATGAGGCACTGCCCAAGAAGCACTAACCGCCCTGGTAGAGTGCGCCTTAACTTGAAAAGGGGAATCTTACCCCTTAAATCATAGGTTTGAATTATCACTTGCCGAATCTACTTAGCGACAGTGTATTTCGACGCTGCCTGTCCTTTCTTAGGACCCTCTGGCAGAATAAATAAGACATCAGTCTTACGAATCTGAGCAGTTGCCTTTAGATTTTCACGGCTCTCACCACATCAAGACAATGTAGTGACTATTCTTCCCTGGAACATGGTTTTGGGGAAAAAAAAACGATGGAAACCTGAGACCATTTTTGGTAAAAAACCTGGATGAGGGCGCAACACCACTCTGTCCTCATGAAAAATCAAATATGGCTCTTTACAAGAAAGAGCAGCCAATTCTGAAACCCTCCTTGCTGAGGATATAGCAACCAAAAATACCAACTTCCTTGTCAGAAGGACTAGGGGAATATGTTGCATCGGTTGTTTTTGTAACAGACAAAACTAAGTTCAAGACCCAAGGGTTCAAGGGAGGTTTGACGGGCGGATTAAGCTGCTTCACCCCTTGTAAAAAACCTTGGACTAAAGAATGAGTAGCAAGTGGTCTTTGAAATAAGACCGATAAAGCTGAGACTTGGCCTTTAATAGTACTTAAGGCCAATTTCATTTCAACCCCTAATTGTAGAAAGGCAAGAATTCTGCCTATGATATATCTCCGAGGTTGCCAACCCTTGGATTCACACCAGGAAACATAAGCCCTCCAGACTCTATAATATATAGTGTTCTGGAGGCTGACTTCCTTGCATTAATTAAGGTAGAGATAACTGACCTGGAAAGCCCACATTTCTTTAGAATGTGGGTTTCAATAGCCAAGCTGTTAAGTTTAGAGACCATAAGGAAGGATTTAATATCGGTCCCTGTGAGAGCAGATCTGGCCGGAGTGGGAGGGACCATGGGCCCTCCACTACCATCTTTTTCGATTTCTGCATACCATGATCTTCTGGGCCATGCTGGTGCCCCCAGAATCACAGACTTTCTTTTCAGCTTGATCCTGCAAAGAAGTCGAGGCAGCAACTGAATAGGGGGAAATGCATAGATCAGTGAGAACTGATCCCATGGGGTCACCAACACATCTGTTCCACATGCGAGTGGATCCTTGTTCTGGCCACAAAGTTGACGAACTTCATGTTGAACCTGGACTCTAGAAGATCTATGTCCAGAGCACCCCATCTTTGGCAAACAGCCCGAAATATGTCAGGTTGAAGAGACCATTCCCCTGGGAATAACTGCTGGCGACTCAAGTAGTCCGCCTGCCAATTCCCTACTCCTGGAATGAAGAATGCCGATGGGCAGAAAGGAATGTTCCGTGCACAAGTTAGAATATGGTTCACCACTCTCTGCGACTTTTGGTGCCCCCTTGGTGATTGATATAGGCCACAGCTGTGGCATTGTCGGATTGAATCCTGACAGGACAATCCCATAACCTAAAAGTCCAAGCCAGAGCCAGACGTACTGCCCGAATCTCTAGGATATTGATGGGTAAGGTTCTTGACCACTGTCCCTGGACAGTTGTCTTTTCTAGTACTGCTCCCCACCCTGAAAGGCTGGCATTCATCGTTGCCACTTTCCGGATGACTGGTCTAAAGGATTTTCCTTTCAGCAGATTCTAGGTCAGTAACCACCAAGTGAGGCTTTGGGACACTTTTGAGGACAGCTGCACTGGCAAGTCTAAAGCTTGAAATGTTTTCTTCCAAGCAGACAGGATACTGTTTTGCAACAGTCTTGAATGAAACTGGGCATAGGGAACAGCTTCCAATGATGCCACCATGGTTCCTAGCAACCTCATGCAAAGGCGATTGGAGGGATCGCCATTTAACCTGACCATACGCACCAGCTCTCTTATGGAGGCAAGAAAACCTTTCCCTGGGCTGTGTACTCCAGCCTTTTTAGCGGTATTAAGGAAGATTTCTCTAGCACTTTTGTGAACACCTGGGGCGCTGTAGCTAGCCCGAAGGGCAGGGCTACAAACTGAAAATGCTGCTGTTCCAACTCGAACCGCAGAAACTTTTGGTGAGCGGGAAATATAGGGCCATGCAGATATGCATCCCTGATGTCGATTGATGCCAGAAGTTCTCCTAGAAGGATAGAAACCACTGACCCGATCGTCTCCATGCGAAAGGAGTAGATCTTCAGGAACTGATTTAGATTTTTTAGATCTAGAATGGTTTTGGTACCATAAAAAGATTTGAATAAAACCCTAGACCTTTATCTTTTGTGGGGGATCTGTATGATCACCCCTTGAGATATTAAATTGGTCTAGTGCCTGAAACAGAGATTGTCTTTTCTCTGGATCCTTGGGAACGCTTGACCTCAGGAAGTGAGACCGAAATTCCAGCTTGTACCCCAGCGTTACCGTGGAGATGACCCATCTGTCCTGAATTTCCTCTTTCCAGACATCTGAAAACTGCAGACGCCTTCCCTTGGCGAGGAGGGTTGCCTCTTCATGAGGCTTTAGGATTCTGCTTTGCAGGTTTCCGACCCCAGGACTTCTTTTGAGCCTGGGTATGACCCTGAGGTTTTTCTCTAGAGTCTGACGGCGGAGGCAGTCACCACTGCCTAGAGGCGGAAGCCCCTGGCGCAGGGGAAAGAGTCAGTTTAAATGAAGGGAGTTTATACTTTCTTTTGACTGGCAAAAAAGTACTTTTCCCACTAGAAATTGTTTGGATATCCTGCCCTAGATGTAGTTCTACTGACACTGGATACTTACATATGTTTTGGTCTTGTCCAGTCCTATCAGGGTCCTGGACTGATCTATTCTCCTCTCTCGAAAACACCCTATGCCTGGTGGTCCCCCACACTCCTGAGGTGGGGCTTCTGGGTATCCGCAACGATTTGATACTCGTAACCCATAAACGAACCCTTGTTCGAATGATGCTCTTCTATGCTAGGAAATTGATATTGTTACAGTGGAAGACTGTATCCGCCCCGAGTATCCAACTGCTGTGTCGTATGATAAATAAAGTTATACCAATCTTTAAACTCATTTACAAGAGAAGGGCCTGCTTAAAAAAAAAATTAACAAGATTTGGCAGCCTTGGCTTAAAATTGAGGATTCTTTCTGGAAAGATACTCCGCTATCTCAACAGTAGGTGGCCACATCCCCCCCCCCCCCCCCATGCTCTGCAGGGGGGGGGACTGTGATACATTAGTACTCTAGTGGTGAATAATGGGGTCATGAAGTCAATACCGAGTTAGTACATAATGTGAGTTGCCCAGTGTGGCTCACAACCAGTATTCTGAATAGATTTTCAAATATCAGTTTCTTCCTCCGTTGAGGAATGTGGGGAAAAAAAGACCGATGGTCACAAGATGTAAGCCTTGTTAGCCTAAAGATGTTTTCCAAGAATGTTTATTATGACGTTTCATCACGAACTACATGTATGATGATAATGGTTACAATATTGTTTTGTCTGGAAAAATCTATATCTATATCTATATATATATATATGAGAAACAAACAACCACCGCTCCAAGACTCTCCTTCCCAAGCGAATGCTCCTGCTCCTGTGTGGGAGCCCCAGGTGCTGGCTAATAGCACAATGATTGGAAATCAAAAAAGGAAGAACTCCGGACAGCCGCACACCGAGAAAATAAAATCCAAAAAGTTTATTTAAAAGCAAATAACACTGCAATCCATACACGGCAAAAACGGGGGGTACAGAGCTGACGCGTTTCGCACCACAACTAAGCACTAGTTGTGGTGCGAAACGCGTCAGCTCTGTACCCCCCTTTTTTGCCGTGTATGGATTGCAGTGTTTTTTGCTTTTAAATAAACTTTTTGGATTTTACTTTCTCGGTGTGCGGCTGTCCGGAGTTCTTCCTTTTTTGATTATATATATATATATATATATATATATATATATATATATATATATATATATATATATATATATATATATATATATATATATATATATATATATATATATATATATATATATATATATATATATATATATATATATATATATATATATATATAAAAAATTTGTTTGGATATATTTGTCCAAGTCTTCTCCAAATAGTCGATCCCCATGAAAAGGGAAACCAGTTAGGTTTTTACATGGTGCTTCAGCTGACCAATTTTTTAACCACAGGATTCTACGCAAATGCACAAGCATAAGGGCGGACGCCTGGTGAATAGAATCTTTAATGGCATCTATGGCAAAGCATAATGCTTTTGGTAGTTCAGCCAAATCCTCAGCTTGTTGTGCAGGAAGCTCTACAAGGGCCTGTTTAAATTGGTCCTTTAGGGATTAACAGGTGCCTATTGCAGCTACTGCAGGCTGAGTAACAACACCTGCCATGGAAAAAGTAGATTTTAACAGGGATTCCAACGTTTTATCTGTTGGATCCTTAAGCATTTGTGCATTGTCTACATGACAAGTTAGGCCTTTATTCACATTGGAAATCACAGCGTCAACTGCTGGTATTTTCCAGCTTTTGGAGAATTTCTCCTCCAGGGGATAGAGAATTGAAAATCTCTTAGGAGGGAGAAAATGCTTATCCGGGTGATCCCATTTAGCAAAAATAAGCTGTTCTAGTAATGCATGTGCAGGAAACACATGCAAAGGCTGAGAAGGTTTTAAGGGACCCAAGGAAGAAACCGAGCTTTTAGGAGACTGCGTTAGGGGCAGCATGAAAGTGGAACGAACCATTTCCGTAAGAGTTTGTATCAGCAATTTCTCAGATTGCGAGGCTGAAAAAGGTTCATCTACCATTGTTTCCTCCACAGAGGAATCATCGTTTTGTTTTACCTCCTGATCGACTGAGGGTAACACTTCATCCTGAGCTCACTGTTCCCCTTGCAAAGGTTCTGAAGTGGGGGAGGGGGATCTAGCACGCTTCCTATCCATATGAATGGAGGATGCGATTAAAGACACTAATCTTCCTTCCAGACCCTGCAGGGAGGAGGAAAGGACATCTTCAGTCACGTATACAGGGGCTGAAATGTAAGCAGTTGCATCAATTTGTTCCGATAGCTCACCCTGGCTTGCCATAACTGGTAATTCAGGCGAGGATGACAGCGTGGAAATGTGAATCGAGATCCTAACGCCTAGGGGTGAAACCTTTACTTTTTTGTTTTTTATGGTGTCTTTTTTGGTAGGCATAGTCCTAAGTACAAAAACAGAGGCACTATACAAATTGCACTTAATCGCTGAAAATAGTCATGACATTTAAAGCCTACTCCAAAGGTGAAGTTCATTGTGGGTTAAAATATCCCCTGACTTTTTGTATCTCTTGTGGATGCCAGTGGCAAGACTTCCCCTGCTAAACCTGGCTTTGTCATCTACAATAGCCCATCTGAAACCAATCTAAGGGAGCCTTGCTCCAAGATCATTTCTATGATGTTCAGGTTAAAAATCTTGTAAAAGTGAATGAAGGTGGAAAACATTTTAGACTCTCGTACAATACATTGATGATACTCTAATGTACCTTAACTACAGGTTCCTCTTTACTATTTGAAGACTCACTCGAGCTGTCGGTATTTACTTGTTTCTGCTTTCGTTGGCTACTGGCATTTGTTTTACCAGGCACCGGACTTGTCACATTGGGTGTCTTCACCTTTCCAGATACTTTTGGTTGAGCTGCTTTCACTGCAGTAGGTACTGGTGTGTTAACCTATTCAACCAAGATAATAATTAAACACAATTTTTAATGAACCTTAAAATCAAAAACAAACAAAGCTGATTCCAGGAATCTTTATGTACACTATATCCAGATAGCCTATAACAGGCTTAACATTCTACTTAAAAAAAAATAAAAAAAATAAATAAAAATAAATTAAAATATCTTACACATATATCTCTTAAAGTAGAACTAAAAAGGCAAAACTTTTTTTTTTTTTTATTTCTAAATGGAGTAAGGGTGGTTCATAACCTTGTCAGGTTTTTTGCCATTTGTGCCAGTAGCCAAAACAGGAAATCCCTCCAAAATGAGAGAATTCTTGGTCGTCTCTAGGGTCACAAGAATGTAAATGATAAAACATCACAAATAGGGAGCGAGTGTGGATCTCCTCAATGGGGGCACAGACCACAATAAAAATGTTGCCTTTGGTTATACTTTAAATCCAAGTTTTGTAATCAGTATACCCCCTAATATTGCTCAGTTCTGGTTTAGGGGTGGGTATTGGGGTGCTACCCTGAAATTAAGATTTCCTTTTATACATTGTAATGCTGTAATGTTGTGGGTGGAGTGTAGGCTTTTTTACGAGTGTGTACTCTGCTGAAGAACTGCTGCCAGCTACATGCAACATTATGACGGCATGCTCTGTGGAGGATTGTGAAGGGAGGTCCATGACAGCTTTTATCACAGTGTCTGGTACACATGGCATTTTCCATACTCACCAATAATGCTGTGGCAAGCGTCGGGCCCGGACTGTTTTTCCAGACATTACTATCGCAGATACGCCAAGATCCCCCCCCACACAATTTTGGCCACTCGTATGAATACCATCTTGTCTAAATATATATACCCTAAGCAAGTGGGATTTGTCCCTAATAGACAGGTGCCAGATCAAACTACACTAATGATCAAAGTTATATTAGTGTAGCACTGACCCCCGAAGGAGCTGCTGGTTCTATTGGGCCCACCGCCACCCTCTTCACCTCGTCTCCGTCTAGGGTTTCCCGTGGTAGATGGCCCAAAGAAATGTAGAAACTGACACTTTATCTTCCTTTTTTGGGTTGTTTAGTCAAAAGGTAAAACAGTCTCTTATATGTAGGGTAGAGGGTTAGGGTGAATGTCCAGGTACTTTTGGAACTGCAAAGATAGGAAGTTTATCACTATAGAAATCCAGAGAATTACCGTTTCACAGCTGGATTCCCACATCCACCGGATAGACCTCCTCTCAATAGGCCTAGCAGCCGATGAAGTGTTTGATAAAGCAAAGTCTTTGCCACAGACTTAAATGCAACTGAGGGACTTAGACAAATTTAGGTACCAGTATCTCGCAGCCGGTCCGGCGATACCGTATGAGTGTAGATCCATTTAGTGTCCTTCAACTGAGCCACCAGGCTCCTTCCGAGAAACCAGCCTTATGCGTGGCCCTCTCCCGAGGAGTCCTCCCCTGGATGCTTCTCCAGTTGCTGGGCCTCTTCCTAGATGAGACGGCACCAGACCACTTTTGGATGATTAGGCCCCGATATCCATTCAGGCCTGTCCCTGCAGTTGCTTCGCCTCGGGCTATCCAGCCCCGAGACTCGGAACTGCATGGATCCGCACCCCAGGCCAGGAGGGCCATGGGGGCTAATCAGGAGGACCAGGACCAAACAGACAGAAATTATCTTCTGGACTGGACCCCCAAAACATGTGATCTCAGTACCTTGAATACCTTCTCCCAGAATTCACAGCAGGATGACACTCCCACTGGGCTGGTTCCGAGAGAAAGAAGGGTATCCAATACACCTAACCAAACTGCGTTCCCATACTTGCCGGCGATGACAGCGACACCTGCGGCCAAGTAGGACTCAGTGCAGTCCAGCCAGACTGGTACTGAAACCATAATTTGGCATAATTAACCCTAAAACCAAACTGTGGTTTAGGAATATTAACTTTTGAAAAATACATAGCGCATGCTCGTCAGGAGCCAGCGCTACATTAGCTTTACACTCAGATTGAGATGGTCGGGGAAATGGGGGGAACTACTGCGCTTCTCCAAAAATAAGACCGGGTCTTATATTAATTTTGGCTACAAAAAACACACTAGGGCTTTTTTTCAGGTGAGGTCTTAATCTACATTTATTCAAATACAGTCATGGCATGATAACCTGCACACAGTGATTGTGCTGTGTCATTTACCCCTCTCTATGCATTATGACATTCTGTAATCCCAAAAATAAACCTTGGTTAAAGTCATTGTAAAAATTATGTAATCTGTTTTGTAAATAGATTATACACGGTGCAGTGTGTCTCCTTTTGTAACTATATTGTGGAAAATACCTTATTTACAGCACGTGACCAGCCAAAACTCTTCTTCCTCGCTACTAGCACTGCAGAGGGAGGGGCCACTGACATCAGCCAGGAGGAGAGAAGAGAAGATCTCTGGTGGGTCACGTGAGCAACCAGTGGCGCTGTATACAGTATTTTCCACAATAAAGTTAGAAAAGGAGACAGTGCACATTATATAATCTTTTTACAAAAACTGATTACATGTTATTACGACTTTAACTAGGGCTTATTTTCAGGGTATGGCTTATATTGCAGCCACTCCCAAAAAGTAACACAAGGTCTCATTTTTGGGGTAGGGCTTTTTGGGGTAGGGCTTATTTTCGGGGAAACGGGGTATGCTGTTGTCTTAAGACCTTAAAGTGTTACTAAACCCTTTAACAGTAAAATCAGTCTGTATATGCAGCATAGCATGCTTGTTATACTCACTGACTGTGGAATTTAAGGGGTTAAGCCTCTGCATTGTGTAAAAAGACTGTTTTATCCTGTATGCACAGATCATTCCCTTCTGCACTGTATCTGGGGAAAGCCAGCGAACACCGGCAGAGTAGCCAACCTGCACATGCTCAGTTGTGTGTTTTATGCTGGAGAGAATAATTACTTGTTCTCAGAGCTAGCCAGGTCACATGATATGGACATCACACATGTGGGCGTGTATACAGGCTGAAGTGGAAATCTCCCCCTACCTGGACTCTCAGCACTGGAGAAACTGTTCAGTTTATCACGTAACCGTGGTATACAGATCATCCAAAAAAAGGTATATAGTGGCAATATTTTAAAAAGATTTATAAGCTGTGGGCACTGTGGGAGGGAGGGGGGTGTGGCCTGCACAGATGAACCATTTTCATATTACTGTGTTTAGTAACACTAAGGCCTAAAGACAACAGCCTCTGATTCCATCTCCTGGAAATGCTCCTTGTGTTGTGTTTTGAAACCTCAGTGCTACTTGTATGCACAACACTTTGGGAATAGCACTTTTGACCAGAAAGATAATACTATAGTGGTCTTTTGAAATTGTTAAAACAAATTGGAGTTCTCCAGCTTTTTGACACTTGGAATGTGCAATACTTATGTCTAGCTAGGAGATACCGTTGTAAAATTAAAAAAAAAAACAAAAAACGTTTTTTTTTCCATAAGTGGATATGTATAGATGGTGATATGAAGCACAGAGCTATTACATGTACTTTATATTAATAATTTTTAAACAATATTTTATAAGACACTTTAATAATAACATTTTTTTTTAACATATGTTGTCTATAAAATCACATTACAAGTGGAACTTTTGTTATAGTTTGCAAAACATTACTATACATAGAGGTACCTGAGAAGGTTTCACCCTGTCTCCTATCCAATTTTTATGGGCCTTGGAGTGTTTCGCAATTAAGCTTCAACTTAACCCAGATATACAATGCATTTAGTATGGGGATCTTGAACACAAATGCACCATTCGTGGACTACATCCAGATGCTCCTCTCTTCCCTAGTCACCCCAATACCCAATTTATACTTGCCTTACAACCATTTCTACCCAATGATATACTGTTTCCACCACTTCTATAGACATGTGAATATTGCTGTTTTTGCTATGCTAATGCACTATGTCTTTTTGTCCACTAGGGGGCTCTCCATCTTTCCATGGTTACGTGTCGACGCGCGGCGCCGCCGCATCTGAGATCTCAACATAGGGGATAATACGATTTGGCCTTTTGAGCCACCATCCCCACACCTGGCCCCAACTACATTCCGGCTTAGTGCACTCACTCCTTACCAGGGCTTGCACAGCTGATACCAATTACCAACATACTTATAAGCCTCATAATGGTGGGACTGGTTATCACACTTTCCTGCCGGCGCTGCGCTACACCGCATCTTAAGCTCTCTCTTCACCAGGTAATACTACTTTTTTACTTCATGCAATCCACTTTGCATCTATATACCCTTTTGTACCCCAAATTGACATTAACAATACCCTATTTACTCCCTTCATTCCCCAGGCATACACTACTTCTGGCCTAGGTACACATAGCCATTGCAACTTCCCAGTGCATGGCTTGGAGATCTTGCAGCCCTTCTAATGTGTAGCAGCCGTTTGCTTTTAATAGCACAAGACCCACTGTATACCCTGTGGATATACTGAGACCATACCTCTGTACCCCCAGACCACTGGGCCATTACAAGCCCTCCCAATGTTTTGCAAGTGAGTACCATTACCATTGATCGGTGCAATTACAGGTTTACACTTACTTATACCATGTGTTGTATACTAATGACCCTACTCTGTCTCATACAGTACTATTGAGCAAATACAGGAACAGATATTGCCTTGAAAAAGGACGCCCGTCCGAAACATGTCGGCATTTTCCTGAAAGACCCTGATATTATTGCAAGTTGTTGTATAATTTGTTCTTTTGCATTTTTGTACATGTTTATGGTTACCCATGATTCCATGTATACAGACCGTCTTGTAAAATTGTATGCTTATTTACTGATTTATCTTTGGGCTCGTCGCCCCAAATAAAACCTATTATTTTTTCACATGCATATACTCTCCATGTCTATCTGTTTAAGCTTCTCTTTGGGGTACAGGCCGTGTTAATGCACACCAGGCCTCACAAATGTGCAGGTGTTGTGACGCTTTACATCTATCTCCAGCCTTAAAGCTAATCATTCTATGTCCCTACATCCTTGGAAGACCACATTGCTCACACATTACAAAAATCCGTTCCTTTTAATTGGCAACAAGAGGCCCTTTCATACCCGAGTATTTCTTTAACCCCCTTTCTAATCATACATTATATCAGAAAAGTTATCCTCCACTATTTAAAAAAAATAGATGGAAGACCAACAGATGGATGATAAATCCCCCATCTTGGTTCAGTTGATTGTACTTGCCAGTATTATATTTATTTAGGACTCTGTGTCAATCAATATGTCAGATTTAAAACGATTTCAAAAGAATTTGCTGAAATTTTATATGAGGGGGGATAAGAGACCCAAGGTGAAACAAGCACACACTGTACCACCCTAAACTAAGTTTGTGTGGGGGGCTGGGAGTGCCTGGCTAAATACTATCAAGCTGCACAGTTGATCTGTTTCTACACACGGCAATCCCATCCACGCTTGGTGACATAGGCTTATTGGAATATAGAGACGATTCCAATCAGCCACTCGATGTGGATGCGGACAAAGGATAAGCTGTCGGTTGTGCTGTGCCCAATCTTGTCATCCTCATTGAACTTATGGGATAGGTTGATGACTGCACACGGATTTAAATCCCTGCATGCACCTTTGGCTCCACTGCTTGGAAATCCCGCTTTCACCCTGGGTCTCCATCTCCAAAAATTTTGCTTGGTGGACCAACAAAGGTCTGATATGCATTGCAGATCTCTAGGATCAGAGGTGTCTTGTCAAAACAGTTTATTTATCCTACAGGAGAAATATCAGCTTCCTAATTCAGAACTGTATCGCTATACCCAATTAGCGCATTTCTGAGCTACAAGCTACACTAAAATCGAACTTCTGATTTAACCTCCTCTACACCAATGGACTATTTATGCAGGAATTTAGACACACTGGTCACATATATAATATATTGGCCTCCAACTCCACCAAGCTGTTCTATATGAATAACTGGGAACAAGACATGGGTGAGGATTTAGAAGTGGAAGATTGGTGTAAGATGGCACAGTGTACATCTAAAACATATGTTAACACTTCATTGATTGAAGCAAACTATAAAAGTTTTCCTAAGGTGGTGCCAGTGATTGGCATCTTGTGTCCTGGATGCCTCCCAGCTGTGTTATAGAGGTTGTGGCCTGGACGATACTATGACCCATACCTGGTGGAATTGCCAAAAAGTAAGGAGGTTCTGGATCTGTACATATAAAACTTTATTTACTTGCCCAAGTGGATTTTATTAAAATCACCATTACAGGCACTACTGGGGCGCCCTGTGGAGAGGATGCCAGGACATATGAGGAGGCTCATAGCGTTCATATTTGTAGAAGCTTGAATTTCCATAGCTAGGTTATGGAAATCCCTTATGATCCCATTCAACCTACTAAAATCCAAGTTGACATGGATGGTTAATGGACGCCTATCGGTGATCTTAGACAAGCTTGCCTTCTTTGATAAAATCTGAAATCCCTAAAAATAAATCGTTCCTGGATATATAGAGTCTCTCTCTCTCTCTCTCTCTAACAGTGTTCGAGGGGTACATGATAAACATTACACATCATATCCATTTACACCCATGGCTTCTTTCCTCTTTGGTTTTAGGCTTCAACCAGGTTGTTCCTTTTTATATAGATCTACATTGTTGTGTAGCTTTGTTTCTTATTTCCTCTGTTTATCCACCCCTTTCCCTTTTATTAGCATTTTCCATTTTGCCTACACTTAATTTAAATACTTCTTTGGCTTCCTATCTTTTTTTTCCCCCCCTCTTATTAATCCTCCTCTTCCCTTCCCATAATCTAACTCCCGGGGCAATTCACAACAGAACATTCACTAAACAAGACAAGACAAAACGAAACATACCCAAAAAAAAAAAAAAAGACACAAAAGGAGAGAACCCCATACCCAACCTCCCCCCTCCTCCCAGTCCCTTCTCCTCCCATCCTCCTAATCCCTTTTCCTCACTAGGTGTGCAGGCACCACTCATTTACCATTTCTAGAGATTCAGAGGCTTTCAATTACATTTAAGAACGCATGGACTCACCCGTCCGTCCCCAACAGCCTCCTCGTTTCTTCTGAATGTTCAAATGTGTTCCAGGCTGTCCAAGTTTTACTATATTGTTCTTTTCTATCTTGGGCTGAGGGAACCAAGTCCTCTATCGCACCTACATTTCTCATTCTTTTGAGCCACATTGTAATTGAGGGTGGCCTTGGGTCTTTCCAGCTTAGTTCAATTCCTGCTTTAGCTGTATCTACTAGGTGGCACAGGAGCGATTTCCTACAAGTCTGTACAGGTATTTCCGTGCAATGAAGCAAAAAGAAAGCGGGGTCATCCGGAATTTGAAATCTTGTGAGCTTTTGAGATATCCTTTGTACTTCCAACCAATATCCCCTATTTCTTGAACAGGACCAAAATATGTGCATCAGAGTCCCTCTTTCCCTATTGCACCGCCAACAGAGACCTTCTGGAAAAAATTTACATAACCTTGACGGGGTATAATACCACTGCGTCAGTATCTTATAATTGGATTCCTGGGTTCTTGAGCAGACCGAGGAATTCAGAGCCAGATATATTACCTTTGTTCGGGTGTGAAAGTCTTACCTAGATCTCTCTCCCATTTTTCAATTCCAGACATCTTAAAATCTTCCGGGGGGCACTCAGCATTGCATATATTTTAGAAATTGTCCGGGGGAGGGGTTCTTTCTCCTCACAGTAAATTTCGAACTTATTGGGTTTTTTGTTTTGTTTTCCTATAAGGCCCTCCAGCGATTTAAAATGGAATAGGAGCTAAATTTTGACCTGGGCGCCAGGGGTGTGAAGCTGGCCTAAGGTAGTAAACGTGGGCAGTTTTTGTACTCTGCCCTTCACCCACTGATTATACAGAGGGGGGGATGGGCAAACACACCCACTGCAAGCCACTTGTATCTTACAAGCAGAAAGCCTGATGTACCAAAGAGTCAGAATTAACAAGCTTTTCACAGCCACCAATCACTTCAGGCCCGGAAGGTTTTACCCCCTTAATGACCAGGCCATTTTTTGTGATACGCCACAAAAAAGATCTAATTTCATCAATTTAGGCCAAGATGTATTCTGCTACATATTTTTGTTAAAAAAATCCCAATAAGAGTATATTTATTGCTTATAGTCTACAAAACTATGGGACAGATTTATGGCATTTTTATTTATTTATCTTTTACTAGTAATGGTGGCGATCAGTGATTTTTTATTTTTTTTGAAAATCTTTTTATTGAGTATAAAAACATACAAACAAATAACAAACATCGGTAAACCTGCCACAGCTTTGGAATAGACCCACGCAGGGGTCAGTGCCAGCCGGCAATTAGACTGCTTCCATTATTAGTGACAAACAGCTGTAGCACATCTACAAGAAAAGAACATACAAACAACCTAGTGTTGGGTTGGCTCCCGCTCAATTGAAATATCTAAGGATCAGATCTTTCAGTGAAGACCCAAGGGACCATAATAGATATCAAATGCACCTGTATCAGAGTTTATAACTCACAAAAAGGCACTCAATGTAGCAATATCACATCCACCCGTATAGTGGTGTTATGTACATACTCAATCAGTCCGCGGATGCCGTGGAGGCCTCCGCTAGCCATTTGGCCCACACTCTATCGTATTTTTTGGGGCATCCCCTATTTTGGTATGTTTCCTTATATAGTGATAGTACTTTATTGACATGTGTTTTCCATAGCATTATGGACGGTGGGGCACGTTTTTTCCAACACAGAGTGATCATTTTCCTGGCATAGAAAAGCAGGAGTCCTATCAGAGTTCTCTCTGCGATCCTGGGGGCTAGTTCTTCTACTAGGCGGCGATCAGTGATTTTTAGTGGGACTGCAACATTGTGACGGACAAAGTGGACACTTAACTGACACTTTTTTGGGGAGCCAGTGATCAGTGCTAAAAATATGCACTGTGGTGTGAACAGGGCACATAGAGCACAATTGTTTTTTTTTTTTTTTTTTGAGCCCTTGCAGAACGCGTGCAGAAAAACTGACGTCTCTGCACAATGGTGTGAGCGAGGCCTTCCTCTACTATAGGCTGTGCGCAAAGACCAACAAATGGAACTATGAAAAACTCTATGATCAATGCCCATCTTATGCAGGTGAAAAGCACAAGGTGCAGGTAAGAAGATTTAGAACGCCTTTAAAAGGTTTTAAAACTCCAAAGAAATAAATCCCCCCAAAAAAACAACCTGCAAGACAAAGGTCGAAATGAGCTAGTATGCATAGCATACTAGCTCATAAAATTCTGACGTTAAAATGATGCCCTGAATCGGCACCGGTGTTCTGACGAGAAAGATCCCCCCATCGGATAGTGTCTGCCCTATACTGCCAAGGAGCAGTGCTTGCGCAGTACGGAGGACAAAGGAGACACCGAAAGTCTCAGAAGATGAACAGCTGATTAGCAGCTGTACACGGCGCCTGCGCACTTAATAGTACCTTTTGTCAGACGCTGCCGATGTTGTAAGCACTTTGTAACAGGGCCCCTCGCAGGCTCGCTACGCTTCACTCGCCACACTTCAGGCACGGACTCGCTGCACTCAGTATATTTATATTCTAGCTCTACGTCCACTTGGATGGTGGGGCTTGAACCTGGACTCAGGGCAGAATGTAGGGGGCAGGCGCCGTGTAGAGCTGACGATCAGCTGGTCATCTTCGGAGACGTTTGGCGTCTTTGTCCTCCGTACTGCCCAAGCGTAGTATAGGGTGGACACTATCCGATGGGGGACAGTTCGACAAGACACCGGCACACAAGTATCTCCTTAACGGTGCAAGTTTAAGAGATGGGATATTTACAGTACCTACAGGTAAGCCTCATTATAATTAAAAAGGAAGACTTTACTTCCTCTTTAACAGCTTGCCGACCAGCCGCCGCAGTTTTACGCTGCTTCCTTAGGTGGCCACTAGAGGCACGCTCGCCCCCCCGGAGCCGATGCGAGTGCCCGGCAGTCTCGATGACCGCCGGGCTGCCACGATCGCTCGTGACATGGCAAGAACCGGGATCTCTGTGTGTAAACAAAGAGATCCCAGTTCTCTGAGGGGAGAAGTGACAGATTGTCTGTTCATACCAAGTATGAACAGCGATCTGTCATCTCCCCTAGTCAGTCCCATCCCCCCTTCAGTTAGAACACACTTGAGGGAATACAGTTAACCCCTTGATCGCCCCCTAGTGTTAACCCCTTCACTGCCAGTGACATTTTTACAGTAATCAATGCATTTTTATAGCACGGATCGCTGTTCTAAATGACAATGGTCCCAAAAATGTGTCAAAATTGTCCGATGTGTCCTCCATAATGTTGCAGTCACGATAAAAATTGCAGATCGCCTCCATTACGAGTAAAAAAAAAAAGTAATAAAAATGCTATAAATCTATCCCCTATTTTCGAGACGCTATAACTTTTGCACAAACCAATCAATATACTCTTATTCCGATTTTTATTACCAAAAATATGCAGACTAATACATATCGGCCTAAACTGAGAAAAAATTTGCTTTTTAAAAAATAAATAAAAAAGGGGATATTTATTATAACAAGAGTTTTCAAAATTTACACTTTTTTTGTTTATAGCGCAAAAAATAAAAAACGCGAAGGCGATCAAATACCACCAAAAGAAAGCTCTATTTGTGGGAAAAAAAGGATGTCAATTTTGTTTGGGTAAAACGTTGCACAACCGCGCAATTGTCAGTTAAATCGACAGTGCCGAATCGCAAAAAGTACTCTGGTCAGGAAGAGGGTAAAATCTTCTGGGGCTGAAGTGGTTAAGGAAGCAGTCACCCATGTAAAAAGACTTCTGAGAAATCTGTCCGTCAAAGAACTTGGCGAACATTATGGCAACTGCAGTGTTTGCTGGAAAACATTTGCAATTTAGTGACTGGTTCATATGTTTCGTTCCTATAAAACGCTTTTTAAATGCAAGAAATTGTAATTATGAAACAAATATATTCATACTCCTACTGAACAATGCAGACCTTTAAAGTGGATGTAAACCTGATTTATGAAATTTGAGCTGGGCACATTTTTTCTGCAGTGGGTCCCGTAGCTTTCTCTTGCTCCGTGTACAATGTACAGTACATCAGGTGTACTGTACATTGCAGAAGCTTTTTCAGTGGCAGTGCAGATGCAGCATAGATTGCCCAAAATGCCAGGGGCCCCAGCGAACCCTGTAAACATGCTCGGAAAGTGCTCAAAATTATTTAGGTACTGGCAAGAAGTCATGGACACTCAGGGTGGATATAAATCAATGATTTTTTGATTGAAATGGATTTTTTTGATTTATCACATTTTAATAAAATGCGTTTGAAGTAAAAATCTATCCAAAGATAGTTTTATATTTAAGATACATTAATTTAGTTTATTCAGCATGAAATGGAGCCTACTTATGTCTCATGAGGCTGTATATTCTGAAATATTTAAATTTTTGGTAAACTTATTTAATGAATTGAAGCTCTGCAAGCTGGGATAACATGCACTGCACTGATGCATTCACACAATTTCACAGTAACCATGAGATAAAACTTTCAGGAATATTACTTTATTCCATTGTTTAGCAAATCTATGTATACTACAAACTGTACGATTGAATTGGTTTGGATATACTAACCTGACAGCTTATTATTCTAAATAGGAAACCTTCATTTTGTTTGCAAATATTAAAGATTCTAACCACCATCAAGAATAAGTCCTTACATTCAGGCTGGGTTCACACTATCACCGATCACGGCTCCCCACAGGGGTCCGGTGCGCCCCCGTTCACTGTTTCAGGTCCGATTTCAGCTCAAATTTTTGGCTGAATGTGGACCTAAAATGGACCAAAAGACACACAGGAGCTGCAGCGGAGATTTGTGAAGCGGCTCCAGAGCTGGTCAAATTCTCCTGCTATTGCGATTGGATGGAGGGAACCCGCATCCAAGTCACAATAGTGTGAACCCAGCCTTAAAGAGCACCTGTCATTTCAGATCCATCATGGCAGCGCCTGTTAGCAGGCATCCACTCACCTGCTGCGAGACAGACAGCTGCCCTTTAAAAAAACATGATTTAAATCAAATTTTTTGCTAGTGATTTAAATCAAATCAACTTGACTATTGTGGTTTTTCAAATGCGGATTGCCTTCCTTAGACTTGCTAGTCTGTATTTTGGAAAACATGGAGGATGCATATTCAAATGAGATCGTGGTACTGGTCTCTAAATTTTTTTTTTAATTTCTTGCACGTACATATTCTACTACTACGGGATCTGTAGTTGTCTTTCCCTGGTCTAGCGCTATCCCTGGAAACACAACATATTTTCCAATGTTAATTCTGATGCACAATTTTACTTGTATGGTCTGTAGAAATGAGGTACACAGACACCCCCTCTAGTATGGGAGCTGTTGCACTTCAAGGCTGTGCTTCTAAATCAAGCACATAGTACCACTTTGAGTTGCCTAGGCTCTGCAAATGTGTCAGCATTGTGGTCCTTGGTTTGCTTGGATGGACGTTACCACTGTTCAATGACACTTCTGTGAATGATCTTATATACTTTCCTTGTATTACTACAAAGATCTTTATCCTATTAAGAACCTACCAACCTTACATTGCTTTAATAATGCTTTAATAATGGTTATACTGTCTGTCAACTAATACCCTTGCTATAGTGGACTTTAAGTGGTTGAAAAGCCTTGGTTTAACTTAATGTTAAACTTCAAAGTAAAACTATAGGCAAAACTTTTATAACCAGTCAGCCTATTTCTGTGCAGCTGGTGTCCCATTAGGGAGATTTCCATTTACTTCCTGTCCCATAGCCAAAACAGGAAGTGAGGAAATCCCTACGAAATCCCATTGGCTCCCACTGCTGTCAATTTTCAAGCCAGGAGAGCTGGCGAGGGACCCCAGAAGAAGAGGATCAGGGCTTCTCTGTGCAAAACCATTGCACAGAGCAGGCAAGTATGACATGTATTGTACTGAACTTATAGTTTAAAGTGATAAGTGATGTATGACTTAAGTTATGAAGAGGACAAAAAAATAAAAAATAAAAAAAAAAGTACCTTTACAGCTGTCTCCTCTGAAGATTCACTATCCGAAGACTCGCTTGAGCTTTCTGCGGGATCCTTCTTCAGTGTGGGGGGAACTTTAAATGGTGTTGTAGACTTTGCTATTGCAGCATTTGAAGATGTGGAGGTTTTAGCCAGCTTGCCTGTAACCCTTACACTCTTCGACTTTACAAAGCTTGGTGTGGGAGTCACAACCTGTCATCATAAAACCAATCCCAAGTTGAATTATATTTAAACTATTACATCCAAACATGACAAAGCCCAAAGCATTTTCACAAAGTACCGTACCTGCGTTGTCTCCTCTTCATCACTCTCGGTATCACTACTCTCCGAGATGTCTGTCTTTTTTGCTACCGGATGAGTGCTCGCTGGCACAGCACCTTTTCCCTTAGAGACAGTGGATTCATATGGAGTGGAAGTCAATAAGGGAGCAGACATTGGCTTCTTTTTCTGTTTTGCCTCAACTGAAAACACAAGATTCTGAAAGAAATCAATTGCTACATTTTTAATTCCCATGAATGACACTTGGTGATGGTTAATAATAATTCCTGTGTATTATTGTACCTGTGCACCAGGCTGCTCTTCCTCATTATCCGAAGATTCACTGCTATCAGACGTTCCCTGGTTTACTGCTGCCAACTTTGTCCCTGGAACTGACTTGGTAGGACTGCCTGCTTTGTGTTTGGCCACAGCAGCTGGCTGTACTGTGAATTTGGCTGCAGGTGGGGTAGCCTTCACTGATATATTAGGTACCTGCAATACAATTTACGATATTAAATGCAAAAACATTTTTTTTTCTCTGTGGCACAGCAAAGAATCTTGGGTATACAGATGAAGAACAAAGTTTTGGCACTGTAGCTGAAAATAAAGTTTGCAAATAACAAGTTATCACAGGAGTCAAGATCTACCTAGGAAAAATAATTACATCTACAGTTACACTGTGCTCAGGCCATGTAAAAGGCATGGATTGGGCAACCTGCATAGTGCCTGACTGGTTGAAGGTAAGCAGGGTGCTTATCCGGTAATGTAAACTGTATCAAGCCAGGAAGTAGTATTATATTTTGATGAACAGTGCATTTACATGCAAGGAAAAGCAACAGGGTCATTTTAATTTGGACCTCTGTATCTGCTACCTAATATTTGCTTCACTACTCAGGCGCTGAAAAAAATAAAAAAGGATGTCCCTGTGTTGGCTCCAGGTCATAAAAATGGAGCTTACATTAGGACTGAGGACTCTTTATACCTGCTATATTAAAGTACTGGGTGACCAAGCTACCAATCACCAACCACCAGTTTTGTCACACTGATAAAAAAGGTAAAGTGCTGGGTATGTCACCTTTCTTTCTCGGAAAAAACCTTAGTTAGACTTACCGGTAACGGTATTTCTACGAGTCTTTCAGGACAGCACCTGGAGAGAGCGCAGCTCCACCCACTTTCCCAGGAAACACTGCAGTTTTTTCTTTAAAGACCGGATACTTCCACCATGGCCTCAGTTATTCGTAGAGTACCTCCAGCCATGCTGAAATTAGATAAGCAGAACATAGTAACAACACCACATTTTATATACAGTTAGGGTGGGTCATCGGCGCTGTCCTGAAAGACTCGTAGAAATACCGTTACCGGTAAGTCTAACTAAGGTTTTCTCCCTTCGTCTTTCAGGACAGCACCTGGAGATGATAAGAGAGTACTTACTCTAGGGTGGGACCACCGCCTGCAGAACCTTTCTACCAAATGATTGTTCCGCTGCTGATAGCAGGTCCAGTCTGTAGTGGCGCGTGAAGGTGGAGAAGCTTGTCCACGTCGCCGCTCTACAGATGCGATTTGGGGATGCCCCTGCCCTTTCTGCCCACGATGTTGCTACAGCACGTGTGGAATGGGCGACTACCCCAGAGGGAGGATCAACTCCCGATGCTTTATAGGCCTCACTGATGGCCATTCTCAACCACCTAGCTATCGTATTTTTAGAAGCCCCGTAGCCCTTACGTGGTCCTGAAAACAAAATGAATAGGGAGTTTGATTTCCTAAACTCCTTAGTAAACTCGAGATAGTGTAAGAGACACCTTCTCACATCTAAACTGTGAAAGACCCTCTCTTTAGGGCTAGATGGTGAGGGACAGAATGTAGGGAGGATTATTTCCTGCTCTCTGTGAAAAACTGATGCCACTTTCGGGAGAAACCCTGGGTCTGTTTTTAACACTATCCTGTCCGGAAAAATAAAGCAAAAAGGTTCCTTTATAGAAAGGGCTTGCAGCTCGCTCACCCTTCTGGCTGTTGTCACAGCTACTAACAGAACAAGTTTAAGTGACCATAGCTTGATGGTTACTTCCTCCGGTGGTTCAAAAGGTCCTTTGGTCAGGCCCTGTAACACTAGGGATAGGTCCCATTTTGGGAAAACCTTGAAAGGAACTGGTCTTGCTCTAGACAGAGCTTTAAAAAATCTAATAATAAGCGCCTCTTAAGATAAACGTCTCTCAAGAAACACCGACAGTGCAGCCACCTGGGCTTTCAGGGTACTAACTGCCAACCCCAGCTCCATTCCGTCATGGAGGAACTCCAGGATCGACGCAATTTCCTGGGGTGGAAATCTCTTCTCCAGACACCAGGAATTAAAACGCTTCCACGTTTTGAAGTAAATCGCCCTAGTAGTCGCTTTGCGACTGTCTAGGAGAGTAGAGACCAGCTTGTCTGAAAGTCCCTTCTTTCTCAAGATTTGCTCCTCAGTAGCCACCCAGTCAGATTGAGGTGCTCTATGTTTGGGTGTTGAAGAGGTCCCTGGGTTAGGAGATCTTCCTGCAGTGGAAGAATCCAGTGGGGTTCCACCGCCATCCTCTGTATCGTAGCAAACCAAGCTCTCTTGGGCCAGAAGGGAGCCACTAGGATCATACTCGTGGATTCCTGTCTGTGAAAGACCCTCTGTAAAATTGAAACTAAGGCCACTGATTTTTCTGGGTCCCGGGGAGTCTGAGTGACATAAAATCGGACGGGTGGGGTGTGAGCAAACTCCAGTCTGTAACCCTCCTTTATTATCCCGAGGATAAACGGACTGGATGTTACTGACTCCCACTGGGGGAGGAAGGCTAGAAGCCTTGCTCCCACAGCTAGAAGACAGTCACTGGGTCTTTGTATTTGGGGCAGGGGGGCGGAACAAGACGCCTGACCTACCCCTCCCTCTCTGTGGCTTCCAGGGTCTTTTGTATCCTGTTTCCTTCGTTTCCCGAAAAGAACGAAAATTTTTGCCACCTTGGGGGGTTACCTTCTTCTTGACCGGAAAAGCCTTCTTCTTATCGGCTGTTCTGTCTAGAATAGCTTCCAGGTCTGGGCCAAAGACTAAATCTCCTTCAAACGGGAGACCGCATAACTTAGTCTTTGAAGCTGTATCCCCCGTCCAGGTTTTGACCCATAATGCCCGAC